>JAHRHJ020000307.1:0-84471 GCA_019776745.2 Taxus chinensis | reverse complement strand
ACATACCACAACCTTCATAACCATTGATCTTTGCACTTCAGTGTGTACCTCAATAGAATATTCCACTACACGGTATCCCACAATAAATTATTCCACAACAAGAACCATCTTTTGCCACTTTAGCTATGTCTTCTCAACAAACACCTATATATTCATAACCTCTTATGCATGTATCTATGCCATTGTAATACCAATATGTTAAAGCATCACAACCTATCACTTTGTACCAAGGATCCTCATCCCATATGAACATTCCATAATACAATATATATCATCATCGAAACATTCTCCAACAAAATAAAAAACACATGCCTCAATAGTATGGATATCAACAAAATATTCCATCATATTATGTCTTGCAACAAAACAACCCTATCAACATAACATCCCTCAGCAGAACACCCCCTACAAATAAAAAATTCTATAGTAGTATCAAACATACTCACAACCCAGCCAGTCTTTGTATCAACCTATCTCATCTCTATAGTAATTGACGCAATCTAATCCTCTTCAAGCCCTTCTAAGACGCATATCTAGCCTAGAAGCTGCTTCATCAACATCAAATAATATGATCTCTTATGATCAAATTTGTAATGACCCCATTCACCCTTCTATACCATATAAACCATATCCACCTTATTGGGAGCTTCCAAAAATTACTAATTTTTATAGCAAAGAAGATCCCCAACAACACATTCATGTCTTTCATCACGCATGCTATCTAATAGCTCATGATCAAGACATCATGTTGAGGAAATTTAACATGGCCCTTATCAGTCCTACCTTATACTAGTACAAAAACATTCCACAACACTCACTATTCTATTTCACACAACTATTCTTAGACTAATTTTCCATAAACATAGCCCGTAGAATCACTATTAATGATATGTATGTCATTAGACAATTTGAAGATGAATCCATTGCTAATTTTGTATCCTATTGGAGGGCCACTACCAATCAATTATCCTTTACATTATTACATCCCGAGATAATAAAAAAATTCTGTCTCGGATGTGCCAAACACATTTCGTCTACTTTGCAAATCCAATCATTCCAAAATTTTGATGAGGATTTTACAATGACTCGTAAGTTAGAATTGCAAGCCCTAGAAGATGGACGGGTAAAACTTAATCCTAAAAAAAAATGGAGTTCCCATCCAAGCCACCATCTAACTCAGATAAAGTCTAAATTAGCCTCCAACACCGTCATGGTCAAATCCACTCCTAAAGAAAATCCAACCACAAAACTCTTTTGTCAACAACATAAGTATATACCCATAGCAAAAACGTATGGTGCAATTTTTGATAAATTACTCACCTCGAATATAATATCACTTCCACCCATTTGACTCATTGATATATCAGTTTCGAAACCCATTTGGTACCAAGATAATGACTTTTGCAATACCACAGGGTCAACGGTCATGATATCGAAAGGTGTCACACATTCCACAATGTGTTCCAAGACCTTATTGACAAGGGTGACCTTCACTTATATAATCCAATATCACCCCCAAATCAAGACCTCAACATATTTAAGCATCATTTTCCAAATCACCCCTGTTCCTTCGAGAAACTAAAAATGAATGTTGTTCATACCATTAATACAATAACTAAAATTGATCATGTCCCTCTGACCACTTCATCACTCAACAAAACAAAAGTTGTATAATCAACACCAGAACTCAATGAGTTTGAAACCATGAACATAGAAACCTCCCCTATTGAACGCATTGCTCAAAATATCCCTATGTCTCCATCACCGACACCCGTAGATTCTAAGCCAAAGCCTGAAAAGCTTGAAACTTCCAAATCATTGCTTACTACTGAGGACATACCTGCATCCTCACATAATTTTTTTAGTGAGTCCATACCCTTACCCTCCAACGTGGCTACACCAGCGCCTACACCTAGATTTAAAAATATAACTATGATGCCACTTGAGAAATTCTTAGCATAATCACCCCTGCCCAAGCCAACCATATGACATGTTTGTTCCGAATCTGTGAAAGTAAACAATCTGAAATCTACAAATCATTTAGACCATACCATCCAAACTTCTTCTCCTTCGCTAGCCCCAATTTCAATGAATACACCATGTTCATCTAAAGTATCAAGAGTACCTAATAAATAGGGATTCATTCAAGTCTTGAAGAGTCCTTATTATGATGAAACTTATCATTTCTAAGGTCCTCATTTTTGTCCTTCATTCCATTCAAGAGACATACCTACTTTTGGAAATCCTCTTGTCACGTCAGACCTAAAACCTTTGAGACCACCTAAATCAAGAATTACTCAAGATCCTAAAAACCATCCTTATCTCCCCCTAGACCTGGATCCTTTGCATGGATCTTCTTTTACCATACCAGTTAATCACCCTATCATTACAGGGGTAAAACCGGTACATCATACCCCCACCGTGAGTCCATATTTTACATTTGTTACCCCATATTGGGCATCCACATCTTATCCTCACCCTATGTATTCTATATAACCTAACTATCCTTTGCAGCCACCACATCCACTTAATGCACCTGCTAAAAGACCTTTGCGCCCGCCAAGCAAGAAAATTATTGTCAAACAACCCACTTCACCTTTCCCTAGGAAAAATGAATGTAAAGCTACATTCGTACCTAAAGGATGTCATGCCATCATTTTGGATAACCTATTAAAAGAATTACTTATTATGTTAACACCTCCCAAGATGTTAAGTCACCATGGGTGGAGTCCCACCTAGTATAACTTTGCTAATTTTTGTGATTACTATAGAACACAAGGTCATACCATAGAGAATTGTAGATCCTTTCATCAAAAATTTCAAAATATTAGCAGTTCACTCTTCCATCCTTCTCACACAACATCAACATCAAACTCAATACCTTCAGAGGAGTCTACCTCTAAAGAATCTAACCCCCAAATCAATGATTTCCATGTCACCACACACACGCAAGACTTCAACAAAGAATCATCTAGATCTAAGAAAGATAGACACTTTGTTGTCATACCTTCACCTCTATAACTATTGGCACCATCTAATAAACCTAGGGTTTCCATTTCATTGGCTCCTAGAGAGCCTAATCAAATAGTGCCATCTAAAGGCAAAGTCTCAATACAAGTGGCTACGTCTCCACTCACCATGTTGCAGAAATTAACTATTAAATAGCTACACTAATCCCCCATTAGGATGTCACTTTATGAACTTGTGCAGACCTCACCAAATCACAAACAGACCATGTTAGAGGCCCTATAATCCATCACTATCCCAACAAATGATCCAGCCCCTTTCACAAATTTTATAGGTACCCTAAAAGCATCTACTGCCATCTCATTCGAACCATCCAAATTTTCCTCTCTTAGACTTGAGGATCATGACCTACCACTTTTTATCATCACATAAATCAATGACACATCCATCAAAAGGGTTATGATTAATAGTGGTACCACCATCAACATCATATCATCCCTTTCCTGTGATCAACGCACACTTCCCAACACTATTATCACTCAGACTCTGGTTCTATTACACTCTTTCAGCAACACTATCGCACCTATTATAGGCATAGTTATACTTCTGCTCAAGGTTGGTGTTAAAACTCTACCCGAACTCTTCTACATTATATAAGGAGAGTTTCAGTACAACATGTTACTAGGATTCCCCTAGATACAGACCGTGTTCTATGTTCTTTCCACCCTTCATTGTTGTCTCAAGTATGAACATGAAGGCCAGAAGCTCACTGTCCCTGCTGATTTGAATCCATTCACTAATTGATATATGATGTATCACCCAAATGATGTTTTTGTACCTACATCCATGTTAGAATCATCTGATCAAGCATCTACTAGAACTTCTATCCCCTCTTCCACATTACTGGAAGATTTTTCTCTTGGAAAATCCATGAAGTGCCTCACGCTTGGGGAATATTACCTCCTCATGCTCAACTCTATTCCTTCACCAAAAACATATGGTTCTCCTGAAAAAAAAAAACCCATGTACGACCCTAACATAGGAGATATTAACTCTTATGGTCCTACTTATCTTAAAACCAATCTTTTCTATGAAGGACATGACCATCCATCATCTCACATTATCAAACCACATCACACCAGACCTTTCACAATGGACTTCAAATCTCTTGATAATCCAAAATTCACTCGTATGTATCTCCATCATTGTGCACGAAAAGGCTTTGGTCTTGGACATTATGAACAAGGGATCCATGATCAGCCAGTTCTATGTTCCCTTAAACCACATGAGAAAATTGTTCTAGGTTATAACAACCCCCTTTCTGTAGCATGTGAATCCAATACCTCTAAACCAACTACCTCCACGATTATTTCTGAAACTAGGATCACCACCCCGCAAGCCCTCAAGGTTTCGTAAACACAGACAATGTCATACCTATTCCACCTAATGTTTTTTTAATCAATGAAATATCATTAGGACCACTCACATATCAATTTAGCCACTTTGTTAAATCTCTACCACTTATTCACCTAGGAATGGTTGAAGAAGACTCACCGACCATAGACATCCTATCTCATATTGGAGTTGAATATGGTTACCTTCAAAAATCCCTACCACCCGAAAGAGGTTACAGAAACCCCAATGATGATTCAGGTCTCTTCGCAAGGTGTTCGGAATCCAGAAAAGCTCGCCAAGTATATGTTTGCATCCCAAATGCTTTATCCAAGCTCCGTGTGCTTTGTTCTGTCCTCTGCCCCCTTTTTCTTTGCATTTTGGTCTTAAGTGACAGGACCACCACCCTGCCTGGGCGCGGTCCCGTGACCGCTGCCCAGGATAGGGCGGCGGTCCTGTAACTGCCACCCTGTGCAGGGCGGTGGTCCTGTGCACATTTTCCAGAATGTTCTGATGATCGCATCAAACGTAAAAATTCAACTTTCACCCGCATTCTTCAACCACTTTCGCTTGCATTTATGTTTTGGCCACCTGGTAAATAGTGTTTTCCCTTTGTTTATAGTAAAATAGATCAATTCCAAGTTACCCTCTGGTAAATGCAAATGATATAAATAGCCAGCTTGTTTTCAAACAAATGGCCCCTCTCCTTCTGTGTTTGATTATTCAGTTTGTTTGAAGTTCTTGCATAAGTTTCAATAGTTTCATATTTTGCATGAATTATCAGTCTCTCATTTCTGTTTAGTGATCATTTGATCTTCTTGCTTTCATCTTACTTCATTGTTGTCCCATACAATCAGTTTAGCATAAGATAGTTTCATTTTTAGATTAGAATCCATTTAGAGTTGCAGGTTTTGTTTGTCACAAGAGATAGTTTCCAGAATTCTCGGTGTATTTGTGTTGTATTCCCACAATAAATCCTGCTAGGAATTGCATAGTCAAGCTCTGTTCACTTGCACTATCCCTCTCTTACTTGCATTGTATTCGGTTTATATCCAAAGCTGCCATTGTTCGAGTATCTTCTTCTGCTTGACGCTATCATATACACACTTTTCTGGATTCATGAGAACACGAAGGAATGAGGAGATCACACTGAGGGGACAAAGTCACACACAACTGGATTTACCACTGTTCTGTAAACTCCAGGTTTGAGCTATCAAAGTTCTAGTTACAATATATCAAATAGAGTAGTAAATTATTTCATTTCAGTTAAAGCTCACTTTCGATATTGCCAGGTAAGCTGTGGGGAATGATATTTTCTGAGAAAATATGATTCATTCTTCACTTCTGAGGTAGGATTGGAAGTCTTTCGATTAAACTAGTTAGTTATTTAAATATTTAGGATAAACTCACAACTGCACAGGCAAATAGCTATACCAGGCTACCTTGCTTGTTTTGATTCTGTTATTAGATTAATTGTCCATTTTCTGAATATATTAGAATAGCTGCTCTTTTAATTTCATTAAAATACTTCATCAAAAATACAAAAATAAAAGAATATATGCATAGTGTAGATATATCTTTCATAATTAGTTTATTCATTTCAGTTAAAATTGAATCATCTTTGTATGACAATCACGGGACCTAGAGAGCCCAGAGATTACGTTTTCAAACCGGTGGTACCTCAACCAAATCTCTCCACAACACTAGCTGATATAGATCAAGACCTTAGGATTCAGGTTTTTCGAACGACAATAAACCTACAAGCAATTAGTGAACAATTGAGAGAGTTGAATATTGAAGATGACAAGGCATACACATTCTGGTCAAATCAACCCAACTATAGACTGCCTTGATAGGATATCCGCATGACCATACAAGAACTCGAAAGAGAACAAATATTTGGTTGTGATCCTTTAGTTCCACAACCCAACGCAGGAGACCTCCTCATCGACATAGATACTGGCTTACGTATTCAAGTTGCCAGAACACCCATAAGGTATTATGAGAAAATCATACAACTTCTAGTTCTAAACATAGAAGCTGAAAAAGCTTATGACTATTGGATAGTCGGAAGAAGAGATTGACTCCTCATATGACCATAGGAGGTCCACCACAACCACGAACTTACGGTTGTGATCCACAGGTCCCACAACCCAACGGGCCTACTGATCAATCAGACATTGACGCTGGTTTACGCACACTAATATTCAGATCCTCACCACTTCCACCAGACATCATTACACAATTCTCCATATTAAACGTAGCAGCCAATCAGGCTAGGGATTTTTGGACTAGACCAGAGAATCATCCATAAAACTCTAGGAGGATCCACTACACCTCTCATCACCATTTTCCATGACCTTGTCTAGAAATATACACGAAGCACCTACAGGTCATTTTCCATGTATCCAACAGCCAATAAATAGGATCTCGGTAGAGCTCGACATTGATTGGAGCCTCCGAGAAGCTATTATATCCGAACGATCCATTACACCAATTCAGGTTAGGAGAGCCTTCTTTGCCTTAGATTCACAGATTCCATTATTGTGTGTTGAGGATATAAGATTGCCCAACTAGTTTTTCTGTATCCACATATATTCCATTCTCACCGGTTGTCTCGGCACGACCTCGGGAGGTCGGGTACGAAGAAGAGTTGCTTGTAGATTCTCATGCTCGCATGTCACTTTTCTATCATACAAAATTGGTGAACCCAACGTGAAACAAACAATTGTTCCCCTTTTATTTTCATTTCTTTCATCCACCTTCACTCTTTCCCATTATTCTATGGGTATTCATATACCCCCCGAATATGTCGGGATACGACGCATATGGTAGACCTCTCTCAGGTCTCGAAGCAAATTATGGTCAAACAAATAGACAACCGTCACCCTCACTTTCTGCATGGGCTGACAACTATTCAAGTAATTACTTGTCATCACAAACTCCTCCTCAAAGAACTAGCTCTAGTTCTTCATTCTGAATTGAGGAGTTGGATCAGCTTGCACAAATGCAACAACCAGAGCCCTCAGGCTCTAACAATATGATGTTTACTGGAGAATCCACTTCATCTCCTCAGGTTTTGTTCAGACCACAAATCAGTAGACAGTCAGATCCACTCCCATTTTTGGATGAGGAGTATTTAGCGCGCTATGCTAGAAGTGAACAACACTTCCAAAACATGTACCCACCTATAGGGAGTTTGCAAACACAACCCGATACCCTACTCCAAGAAAACACCCCCATTCCTCCACCTATGGGAAATACTCTCGGTGAAGCTTGGTAGGGTAATGATCAATTCATAGTAGGGTATCATACCCCTTTACAACCTTAATGTGTACAACAAATGCCATTAAGGCAAAACACTGTGTCTTCACCAATCGAGGTCATCTCAACCTTAGTTGAGAAAGTTAGAGGATTGGAACTTGCTCAAGAAAATCAAAATTCATATTTTGGGCAAGCAGGAATCCCCAACCCTCCACATCATCCCAGCCAAGTTGACCTCCTTACAGGAACATGCACGTTAGGCATGCCTCCTCAACATTCGTATAACTATCCACAGCAAACACCAACTAGAACCACATTTTCAAACACCGCTCCAGTTGAAAATATGATACCTCCCGGCTTAGCACCAAACAACCCATACCAGAGCAATGCTCCTCCCTACTTAAACATTTATTCAAAATCACCACAGGGAGACATGTTCTCCTCTCCTGGGATGTTCACTCAACCACAGGGATTTCCTTATGTCCCTGCAAATACATATGCCATGCCATATCAACAACCCATGCCACCCCCACCCCCTCAGCAGGCACCATCAATGGTCGAAGCCTATGCGGTAGGGACTTACTCAGAATATTTAAAAGAGCCCCTAGACTTCACCATACGAAGTGTCATGCTTCCAAGACCTCTTCCCGATTTACCCAAATACAAAGGGGAGGGAGATCCAAATGCACATATCAAGGCCTATGCCATGGCCATTCGAGAACTACTCCCTTGGGATGGGGTTGTTGCTAAGATATTCCCTAAAACCTTAGAGGGTATTGCCCTTGATTGGTACTACAGAATACCTGAAGCCTCGATACACTCATTCAAACAACTCATGTCAGAGTTTATCAAAGCTTTTGATATGAACAAATTATTGAGAACAGGAATCAGGGAATTCTTGCATATTAAACAAGAGCATAATGAATCCACTGCTCATTTTATTCAAAGATGGCATACGGTTCTCTACTCATCAGCAAGTGCTCCAAACATGGATCAGATGGAACTATGTGATTTATTCCTTCATTCCCTCAATAGAGAGATAAAGGAAGAAGTCCAGAAGTTCCCACTAAGAACTTATGATGAAGTACTCGAGAGTGCTCTCCGAATAGATCAAGCAGCAATAGATAGTGGTCGTAAGACATATGGAACAAACGGGAAATTAATCACTCCCAATCAAAACACTACGACCTATCCTAATGCCAGGAATACCAATCAAGGACCCAAAATCCTTAACAAAAACCGTGGGGTTACAACAGATGGAGTAACAGACCAAGTTAAAAGAGAAAACGTTGTAAACATTTCACCACCCGTTAACAATCAGCGAAATAACAACTTTACTCCAACAATCAACGTGGTGGATTTTAATCATCCACCACGACAACAACAACAACAACAACAACAACGCGGTGGACAATGGAAAATCCAAACACAAGGTCCAAATCGAAACCCAACTGGATATCAGAGTCAAAACCAAAGGCAACAACCTCAAAATTTTAACTCTAACAACCAGCAACCTTATCAGAATTTCAGACCACAGCAAGTTTCAAATCAACAACCTCAAAACTATAATCCCAATTTATATTGTGGTTTCCACAAGATTCAAGGCCATGATACTAGGACTTGTCGTGACTACAATAAATTCATGCAGCATTTTCCAGAAGACCAAAGACAACTCTTTATAGATATGTTCTTAGCAAATTCTGTAGTACCCACGCCAAACACTTACACAGGGGCAGTTTCCCCTCAAAATGCACCCCTCAAGATCTTTAACGATCCACTCCCAAATCATTCTAACAATAACAGGTTAGATCCAAGCAGAATGAACAAGGGTGTTATGACAGGAAATAACGATCATGAAGCCTCAACTTCATTAAATCCACCGGTCGCACCCCAATTAGGAACTCGACCGCAAACCAAGATAGTTGGCCTGGTAGAGTTAGACACCGAGCTACCCATAGAAACCATAACAAGAACACATGATTATTCTTCTCAACCAGTTCCAAGTTATCCATTAGAACCAGACAACATTCAACAAACATTGGTAAAACCCATAGGCACTTATGATTTAATTAATGACTTAACGAAGACCTTCTCTCATATTTCCTTCTTGGATTTGTTGAAGAACTCTCCCGCCCATAGGGCTGCTCTCTTAGAAGCATTAGGCCTTGGTCATTTAATTAACATCACTCCTCCTCTAGAAACGCAAGTAAACCATGTAGACTTTGATGTCTACCCTCCAGGGCAGCCAGATAGGGATACTGAGTTTATATTTGATATAAGCAAAATGCCAACAGACGCTGAAATTACATGTAGAGGTGACCCAACTTTACATTTACAAGTATGGGTTTACAATAATTATGTTAAATGTGCAATGATTGATGATGGGGCAGCAGTTAACATAGTCCCCTTCACTTTTCTTCAAAAGCTAGGATATGGAGAAACAAATTGTTCCACAACACGAAATACGCTAAGAGGTTATGATAGCCTCAAGGCCACTTCAATTGGAACCATAGTTTTACCAGTCACCTTAGGACCCAAGACAGTCCTCACCAAATTTTATATTATAGATCAGGAAACCAACTATAATATGATCCTCGGTCGACCATGGATACACCGCATGAAGGCAATCCCTTCCACGTTATTCCAGGAAATAAGATTTTTGCACTTAGGGAAAATATTTGTGGCACAAGGTGACCCAAAACCCTTCGATATACACCTAGCTGACTTGAAGAAAAGACCAGGCATTCACTCCGAGTTTGAACTCCCAACGAATCAACTTAGCAAACCAATTAATTCAAAACCAGAAGAGAAGTTGATACCTACCACAGAATTAGAAATTACAAATCTAGTCGAGGGCATTCCAGCACTCAAAAATGAGACTAACATCATAGAAATGGTGTCATTAGGGACTACCACAAAAATTGTAGAATTACTAGAGAAAGATCTACCCATTCTCCTACCATTTGATTCTATGGGTATGGGATACACCCTAGGAATTGGTTCCCTTCCATCAGACGAAGTTTGTATGGTAGAAGTAACCGAGGTAGAAGAAACAGACATGACGAATATCCCAACATCCATTTTTCCAAGAAAATATTGGACTCTCCACTTCGATGGAGCTAGATGTCACTTTGGAGCTGGGGCAGGTGTGATCTTTACTTCTCCCGAGGGAAAGATCCTACCTTTTTCCTTTAAATTAAACTTTGAGTGTACAAACAATGGGGCTGAGTATGAAGCCCTCCTCCTTGGCCTCATCATAGCCAAAAGAATGGGTGTCGATAACATTAGAGTGCTAGGAGACTCACAACTAGTTGCAAACCAAGTCTCTGAGGTATATGAGACTAGAGCTGAACATTTACAACTCTACAAAATGGTGGTATTAGATCTAAGCAAAGGATTCAACTTCATATCAATTGAAGCAATCCCACGAGAGCAGAACCTTCTCACAGATTCAATAGCAACCTCAGCTTCCCGTTTCACTCCAAACAGTGAGTTGGAAAACACAAGTTTCATGGTATCACTTCGTACTGAACCATTGGTGTGTAAAATACCAACAAACCCACTCCTGACTCATATAGAAGCTGAGAATGAGTTTTCTATCCTGGATCACTTTGACAGTGATAGAGTCACTCTCGAATATCTAAACACCTATGCAGAGCTACATCTCACTCATCACATAGTGGATCTTTCCCTAATACCACATTCCTCTTCCTATTTTGGAAATCCCATGATAGAGTCTCCTCCACAAAAGGATCTCGATATCTATGAGGTAGAGAACGGAGAAAGTTTGGAACTACCTCCAGCCCCACCTGAATTTGAAGAAGGCAACACTTCCTTAATCGAAGAAACAATTGACATAAACATTGGAACAGAGGAAGAACCAAAAATTTTGAAGTTGGGATCCTCGTTAACTCTAGAGGAGATAGAAATACACACCCAAATCCTCAAAGAACATCAAAAGGCTTTCACATTTAACTACAAAGAAATGACAGGAATTGCACCACATATCATGGTACATAATCTTGTCACCAAACCAGATGCAAAGCCAATTAAACAAAAGTCAAGACCAATGAAGCCAAAAGTGGCTCTCATGGTGAAAGAAGAAGTAATGAAACTTCTCCAAGTGGGATTCATCAAACCAGTTGACTATTCACAATGGGTATCTAATATCATCCCTGTTCTAAAAAAGAATGGGAAGATACACATTTGCATAGACTTTCAGGATATTAACAAAGCTTGTCCCAAAGATGACTTCCCATTACCATCCATTGACGTTATTGTTGATGCAACAGCTGGATTTGAACTATTGTCCCTCATGGATGGGTTCTCAGGGTATAATCAGATTAAAATATCTGAACAGGATCAAGCCAAGACCACATTTATAACTCCCTGGGGAACTTATTGTTACGTTGTCATGTCGTTCGGTCTTAAGAATGCCGACGCTACATACCAGTGGGAAATGACATACATATTCCATGACCTTATTCATAAAATTGTGGAATCCTATGTGGATGACTTGTTGGTTAAGGCCAAGAAGCATTATGATCACCCAGAAGTACTCTATATCATCCTCTCATGATTGATTGAATATGGTGTCACATTGAACCCAGAGAAATGCATATTTGGTGTGACAGGAGGCAAGCTTCTAGGTTACATTATATCCTCATGAGGGATTGATGTTGATCTAGCCAAAATCTGGGTTGTTCTTGAAATGATTCCACCATCAGACGAGTCTGGTATCAGATCATTTCTTGGGAAACTCGGTGCAATCCAAAGGTTCATTCCAGATTTAAGTTTTTCTATTCATCCAATCAACAATCTATTAAAGAAATATTATAGCATTGATTGGATAGAAGAATGCAACGAGGCCTTCAAAGTGGTTAAACGCTTCTTGTTGTCTCCACCCACGCTAATGCCTCCCAGACCAGATCATCCTTTGATCCTGTATTCACGGGCTACTGATGTCTCGCTAGCCTACATGCTGGCTCAAGAAGACAATGATAAATGAGAACGTGTAGTCTATTTCATTAGCCGAACGTTGCTTGATTATGAAACACGTTATACACAGGCAGAGAGAGAATGCCTTGCCATAGTCTTTGCAACAAAACGTTTAAGACATTACATGTTAAATCAAGAAACAAGGGTCATTGTAAAGACAGATCATTTACGAACATTCCTCACGCAAGGGTCTTTATCTAAAAAGGCTGGACATTTCATAACCTTAATGGGTGAATTTGAATTAACATTTGTAAACCAGAAATCCGTTAAGGGACAAATCATTGTAGACTGGTTAGCTGACAATCCATTAGATGGAGGTGATCTGGTAAATTTGGACTTTCCCGATGAGTGTATATACTTTATCAAAACTAGGCCCCCCATCTCTACATGTCTCTGGTACACTGACATCATCAATTTTATCATGGACCATACGTACCCAGAAGGTGCCACATCGCAACAAAGAAGGCGGTTACGCATTATCGCTGCTAAATATGTTATTTTAGAACAAGTACTCTATCGTAAAGCCTTCAATGGCATGCTTTTAAGATGCATCGACACAGAAGAATCCAAGAAGATTCTTTATGAATCCCACAGTGGGATATGTGGAGGCCACTTTGGTGGTCACGCCACTGCTTGCAAAATATATCAAATGGGCTATTTCTGTTCCACTCTTGAACATGACGCAGTAGAGTTTGTGCGTAAGTGCCACAAATGCCAAGAATTCTCCCACGAGATTCACATGCCAGCACAATCTCTGTAACCAATAGCAACCCCATGGCCTTTCTCCACGTGGGGTCTAGATTTGATAGGGAAATTCTCTCCCTCATCAACAGATGGCCATAACTTTATAATCACGGCCACAAGAATATTTTACCAAATGGGTAGAGGCCATGCCTCTCACCACCATACCAGGTTCTGTAATCACTAAGTTTATTCTGAATCAAATCATTTGTAGGTATGGTGTCCCACAAGTCATTATCTCAGATAATGGCACATCCTTTAAGAATGATGAGGTCCATGAGTTATGCAGTAAATTCAAGATAAATCATCATACGGCCTCTCTTTACTACCCTCAAGCCAATGGACAAGCCGAAGCAACAAACAAAACATTAAAAGCTATTCTCCTCAAAACAGTTAAGGAGAACAAATGAGATTGGCATTTAAAATTATACCTGGCCTTGTGGGCCCATCGAACCTCAATAAGAACACCAACAAGAGTAACCCCTTTCTCATTAGTATTCGGGGCAGAAGCAGTTCTCCCGCTTGAGGTCGAAATACCTAGTCTCTGCATCTCATTACAAGGGATTATGGGAGAAGAAGCCTATAGAGAGGCACAACTCTCTCAACTAGAAAGCCTTGATGAGGCCAGGCTAAATGTTGAAAACAATGACACAGAGCCTATGCTGACCGGATGTGCCGGTAATATAACAAAAAAGTCTACGAAAGAGAAATATATGAGGGAGATCTAGTTCTAAGACTAGACATCCGGATTGATAAGAAAACCGGCGAAGGAAGGAAATTCCGGCCCAAGTGGTTGGGCCCATACCGATTCATGAAAGACTATGGAAATGGTGCATATCTCTTATGTACATTAGAAGGTGAGGAATTCAATGAAACAGTCAATTCCTTACATCTTAAACGGTTTTACACATAAATCATCAAACCACCACTTATATATTATATCTACCTACATTGCATTAGTCACTTAGTTGTTTCATTTTGTTCACTTGTTTCGTAAAAATTGTAGTCAAGGAACTTACTCTTAAGAAATCTATTATAAATTTATGAAAATATTGGCAAAAAGCATTCAAATCACATCTCTTCAAACATCATCAAGTAGTTTCAAAATCTTTTCATCAAGTTTGATAGACAATATTGATGAAAACCATACCAAGGCCTGCATGCTTGGTTTTTATCTTTCTTTCTACTAGGTGAAGTTGTTCTTACCTACGGTCTGTTCTAGAAGCTTCTTGGTGTCACATCTATCCCTCTTACGTCTCTTTAAAACAAGGATATTCCAAAATAACATATCAGAAGTGTAAAAATCAAATAGAATCAAAATACCAAGCAAACAGAATATTTTATTTTACACACTTCTTTGCCCCACCAACCTTAGGTGATAAGCCCACATCTCTTACTGGTGGTGTGAGGTTGGGAAAGGAAAGAAATGCCCTTACTCACGTATATCCTGCCTTTTGTGACAAACCCATGCTTCTTACTAGTGGCATGAAGTAGGGTGTGGGGGGTCCATTCACACAGTTTAACAAATCTTGGTATTTTAGAAATACAAATCAAATTATATTAAGTGAAAGGATAATAAAATTTATCCTAACATTCCCCCCCTTAATTGTGCATTGTCTGAAGAGATGAGGGAGAGAAATGCTCTGAACAACTCAAACTTGTCACGTGCAAGTGACTTTGTGAAAATATATGCTCGTTGTTCAGCCGTTGGACAAAACTGAAGCTGGATGTTGTGCTTCAACACATGTTTGTGTATGAAATGAACCTGAACTTCAATGTGCTTTTTTCTCTCGTGAAAAACTGGATTGCGAACAAGTTTGAGAACACCTTCATTGTCTACATACATGGTAGTCGGTTTGTCCTGTGGTATTCCAAGTCCTTCCAGTATGCGACATAGCCAAATCACTTCACAAACAGCTTCTCCTGCAGAACAATACTCGGCTTCTGTGGAAGAGTGAGAAACAAAGTGTTGTTTCTTACTTCCCCATGATATTGGTCTAGATCCTAGAAACAATACAAATCAAGAAGTGGATTTTCTATCATCAATGTTTACCTGCATGATCTAAATCTGAATATCCAGTCAAGAAGAATTTTTCGTTCTTCTTGTATTCTAGACCAAGATCCACTGATCCTTTGAGATATCTTAAAATGTGCTTTTGCTGCTTTCCAATGACAAATTTTGGGTTCCTGCATGAACCTGGATAGATATCTCACTGCAAAGCTGATATCTGGTCTAGTGTAGGTCAGGTAAATGAGACTCCCAATCAGCTGCCGATAGAGAGTGGCACTTACCTCAGGAGATGGATCTGAACGAAATAACTGTAATCTGTTCTCCATAGGTGTAGCAATTGGTGTGCAATCCATCATCCTAAACTTCTCGAGCGTTGTCTTGGTATATTTCATCTGAGAAAAAAAATGTGATTTCTCTTTCTGCCATACTTCTAGTCCAAGACAGTAGTGCATAAGCCTGAGATCTGTCATGTTGAATGATTGCTTAAGATCTTTCTTTGTTTCATCAATCATCTTCACTGAACTGCCAGTGATGACTAGATCATCGACATAAACTACAACAATCACCATCTCCCCCCCTTGCTTTTTGAGGTAGAGATTGGGATCGTATGGATTTCTGACGAATCCATGTTGTGTACGAGATGCTCATCAATCTTGATGTACCATGCCCGGGGTGCCTGTTTGAGGCCATACAGAGATTTCCTGAGTCTGCATACCTTTTCTTCTTGACCAGGTACAACATATCCCTTAGGTTGAGTCATGTAGACTACTTCTTCTTGTAAATCTCCATTCAGGAAGGCACTTTTTACGTCCATTTGGTGAACTTTCCATCCAAACTGAGCAGCTAGAGCAAAGATCATCCTGATCGTTTTGATCTTAACTGTGAGAGAAAATGTCTCCTCATAGTCAGTGCCTTCTTTCTGTGCGTACCCCTTTGCTACAAGTCTTGCTTTGTACTTGTCCACTGTCCCATCTGCTTTGTACTTAGTTTTGAATATCCATCTACATCCAATGGGTTTCTTCCCTGGTGGAAGATCAAAAGCTGCCAAGTGTTATTCTTCATCACTGATTGATATTCAGAATCCATGGCATCTTTCCAAGCTTTTGATTGTAGGGCTTCCTGGACTGTAGAGGGCTCGTCTGATTCAATGACTCTACTCATCAAAGCAAAGTTAACTTCTTCTCTTGCTTTATTGTGAGTCCATGGTCCAGGAGTGGATGTATCTGGTGGAGCATCCAGTCTTGCATCTCGTAATGTGCTTGTACACCATTTAGGCATACGTTGACCTGTTCCCATGGGTTGTGGTTCTATCTGATCAACACCATCATCCCCATCATCACTTTCATCTTTTGAAGGAACATTAGCTTCAGTTTTACAACTGGTGAAAAATCTACATCTTGCGAGTCTGGAGGAGGAGTCTCTGCTTCCTTCTTCTCGAAAAACTCAACATCTCTACTTGTGTAGACTTTTTCTGGTCTTAGGATCCATCAGTCTATACCCAAGAGTCTCTTCATTGTATCCAATGAAGATGAGATTTTATGACTTCATGTCCAATTTCTTTCTATTCTGTTTGGGTATGTGCATGCTGGCTTTGCACCCGAATACTCTGAGGTGTGCAATGGATGGTTTCCTTTTTGACCATGCTTCTTGTCGTGTAATTTCATCAAGAGCAGTTTGGGGTGCTTTGTTTAACAAATACACTGTTGTTTTTTGCTGCTTCTTCCCAAAATTTCTTTGCAAGTCCAGAATCATCGATCATGCATCGCACCATTTCCATGATAGTACGATTTCTTCTCTCGACAACACCATTTTGCTGCGGTGTGTGTGGAGGAGGCATTTGTCGACAAATCCTGTGAGTTTGTAGATAATCTCTGAACTCATCACTGGTGAATTCCCCCCCTCAATCTGAGCGGAGAGTTCTGATGTGACGACCAGTTTCTTTCTCAACTGCCACTTTGAACTTTTTGAATGTTTCAAAGGCTTCACTTTTCTTGCGAAGACAAAAAAATCCACATTTTTGCGTGAATAGTCGTCAACACAGAGTATGAAGTACTGAACCCTGAATGACTTGGCTGCATTGGACCGCACAAATCGGTATGAACCAGGTCAAGTTTACCATGAGCTCAAAAATTACTCATTTGGAATGAAACTCTGTGTTGTTTTCCTGCTAAGCAATGAGGACACTTGTCTGTATCCTTCTGAAGAGATGGTAGCCCATGTACCATATTACACCGACAAAGTGTTTCGAGATATTTGAAACTTACATGACCAAATCTCCGATGCCACAACTGAGCTGAGGTGGAGTTTTTAGCCACAAGTGCTTGATCATTTTTGTGAATGAAATCAAGTTGAAACATTCGTCCCACATTTGAGGCTTTTGCAATTATTTTTTAGCCTCTGGATTTATCTCGAATCAAACACATTTTCTTGCCAGAATGACTATCAAAGTCAATTTTTAGGTTGTGATCTAGGAGTTGACTGACCGAAAGAAGATTCTTTGTCAACCCAGGGACATATAGAACATCCGATAGTCTGCATTTGCATGAACTAAGGGGTAGATAAATGTTTCCAATCCCCTGAACTGTATATGAAGAATCATCTCCCAACGAAACATGATTTTTCAATGGCGTGTCCCTCATTGAAATAAACCAGTCTCTGTGGCCGGTCATGTGTCGAGTGGCTCCTGAATCAACATACCAGACGTCACTAGATGACATGGATGGTTCACTTGAGCGAGCAGTGAACAAGAAGTCTTCATTATCTGACTGTTCTTGTTGCTCAACAATATTACCTTGCTGGTGGGGTCTTCTTTTCCAGTTCCCCTTTTGCTGCCCGTGATAGTTGTTTGAATGTCCCTTGTAAGTTTGTTGTTGTTGTGGTCCAGAATTACTTGATGAACCTTTCTTATATGTGTTAAACCAACATTCTTGCAAGTCATGTCCTCTTTTGCAAATTGGACATCGCTTCTTCTGTTGATTGTCCCCATGATACTGATTCTGATGTGGGGACTTCTGATAGGATTTAGGTTTTCCTTTACCTTTTCCTTTCCATTTTTGATGTGAAGATAGTGCCTGCTCCTCTTCATCATCCTTGTTGTGCATTGCTTCCTCTTGTTGCAGTAGGTTTACTAGCTTGTCAAAACTAATTGTCGTATCTGACAAGTTTAGAGTTGTGACAAAAATGCGGTAAGAAGAAGGGAGAGCTCTTAGAACAATGGGAACGAGAGATTCATCTTTGACTTCTTCTCCTAGGGCTAGAAGTGAAGCCCTCAACTCTGAAACTCTTCTTAGGAAGGCTTGAATTTTCTCATTCTGTTTGAATTTCAATGTATGTAACTCACTCTGCAAATTGAGTATGAAATTCTTGTTCTTGGCCTCATATATTGTGCTCAGCTTATCCCACGCTTCTTTTGCTGATGTGGCATCGCGAATGTGGGCTTGCACATCGTCAGACACTCCAAACAAGATGATGAGTTTTGCTTTCTGATCTGCTCTATCAAATTTTCGTTGTTGTGTTGCATCCATTGGTGATCTTACAACAGGCTAGATTTCTTCAAACTCAAGTTGTGTTTTTATTTTTGTCTTCCATGCAGCATATTTGCTTCCTCTGAGCAATTGTGAATCCGGAAGAAAAAATTTGGGGGCATTGGTGCCCATTTTGCAGAGATCACTGACAGGGTTTGGCTCTTATCACTCCAGGTATTAGGTCTCCCAATCTATATACCATCAGTCTGATATACCGAACATTTCTATATACGCGCCCTTCCGATATACCCGTCGGTACGTGGAAGAAGCTCGCCCTTTCTAAATACCCGGCGGTACGTGAAAGAGGTGTTAACGTACGTGAAAGAATTCGATACGTGGTACCAAGATAGTATTGATGGGGTCTGTGCGATTATTGACACCGGCTCAAAGAAATATCCTCATACGCGCGTGTAACTTCGCTATATACTCGGATAATTTCTCAGTCCGGATTTATGTCTTGCAATCGTTCACAGACGGATGGGATGGTTCATAGTGTGTGCACTGTGACCTTATTACTCCCCGTCGATTTATAGGGACGATGCCCAGACGATGTTGTTGCAGCTATATTAGGCGTTAAGTGCAGTAATAGTCACGACGGCTTTACCTGTAAGCGCTTCCCAGAGGCACTGTATATACCGAACACTGCGAATGAGATCTAAGATCTCGTGAGTGTTACAGAACCAATTTTACTATTTTTTATTACAATGCTGCTAGTTTCTGAGCAGTTACAAAATTTTGCAGTTGACTATGGCAACCTGCAAATTAGTACAATATGCAGTACAATTTGAATAACAGGCAAAAAAATTCAGTTTCGGGGTCCTGGTGACCTCCTGAACCCAAAATGCTAAAAATTGTGTAAAAAAATAGCTGAAAATGCAATTTGTAGATGGGTCTCCTTTTGCAAAAAATGTCTGGAATGATAAAAACAGACCAAATGGGAGAAAAAAAAATTTACCCTAAATTAGGGATTTCTCCGCTAAATTTAGTTAGTTGTAACTAAATTCAAAAAAACCTGCTAAATTTAGTAGTTCTGCCAAAAAATCCGCCAGATGCAAAAGGAGAGTTTTTGAGTGTTTTTGGTGGGATTTGACCCTCAAACCTCTCACTCCCAAGGCGCATGCACTAACCAACTTGCCCACTTGGGGCGCTTGGACTATGTAAGGAAGCAAATTGTATTTATTGACAAATAAAGTGACTTACCTCTAAAAAAATGCGCCTTGGTGAGCCTCCACGTGGCGCATGCTGGTGAAGAGGTGTTTTTTAGGGTTGTATATGCTCAAAAAATGGATCTGAAGCATTTCTTTTCACCTCCACGCCTTTGTATTCTCCTTTGGCCGCGTTTTTTAGCTTCCCACGCACTGATTTGCAAGCGCAGGCCGTTGTTTTTTTGTGTTTGGGCACGTTTTTTGTCTTGCCACGCACTGTACAGGCCGTATTTCTTCCTTTGGCTACATTTTTTCCCTTGCTACGCACTATACAGGTCCAGATCTGAGTTGGGGCGCTGTTCTCCTTGCTTGGGCACCTCTTTTTTCGCTATTTTTTGCTTGTACAAGCCGCGGTTTCCTTTGGCTGCATTTTTTTGTTGTTGTTTGCTTGTTGTTTATTACTATCTAACCCTGCATTTCTTTGTGTAGGTTGCTGGAGACTGAGAATGGCGCGGGCGAGGGAGAATGGCACCTCTTTTGCTAAAAAAAAAAGTTTTTTACTTGTGCAGGCCGCGCATGGGCACATTTGCTAAAAAAAAAACATTTTTATCTCCCTTTTTTATTATTATTATTCTTTGCTCTGTTTGATTCTTGATCACTGTTTGGATTTCTTCTTGTGCAGGTCACGAATGGACCAAGCTTTTAGCACTACCAAATTTGATCAGAGTTCCAAATCCAGTCTGAGGAGGCTGTTTGTTCACTGCAGGGGCATATACAGACCTCCAAAACAAGCCAAGCAAATTCCAAATACAGTAGAGACCAAATAATGTAGAGAAAAAACCTTTATTGGAAAAAAAAAAGTATTATTTCCAATACCTGTAGCTAATTTTTCCTGGTGCTGAGTGCACCAGTGCAAAAAAAAAATTGCCTTCCAAGCACCTGGAAGGAACAGGAGGATGTGGGGGAGGCAGGGATGGGGCTGGGAGTTTGCACGAGGCTGCACAGGCTCTCAAATGCTGCAAAACACGTCTCCGATCTCCTCTCTCTCTACTGCTCTCTCTTCCACACCTTCACAGGGCCAGAATTTCGTTCTGGTACCAAATGTAGATTGAGAAACAGGGACGGAAGCCTGTGTAATTTTATTAATCTCAATCAAGTAAAAAATTACAGAGGATGGGCTGCAATATTTATAGATATTGCACAGCCAAATACATCCGGCAAAATGAGTTGCACAGGTGCAACCAAAAACCAGAATAAACAAGCTTCCAAATCACCCGGGAAGCAACAATTACATAAAAACAAATATATTGTTTATAACAATATAACAATGTGCATACAGACAAATATGGTTGATTAACCATATAACAATATAACAATTTATTATTTAAATAATTCAATCCAAATTCCAAAGAGATCAAATCCTTAAAACCAGATTTTGTCGACCAAGTTGCCATCCATGGATCTAAGTATAGATAAACTAGAAAATAAGTTGCATTGTAAACTATGTAGCAGTTTCGAGTAAGAGTAAGTACGCAAGTCTGAATTTGATTTCTGTCAATACCTTGTCTTCCTCTCATCATTTCTATTTAGTCAAACTCATACAATTTGCGCCCTTCCCAACTCTTGGTGATGAGCCCTCGCATCTTACTAGTTGCATGGAGTTAGGAATGGGGCAAGTTCATCTCGTTATCACTAGATATTCATCACATTTTGCCAAAATAAGAAGAAACAATGAACATTGCCCAAAGAAGCCAAAATTTCAGTACTACAATATGTTTGCATCATCACATATCATTATTACAAAACAAATCAAAGAGAAACATTATGTTATCACTTGTCATCCATTGCATACATTCTGAAAAGCAAATAAAAGCAAAGATTCTAAAAACATCTAGTATACTCATGGGAAACAAGTCACAAAAATTCTAGATGCAAGAAGATCTAGATCCAAAAAGATATATATATATATATATATGAATCCTATTTTATGTACAATGCCATCATGCATTAGGCATGGTCAAAATGCTCAATGAGCCCAGCAAATACAAAAACACTCATATAAATATCTGACCAAAAATCACTACAAAAAGACACCATGATCTCTCAATCCCTGTGAGATCCCTCAGAAGGTGCACAACCTCATCTAGGACTCCTAGTATGACGAAGCTCTGAATGAATTGAGGACACATGATCATGGATAGTAGCTATGGTCTCACTATGAGAATGACTCCTCATCAAGCACTCTAACGGTCCTATATCTAGCTACCTCAGCACGGAGAGAAGTCATGATCTTCACCACCTTCCAGATAGGGGAAAACACATTGGTATGTCTACCGGCTACTGAAGGCTCTCCCACATCTGTAGTAAGCTCGGTCCATGTAGTCTTTGAAGGGAGCCAGTAGAGTGTTTGTGCACACCTGGCGAATCAAGTCTCGCCATCCCTTAGCAGTCGCTGCAAATAAAAAAGGAGAAATAAACAAGTTAGAAATTTGTCCATGATAAAGTCAAAAACAAACGAAACAACAAAAGGGAAATATCAACTAAACAATTCTAACTAAAATGAAATCGAGAAAAGAGTAGTAACTCACTCGGATCTCCAGGCATCCAGGTGGGATCTCTAGGATATGCACCTGCCACTGATGTTGCTGCTGACTGTGGAACCTTCCCCAAATCTGGAAAGAAGTGATGTCCTGCTATGGACTCATCATCTCCCCTATGTCCCAAGAAGGCAACTCCTCTGAGATCAGGGTCACCTTCTCTTCACTCTCCTCCACCCTCTTGGCCCTCAAGATGTCTTGAGTGTCATGCCACTTAAATTTTCTCTCATCATCCCTGGTCGTCCCACCTATCTCACCTCCCTCCCTCTCCTCCTCTGTCTCCTCTC
This sequence comes from Taxus chinensis, assembly GCA_019776745.2. Lineage (NCBI taxonomy): Eukaryota > Viridiplantae > Streptophyta > Pinopsida > Cupressales > Taxaceae > Taxus > Taxus chinensis. The sequence goes on along the minus strand of JAHRHJ020000307.1, from coordinate 61,545 downwards.
CTGTGAACTCCTCAAAGTCTGAGTCCACATCAATGGGCTCATCGCTCTCTCCAATATGAGAAGGATTGGCTCCGATCTGAAGTAAAGGTGCTCGAGGAGCACTGGCTACCCCTCGGGCATGAACCACCCACCTAGCTGCAATGGGAACTCCAGGAGTGATCGTAGTCCAACCTCGGCCTCTAGGACCTCCCCTAGCCTCATGAACAGACCTGTATACTAGGCCCTACTGGAGGAAACATATCAATGTAGGGGAGGCCAAACTGTTGTGGTACTCTGTCAAAGGTGTGGATCTCCAACTTCCCTGTCCTTTCTATCAACTGACTAGTAGTATAGGCAAGTGATCAATGTGTGTGTCTCCTCTCCCCATAACCCTGTCATGGCCTGATAAGGAGTGGCCTCCATGTCTGTAATAGTCAGAGAAGCCATTGGCTGGTGTGGCATCCTAAATATGGTCATCCCTGTCCACCTCACTACCCTGATAGCCCCGGGATCCTCTTCCTGTACACCTCTCCCATAGGGAATGATGCGCTCATACACCCAACTCATGACTAGAGTAGGGTGACTCAATGACTGCCCTTCTAATCTGACCACCCTATACAAATCATGATAGGTGGTCCCAAGGATGTCTGCTCCCCAAGCGTAAATGCGGCCATGTGCCTCAATCTGTGCAATGATAGGAGCCCAGCAGTATAAAAGAGTATCCCCTCCCTTGTCCCCAATCAACCGCGAGGCAAGGATACCCATAATAGCCTGGCGGAGCACAGGGATATCTGAACCAACAATAGAACGGACCTTCACCCCCTTCTTCGACCCCATGGAAACAATAACATCTCCCATATATGTGGCCCACTGAACCATCTGAGATCTAGACACTGCTGTCTTAAGAGACAGTCACCTCCCAAGAATCGGGACCCCCAATATATGGTAGACATCCTCAAGGGTGATGGTCCACTCACCCCTAACTCCTGGAAATCGGAAAGTGTTCTGATCTATGTCCCATTATGAAAATAAGTCACATAATATGTGACTAGTAGGTGCAACATGAGGGACCTGAGCAATCCTCCAAATGCCAGCCCTTTGTAGAGTATCCTGCTCTGCCTGAGTAAGTGCCTCTTACACTGCAAGGAGCCAATCACACTCCCTCTCTCTGCTCCATTTGATGTATTCCTCCTTCTACATTCACCCAAAACACAGAAAAGGAGTAAGTTAGTAACATAATCCAACTGGAAAAATCATCAGGAACATATAAAAATGCCAAAAATGCAAAAACAATCAAGTAATACATCTCTTTTTGCATTCTGTTCAAAACTGTCACCCTGTGCAGAGCGGTAGTTTTGTAACCACCACCTTCTGGAGGTGGTCCTGTCCGCCGCCTTATGGCGTAACTTGTAACCATCCTTCATAGGGTGGTGGTCCCATGACCGCCGCCCTGTGTAGGGTGCGGTCTTGTCCTAAATGGTTTGAAACGCCCTTTAAGCCCTAAAACACTTAAAAAGGCAAAAATACATCATTTTGGATGAAATGAAGACCTACCCTATGGGCGACCCCCCTAAAGACTCATTTAAGACTAACATTTTTGAAAATAATCCCCCCAAGAAAAATATTTCTACATTTCTATATTTTGGATTTAAAAACAATAAAATGAGAAGAACTAACATGAGACTTTGCAAGTTGATGTCCTACTCTTGGAGGCATGATCACGATCTCACAATGAACATGTTTTGACTGTACTCACGTCAAAAATGGTCACCATGGGTCCCAGAGCTCATAAACCACCAAATCGACACACACAAATGAAAAGTAAAATGAGTTCGTTTTAAATATATATAGTATTCTAATTTGGTTTTGAATTTGTTCTTACACAGAGTTGGAGCGTCGACGGAGGTAAGTTCTAATCCCCGGCAAATGGTAAGTCCTCATTTCATATTAATTTAGTATTTATTCTTCGATTTTTTTATCTATCTGCACTTGAGTCCTCTTTTCATTTTTCAGATAGCAGGAATTTGGATGGTGACATTTCGACACACGGGCATGTCAGGTATAGCTTCTAACTCCCCATTTTGGGACTGCCATACTCGGACCCACCGTTTTATGCCTCTTCATGGCTAAAATGCTTCTCCGAGGGGGAAATATGTACGTACCCAAAAATGTAGGTACTGTACTGCCAGAAAGAGGTTACGGAAACCCCAATGATGATTCAGGTCTCTTCGCAAGGTGTTCGGAATCTAGAAAATCTCGCCAAGTATATGTTTACATCCCAAATGCTTTATCCAAGCTCTGTGTGCTTTGTTCTATCCTCTGCCCCCTTTTTCTTTGCATTTTGGTCTTAAGTGACAGGACCGCCACCCTGCCTGGGCGGTGGTCCCATGACCGCCGCCCAGGATAGGGCGGCGGTCCTGTAACCACTGCCCTGTGCAGGGTGGCGGTCCTATGCGCATTTTCAAGAACGTTCCAAAGATCGTGTCAAATGTAAAAATTCAAGTTTCACCCGCATTCCTCAACCACTTTGGCTTGCATTTATGTTTTGGCCACCTGGTAAATAGTGTTTTCCCTTTGTTTATAGTAAAAGAGATCAATTCCAAGTTACCCTCTGGTAAATCCAAATGCTATAAATAGCCAGCTTGTTTTCAAACAAATGGCCCCTCTCCTTCTGTGTTTGATTATTCAGTTTGCTTGAAGTTCTTGCATAAGTTTCAATAGTTTCATATTTTGCATGAGTTATCAGTCTCTCATTTCTGTATTAGAGATCATTTGATCTTCTTGCTTTCATCTTACTTCATTGATGTCCCATACAATCAGTTTAAAAATAAGGTAGTTTCATTTTTAGATTAGAATCCATTTAGAGTAACAGGTTTTGTTTTGTCACAAGAGATAGTTTCTAGAATTCTTGGTGTATTTGTGTTGTACTCCTGCAATAAATCCTGCTAGGAATTACATAGTCAAGCTCTGTTCACTTGCACTATCCCTCTCTTACTTGCATTGTATTCGGTTTATATCCAAAGCTGCCATTGTTCGAGTATCTTCTTCTGCTGACACTATCATATACACACTTTTCTGGATTCATGAGAACATGAAGGAATGAGGAGATCACACTGAGGGGAAAAAGTCACACACAACTGGATTTACCACTATTCTTTAAACTCCAGGTTTGAGCTATCAAAGTTCTAGTTACAATATACCAAATAAAGTAGTAAATTATTTCATTTCAGTTAAAAGCTCACTTTCAATATTGCCAGGGAAGTTGTGGGGAATGATAGTTTCTGAGAAACTATGATTCATTCTTCACTTCTGAGGTAGGATCGGAAGTCTTTCGATTAAATTAGTTAGTTATTTAAATATTTAGGATAAATTCACAACTGCACAGGAAAATAGCTATACCAGGCTACCTTGCTTGTTTTGATTCTGTTATTAGATTAATTGTCCATTTTCTGAATATATTAGAATAGCTGCTCTTTTAATTTCGTTAAAATACTTCATCAAAAATACAAAAATAAAAGAATATATGCATAGTGTAGATATATCTTTCATAATTAGTTTATTCATTTCAGTTAAAATTGAATCATCTTTGCATGACAATCACGGGACCTAGAGAGCCCAGAGATTACGTTTTCAGACCGGTGGTACCTCAACCAAATCTCTCCACAACACTAGCTGATATAGATCAAGACCTTAGGATTCAGGTTTTTCAAATGACAATAAACCTACAAGCAATTAGTGAACAATTGAGAGAGTTGAATATTGAAGACGACAAGGCATACACATTCTGGTCAAATCAACCCAACTATAGACTACCTTGATAGGATATCCGCATGACCATACAAGAACTCAAAAGAGAACAAATATTTGGTTGCGATCCTTTAGTTCCACAACCCAACGCAGAGACCTCCTCATCAACATAAATACTGGCTTACGTATTCAAGTTGCTAGAACACCCGTAAGGTATTCTGAGAAAATCATACAACTTCTAGTTCTAAACATAGAAGCTAAAAAAATCTTATGACTATTGGATAGTCGGAAGAAGAGATTGACTCCTCATATGACCATAGGAGGTCTACCACAACCATGAACTTACGGTTGTGATCCACAAGTCCCACAACCCAATGGGCCTACTGATCAATCAGACATTGACGTTGGTTTACGCACACTAATATTCAGATCCTCACCACTTCCACCAGACATCATTACACAATTCTCCGTATTAAACGTAGCAGCCAATCAGGCTAGGGATTTTTGGACTAGACCAGAGAATCATCCATAAAACTCCAGAGGATCCACTACACCTCTCATCACCATTTTCCATGACCTTGTCTAGAAATATACACGAAGCACCTACAGGTCATTTTCCACGTATCCAACAGCCAATAAATAGGATCTCGGTAGAGCTCGACATTGATTGGAGCCTCTGAGCAAGCTATTATATCCAAACAATCTATTACCCCAATTTAGGTTAGGAGAGCCGAAATATGATTTCCCTCTGCCAAACATAGATCAACTTGTAGACCTAACAACCAACCATGAAATGCTTTCCCTTATGGATGGATTTTCTGGTTATAATCAAATCCTTATCACCCCTGACGATCAACACAAAACAACCTTTATAACCCCTTGGGGAACCTTTTTCTACCGCGTTATGCCATTCAGTCTCAAAAATTCTGGGGCAATGTACCAATGCGCTATGAAATACATTTTCCATGATCTCATTCATAAAATTGTTGAAGATTACGTTGACGATCTCCTTGGGAAATATAAATCCCAAACGATCATCTCAATGTCCTTGAATCAATCTTCACCCATCTCATTTTGTTTTGTCTCTGCTTGAATCCTATAAAATGTGTTTTTGGTGTCCTCACTAGAAAACTTTTAGGATTTATCATATCTCTTCATGGAATTGAAGTTGATCCCACAAAGGTAAGACAAATCATCCAAATGCCTCCACCCTCTAATCTCAAATATTTATGTAGACTGTAAGGAAAACTACAGTCCATATGATGTTTCATATCATAGCTTTTCTGACCATTGTCAACCATTTCACCATCTACTCCACAAAGACATAGTGTTTCATTGGGATTTTGACTACCAGAAAGCCTTCGATGAAATCAAACAATATCTTTTATCACCACCTGTACTGATGCCACCTCATGAAGGAGAACCATTTTATCTCTACATCTCTACCTCAAGCATGCCCTAGGAGCCATGCTCACACATCACGATAATCAAGGTCATGAACATGTCGTGTATTACATTAGTCACACCCTCCATGAATACAAAACACGCTACTCTGAAGCTGAAAAATTGTGTTGTGTGTTGTACTTCACTACTTCCAAACTCTGACACTATCTCCTCAATCAAAAAACATACGTTATCACCATTTTTAATACTCTTAAAGACATACACGCTAAACCCTATCACAATGACCACATAACTAGATGGTTAATGCTTATGACTGAATTTGATCTTGAAATCATACCACAAAAGTCTATCAAAGGTCAGGCCATTTCTGATCAACTCACTGAGGCACCTCTTCCGGATGATCAACCACCCCATGAATACTTTCCTGATGAATCTATCAATAACATTAAGGAATTTGATGATTATGAATCAAACTTCATCCCCATTAAAATGACCCTCTTCTTTGACGGTGCTAAATGTCAAGAAGGTGGAGGGGCCAGTATGGTCATCATACCACCCTGGAACATTCCCATCCCATTATCGTTCAAGCTCAATTTTGAGTGTACCAATAATATGGCAGAATATGAGGCCTTAATCATGGGTTTAACTATTATTATTCTCCTAGGTGTTCACAACCTGGAAAACTACAGAAATTCACAACTTGTCATCAGTCAGGTCAAAGGAGAGTACCAATGTAAAATTGAGGTCCTTCTAAATTATAAGGCCTTCGTCGACTTTCTCCTTGGCGCATTTGATCATTATACCATTCAAACCATTCCACAATCTTCTAATAGGTTTGTAGACACTATGGCTTCTCTAGGATCCCTTGTCCCCTTCAAAATGGAAAAATCAAAGGATAAAACTAAGATGTATGTAGTCATTCAATGATTAGACCATCCTTCACATCAAAATGAGCTACCTTCCATAAACATCATTGACAAAAATCCATTAGATCTGTGGTATACTCAAATGTTTGACTATCTCACTAAATTTAAACTTCCACCAGATTTGTCACAAGGCACTAAAAAATCCTTCCTTCAATGTGTCACTCACTTCATTGTCATAGGAGGCATCCTTTATAAACATAGTTTTGATGGTGTATTATTACGTTGCCTCAAATCACATGAATCAACCAATGCAATCAAAGAGGTCCACGATGGCATTTGTGGAGGCCATTTCAGTGGCAACGCCATCACCAAGTGTATCATACAACTAGGATACTACTGGCCCACTATCACCAAAGACTGTTACACGTACGTGAAAAGGTGCATTAAGTGTCAACTTCACTTTGATCTCATCCACATCCCTAGTCAAGCATTGCAACCCAAACAAGACTTGTGGCCTTTCTCTCAATGGGGGTTAGATCTCATTGGTGAAATTAATCCAAAATCATCTCAACAACATCATTCAATCATTACTTGCAACTGAATACTTTACTAAATGGGTTGAAGTTATTCCCTTGACCTCAACAAAGTTCAGGACCCATCATCAACTTTATATATCAAAACATCATATGTCATTTTGGCATTCCACATAAGCTTATCACAGACAATGGTAAATCCTTCAAAAATAAGGAGGTTAAAAAGCTTTGTGATACATTTAACATCAAACTAAGCTTCTCATCACCATATTATCCTCAAGAAAATGGACAAGTTGAGGCTTCTAACAAAACACTTAACAAAATCCTCATGAAAACTGTAAATGACGCAGGCAGGAATTGGCATACTCAAATCTCATTCACTTTGTGGGCTTATCAAACTAGTATCCATACACCTATGGGTGCTACACCCTATTCACTCATTTATGGCTCTAAAGCCATCATACCCCTAGAAATTCAAATCCCATCACTCCATGTATCCTTAAAATATTTCATTCCTGATGAAGAATATCACCAAAATCATCTTGCACAACTAGAATTGTTGGATGAAAAGCATCTAGAAGCCCTTGAACATCACCAAGTTTATCAACAACACATTAGTAGAGCATACAACAAGCATGTCAAAGAATGTGACTTCAAGATCGGTGACCTAGTACTTAAGGAAAATCAAAATGTGACTAAATTAGAGAAAAGTAAACGTGGTAAGTTCCCCTAATTGGATTGGTCCCTACATTATTACTCATAAATATGGGTCAGGAACATATCATCTTACTTCTCTTGATGACGAACCTGAGCATGAACCTCTAAATGCTTTGCACTTGCAACCTTTCTACTGTTAAATGATTGATTATCATAACAACAATTTTAGGATCTTATCAAAATAACAACCTTCCATTTTATTAGAAAACCAATGCATTACTCTTTCTTTCTAAATACATGGGGCATATGGATATGTGCCACCTATACATTTATCCCCTCCTTAACAAAATGATTTAATAGGGTCTTTCCCTAAGCTCAAAACAAAGTCAAAAACTCATATGGATGTTTCATGTTAATATCAAAAATAAATAGACTGATCCCTCGAAGGATATCTATTCGAATGTTATATTGTTAAAAAGTAAAGTAGACTGATCCCTCAAAGGACAACTACCATTTTAAAGTTATGGGTCTATCCCTTGAAGGATGACCATTCAATCTAAATATAAAATATAGACCATACCCTCAAAGGATGGCTACATATGAAAAAAGGCTTCCCATTTTGATCAGCCTCTACAAACATATCAAAATCAAAAAAAAATCATCCTAGAAAGCTTCCCACATCGATCAACTTTCCCATAGAAAAATTTCCACACTGATCATTTTTCTTCTTATAAAGAGTTGGGGCATTGATTCCTTCTAAAATTGTTAAAAAAGGAGAACCTTTCTTCCCCACAAACACATGCATTTTCCAAAATCCACCATGATCAGTATGAACTTTTCATTGATAGTCTCATTTAACATTTTGAAAGGTTACAAGTGCAAGCGTTATAAAAAACCCATTACGCATATGTTATTCAATGGGGAATTCTTTCAACTTTTACTTCATTTCTAATCACATTTTTAATCTTATATATTGAGGTTAGGTCACATCTCCTAAAAAGATAATCACACATCAAGACTCATAATCAAAAACATAAACATCATCATATCCAACACATATTCCATACAACATATGCATAAAAAGAATATCATAAACATGATAGCAATCACAAGAATCATGATCATCATCATATACAAAATCAAATAACCATATCACATCAGGGGCTTCTCTGAGCCTAATCAACACAAGAACTAAAATCATCACCATCATATATATATATATATATATATAATATCCATTGTCCATACAATCAACATAATGTCAAACATAGGAAAAAGGGCTTCTATGAGCCTACAATCAAATGGTAAAGTCCATCAAACTAGGATCGGGAGTGCCTCCCACTATAGCACCACCAATCCTCCTGCACCATCATCCCCTCTCAAAGGTCTCCGTGATGGGTGCCCCACACTCACCACACTGTCACTGGGCCTGGCTACTACTGTGGAACCCCCTTGGGTGGCTATATGATCAACATACAAAGTGGCATCGGGGTAGTTCCTGATGATCATATCCACATAATAGTCCCTCTCCACTCTCACAACCTCATAATGGGACACCACAATCATACCAGAAGGTCCTACAAATTCCCCTCTCTGTCTAACCAATGCCGATAACTCTGTGCCAGAAATAGAAGGCCTTGTGATCCCTAAGGTCTTCTAAAAAGTATCTCTCTGACTCCTATACCAGTCCCTATCAGAGGATACATGTACAAGTTGTGCTTAGAGCCCATCACACTCTATGATCAAGCCATATCTCTCTCCAATAAGAGTGTCTCACACTCCCACTAAGTCATCTCACTCTCTTTGAGTGACATCTCTCTCTGCCTCCACTACGGCCTTCTCGGCCATCACTGTAGCAATATCTGGAGCTATAGCAACATCTGGCTCAACCCTCTCCTCATCATCCCCACCACCCTCCTCATCTCCTCCCTCTTCTCAAGCCCACACTCATCTAACTGATCAGGATTCCCTCTCCACTACCCTCATCCTCTCAAAACTCCTCAATGAATGAGACCACCAAGCAGCAAAATCTGGGGTGACACCCACATCATCGATCGACACCACATGACCATCCTCATCTGGACCCATCACACCTAGCTACTCAAAATATAGTGTTGGCACTATCACAACTTCCTATGGGGTATCAGTATCCCCATCCTCCCATATATATAGAACCGGATCCTTAGGTATATCCCGAACCAACCCAAACTATCTCATCACCCAACTAAAGTGTATCAAATCATCCTCTCTGGCCCTATGGCCCTGGAACCAGATGTCTTTCTTGAAAAATGATAAATCCTCAAAAAAATCTGGCCAATCATGAAAACCCACATATGACTGCCAAATCACATCCCTAACCTATAATCCAGATATCAGGTCTCTATAATAGGTAGGCCCCTTGGCCTTCCTCACTCTGCCAAGACTCACACTCCATCTCATGAAGTTTGGGTGCCTCACATCTATAACACTAGGAAATCCAAATGGGTGAGCAATGGTAATGTGCTCATGGGCCCAACACTGCAGTAAGAAGCCAACATCAATCCCATAATGCTTGTGGGTTGTCCAAGCCCACAGCTCTCTGTATGTCTGTGCTAACAAGGTAGGAGCCCACTCAAAGACTGTACGATGCTCCATCATCTCCATAACTACCCCCATCATCATCCATGGGAATCTCCCACCTCCTAAATCTGGTAGTGTGAAACATGAGATGCCCAACATCATCATAGTCATCCGTGGGAACCCCTCTCTCTCAGACTCATACAAGGCCTGATAATCAAAATCTCTCGAGGAGTATCTCACACCCTGGGCCTCATCTCCATACAATCACTGTATAGTATCCCCTCTCTCTGCATCTGAAATATAGTAAACAGGCTCCCCCCTAACTAGAAGTCTGGTAATATGATGAACATCCTCCAGGGTGATGGTCATCTCCCCTGTAGGAAGCCAAAATGTGTTGGTGGAAGGATTCCACCACTCTAGCAATGCAAGTATCAAGCTGTGGCACCTATGAATCCACCTATAAAATCTCATCCCACCAAATCCCACAGCCTCCAAATGATCCCAGTCATCATCAGAAAAATCCTCTCTAACCTCATCTAACATCAAGGGGATGCGATCTCAGATAGTCAACTGAGCATCCACCTAAAAAGCACAAACACAAAAGTGAACATTAATAATGATGTAAAAATTCTGAAAAATGATCACTTGCAACTATAAAATATCCTCATAAAACACAAGCCTAATAAACATATCTTACACATCCAATAAAGTTAAACACATTGATCAAAAACCAAATTTTATCATTCAAAACACTAACAATTTAAATTGCGGGTAAATCACTAGGGATTGAAGGAATCGATAGAAATTCCTGTAAACTTTCCCTAGGGCATCCACACACCTCGATACATCCCTAAACGCATCTAAATTCATCTAAAGCCATAAAAAATACCTAAAATTGATGAAAAACTAAATCTAAAACATGATTAGAGCTTACCTCAGCAAGGATTGACTTTTGTTTGTGGCTCGAGGAGGCCATTCAACAACTGTTTTCTCAAAAAACACATTTTTTCCCGTTCTGACAAGGTCGCTGTCATTATATAGTGCAAAGTGATGAATAAACAATCCATTTGGGTATTTATACCCCCAAATTTTCCATGACCTCAATCAAAAATGATTTCCCTAATCATCGATGATTGCCTTATTTTGGTCATCCATGCTTATATTGCTAAAAAACACAACATTTTACCCTCTGCACAAGTGTGCCATGCTCCTTAAAGGGTCCTAGCCCTCAGGATCCCTTGAAAAAAAAACATGAAAAAAACATCAGGACTTTCCATACATCTATGGGAGATGAGCCCTTTGGCCCCCATCACTTGGTTTTCCCACTCAACAATTTTACCTGGTAAGGATCATACATCCATAGGCATCGAGCCCTTTGGCCACCCTGACAATTGATTCACCAGCATCTTGCTTTGCACCCTCTCTGATTGGGGAAGCCCTTTTTGCAAAATACAAAAGCACACTGGTGTTCACTATATTGCACTACAGTAGATTCACCCATACCAACACAATCCTTTTTTTTATCATTTTTGTCTAGCGAATTGTCAAAAAATGCAAGACAAAAAGGGGCAAATGTAGACACCAAAATTTGTATCCCTCGGCTCAATGCACTAACGGTAAAAAACACCACATTTACAACATTACGCCCTTTAAATCATCCTAGTTAATTACTTAATCACACAGCCCTCACATCTAAATTATTTAATTAATTTAATTAAATAATCCCCCCTTTTTTACACCTCACTATGACACCTCATTAACCACCTAAACCACCTTCCTAATTAACTACACACTAACTTACTCCTAATTAACTACACCTTCCAAATACACTAACTTACTCCTAATTAACTACACCTTCCATAAACGCTAACTTACTCCTAATTAACTAAACATTCCAAAAACACTAACTAATTAAACCTGCTAAAAAGACTAACTCCTCCTATCCTAACCAAATTTACCCCGCCACCTCTTTAACAACCTCAAAGTTATCTCACTCGAAATAGAAGAAAAATTTTTTTCTTAACTAAACTAAAGATCTTCCGCAATCACCATGATTTTCCTGATCACCGAAATCTATAAATACAAGCATTTACACCTCTTTTCAGGAGGAAGAGGAATGAATTCACAAGTTTTACAGGTACACTCTGTCACATTTTCATCTCATCAGGCATTCAAGCATTCTGCATCAACACAACTCAACACCACACTGTCCGAGGAACGTCAAATTCATCAACAAATTGCTCATTTTCCTCTCCAACCATCTACTTCCATTTCCTCTATCACACCGACATCCTGTAAGGTAAATCTTTCATTTTTGTTCATTTTAAAAACCAAAGTCAAGTACATTTCTATTTTTGGATCAATTACACATTGCTAGGTCTCTGTTTTTGATAAAATTGATAGCTAAATCATTGATTTTGACTCTATTTTAGAAAAATAGTCAAGTTTCACAGTAATCACTAGTAATTACCCCAATCACCTATGATTTCCCTGAATCACTAGCGATTCCTATTTTCTTAGGATTTTTCACTATTTTTTACTGAATCTAACCAAAATGCAAATATTTTTCTTGTTATCTACTAATATTTTGTCTAGCATGATGTCTTCAGATGGCATTAGGAGGCTCTAATTATCCTATAGCTGATATTGGTGCCTTTCCTATCATCTAACAGCTGCTCTACGGGGAGCAATACGAGCTCCTCCACAATCTTGAGCTCTGTGTGATTCAAAATGCACCCTTTCACCATCTAGAGGATATCTTCGCAACAACTCAGCGCATACAGGAGACCACCGAAGCATTATGGGATGCATACAATGAAGCTATAAGGCTTCATGTAGACCTCACACAATACGAGCATGCTTACGAGACATGCTTGGACTTGTCAGATGACCACATCACAACACCTGTAACTGAAGACCACAACCATATCAGTATCTCAAGCACCAACACTCCCCTTGCTCATCTCTTTGACACCCCTAAAGAATCCTCTGACTTCTTTGTGGAGGATTATATTTCCATTCTAGATACTGACACCACTGTAGGGGAAGAAGAAATAACTGATTTTGTAGCCTCTAATGTGACTGAGAACCTTTACACAGACCAGGAGTCTGATTTATGGTTTTAAACCATGACTAATGTTAGCTATATATGTACTTAATTTAAATAAGTGATAGTGACACTTCTATCTTAATATCTTGTAGCACGATCACAAAAATCAATAAAATCTTAAGCCATCTTTCTGAGCAATAACATTATTTTGTTTAAATGTGATCTTTGTAAGTTTGTTTACAGGAAAAGAAGCTCTGATCCATTACTTCACATGGTGCACAATAAAAACATAATCAACATTTGACATGGCAATGGCCCGAGATTCCATGGATATTGTGTTAAGAAGGCTTGAGAAATATAAATCTCAGAATTCTCAACTCAAGGCTGTTAATAATCAGTTGGTGAATTATGTTCAACATCTGATAAATGTAATATCCTCCACTTTTCTAGTACCTGATGCAGTGGCTACCCCGACGAAGAAACACTCAATCTGTCAAAGGAGGTAAACACTTTAGGCCATGTCACTAAATACTAACTTTTGAAAATTATCATTTTTGGGAGAAATACAATCGAAGTGGTTGTGAAGCTCCATGAATACATTAGTGCATACCTAGATCCAATCCTTTCTTTTAAGGAATATTTTGTGTCTAGCATATCAAATATGTATGAGATATTGCCTAGTCTACAAGAGATCATGAGTATGGAATCTACAATTCTAGCCATTGAAGGGATCCTTAAATTTGAATGTCGGGCGACATGATTTCTATGGTGTTTACATCTCAAGTCACAGAAGATGCTTCTCGAAGATTCCATGATTCATTACAAAAGTATATGCAGTGAAGCTTTCACTTCACTCGCCTCAATTCATGAGTTCATAGCTGAAATACCTTTTGATTTTTTGGACGAGCATAATCAGAGGCATTCATCAAAAAATGTTGAGGAAAATTTCTCACAATTGTTTAAGGACATGTAAATTTCTTCCATAAACTTCTCCTCTACTTCAATGGAATGTTGTATCAAACTAAAGAACTTGTTTTAGGATGCTCAATCGAAAATGGCAAACCTACATAATAAGTCAGGTAGGATTTTTGAATTACAGGTGTTCTGCGAGGTTGTGCTTTAACAAGTGAGCCTCCTGAAGAAGAGAATATGTTTGATACATTGGAAAGGTTCAGATATTTTCAATTGGCAAAGGTGGAAAATCCTAATTTCACCAATGGGTGAGGAGATAGCATTCTGGTATCTAATGAAGTGGGAGAGTCCATTTCTCATACGATTGAGATAGGCGGACCCCACTTTAATGGATAAGGCATTGGGTCTTGTTTTTATGTTTTAAAATGATATTTTAAAGTGATGTTATTGTTAAACTCATTTTTAGAAAACTTTTGATCACTTAAGCGATTTCTAATTTCAAGTTACTTTTTAAAAGTTAGTTGAAAAATTCAAAGTCACTTAACGTGCCCTAATTTGATGTTCATGTAAACCCTAACTCTGTCAATATTTTCCTCATTTTTTCCATCTTGACATCCTAAGGAAATCTCTTGTCGTTTCATCCCATTCCAATGAGTGGTTCATTTACACTTCTTTCCATTTGATGTCCCAAAACACCCCCCACATAAAATTTTCAATGTATATATTTAAATATAGCTTTGGTTTTCAATAAAGGTAACCTCGCCTTCATTAAGGAGGGATTTTTTCCCCTGACTGTTGCATGTCATTTTCATGAATGCAAATCCATTTTCTAACACACTTGCATTCTTTTCACACATTGTTGTACAAGCATTTGAGGACTTTATACACAAGTTTTTACATGTTTATTTGGATGATTAGACTGTATATTGGCTAGTAAAAGATCACTGTGATAATTTGAGACTTATGTTTGAGAGGTGTTGTCAGTTGAGCATCTCTCTCAACATTAAGAAGTGTATCTTTGCAACACCCTTTGGGACATTTTTGGGACATATTATATGCAAAAAATGTTTTTTGGTAGATCCTACTAAGGTCGTAGTTATCTTGGGCTTAGAGGAGCCTACCAATCAAAGCAAGGTGCACGAGTTCTTAGGACATACAAGTTAATACATTAAGTTCATTAAGGGATATGCTAAGATTGTCGTACCCATGGAAGAATTGTTGAAAAGTAAAGGAAAGTTCCATTGGAATGAAGCACAATAGCTAGCATTTGAGACATTGAAGGAATGACTTACTTCTGCACCCATTTTGCGCTTTCCTTCTTGGGACAAACCGTTTCATATACATGTTGATGCCTCTAGCATGTCCATTAGCATAGTGTTAGCACAGCCTGGTGATAGGATTATTGATTATCTTATCTATTTTGTGAGCAAGAATATGACACAAACAGATCATAATTATACAACTACAGAGCGTGAAGCTTTATCCATGATTTACACATTGCACAAGTTTAGAAAATACTTGTCGGAAACTCCCTTTATATTTTATGCAGATCACATGGCACTTAAGTACCTGATTAATAATCCTATTTTGCAGGGGGCATATGCCAGTGGATTCTCTTGTTTCAAGAATTTGACTTTATCGTGGTGGTAAATCCAAGAAAGAGCAATTCTAGACTGGATCACTTATCAAGAATTAACTTAGGTGAGGATGTGCAGAGAATTGAGGACACAATGTCATATACATAGATATTTAGATTGAATCCATGTGCCCTCTGACTTAGAAGATATTTTTTGTTTTTGTGTACTAGTGTGGTGCCTGAAGGGATGAAGAGTTTAGAGAAAAAATAACTTTCTATATGAGCTGCACCTTATATGTTAATCAGTGGAGTTCTATAAAAATTAGGTCGTGATGAGGTTTTGTGTTGGTGTTTACTTGAACATGAGTGCAAAACTATAATGGAGGAATCTCATGGTGGAATTGTAGGAGGACATTATGCAGGTGATGCTACCATGTGTAAGATTTTGTTGGTTGGCCTTTGGTGGGAAACACTATATAAGGATTGTAAAGAGTATGACAGGGCATGTGATCATTGTCAGCGCCTTGGGAAGCCTAGGCATAGGGATGAAATGCCTTTAAGACTGATAGCAAGTGTAGAACCTTTTGAGAAATGGGAAATAGACTTTGTGGGTCCTATTTCCCCACCCGCATGTAGGACTGGATCACATTATATTATTACATGTACATATTATCTGACCAGGTGGGCAGAAGCAGAACCTACAAAGGATTGCACGGTAGCTACAGTAACAAGGTTCTTATGGGAGAACATTATCAGCAGGTATGGATGTCCATTGAGCTTGACAAGTGATAGGGGCACACACTTTTTGAATGAGACTATCAGAATATTATTGGTTGAGTTTATGGTGGTGCATCATAAGACAACACCCTATCACCCACAGGCCAATGGGACTGTTGAGGATTTCAACAAGATATTGGGACATACATTGACAAATATCTATGATGTTGGAAGGAAAGATTGGGATGATAAAGTCTCTGTTGTACTTTGGGCATACAGAAAAACTTATAAAAGATTGAACAAAGCCACACCCTTTCAGTTGGTGTTTGGCATGGAGGCTGTTCTACCGGTTGAATTTATGTTACCCTCCCTGCGTACTATGCACATAGGAGGACTGGATGATGAACAAGCACTTGAAGAGTGTATAGAAAAATTGATGTGGTTGGATGAGAGGCATGTCATCACACATTGGAGCTAGAAGACAGAAAAGGCCAGGTAGAAGGCATGACATGATAGACATATTAAGAATAAATAGTTTGAGGTTGGACATATGGTTCTTCTTTATGATTCCAAGTTTGTGCACCACCCTGGGAAATTTAAGGTGCATTGGTTGGGACCATATGTGGTGACATATATACTTGATTCAGGCATTGTCAGTTACAGGTGCTGGATGGAACTCGGTTTCCTGATTATTTCAATGGGAGTAGGTTGAAGCCCTACTATAAATAAGTCTTCTTGGTGTTTGTAATAAGGCAGTAGTGCCATTTAGATTAGGTTTCCCTTTAATGCATTTTCTTTATATGTGTTTCCTTTCATTGTTGCTATGCTTTGTCAATTTAGTTCCATGTTTTGTTCTAATAAGCATACTTGTGCACTAGTAGCTGATTACTATCTATTGAATTCATGCACAGAGGACCGCACATACTTTTAGTGTGGGGTAGATTGGAAAGTGATTGGTGCCTTGATGAAGATTGGTGTGAATTATGAAATTATAGGTGCTCAGAGTAAAGATGGTTATGAAGAGAATTCCAAGAAATTTTCTCATGTTGAAGACCACATGTAGATGGATGGATGTGTAGTGTAACATGAAGTAGGTTGTAGAATTGGAAACTACTTGGTATAAGGCACATTGGATAGGTATTTTGGCACATGGAGGCATGCGTAAGGAAATTTGTGGTCGATAAGTAGTGGGCACACCAGAAGGTTATGACTGAGGTACAAAAGAATATGACATGACATGCAGAAGAGTGAAAGGAGTGGAATTAATGCCGCGTATGGTGGTGGTTGAGGAAAAATTAATGCAAGGAATTTTGAAAAACCTATAAAATTTAGTGCTTGCAAATTATTGTTACCTTGCATCCTTTGAGCTATCGAGTTGTGAAGTATGACAAAGTGTGTAGTGTGAAGAGTGAGCTATTGAACGGCTAAAAACTAGGTGAATTCACACATGACATTGACAGAGCTCTGCGTATAGGTGTGTTTGAACTTGTCAAGTGGGTGAGGAAGAAAGGTTCACCCAATTAGAGTTTCACGGAGGCATATTTGTGGCTAGGGCATGGGAAATCAAAGGGACCAGTTGAGTTCAAGGTGTGCAAGGGTAAGGTAGTGGAAAGGTTGTAGTTTTTAGAGCATTTAGTATTAATTGAGAAGAGAAATGGCACCAAGGAGAGCTCTAGCCATTGAGAGGGAGACAAAGGAAGCACCACATGAGTGGTTTGTAGAGATGTAGTACCCAGAAGAAGTAATTGAAGGGAGGTTGTGGACAACTCAACTAACTAAATGCAAGCTAGGTGATTTTAATCACAAGACTGAGAAAACCCTGAAGGATCTTAATGCAAAGTCCATTTTGAAAACAAACAAGAGAACTGCAGATGGAAAGAGGGTTATGGACAATTCAATTTACAAGCTACTATAGAGTGTTGGAGTTATTGAATTGTATGAGTTGTCATACTTTGGAAAGCCTAAACATCTTTACTAGTGGCTCATGTCCCGCATGTACGAAGACTTATTTTACTTTGCTGGGAGAAGAATGAGGATTATAACGAAATTGATTGGAAAAGTTACAGGTTTACGTGACTCTGGTATAGAAATTGTAGGTGATTTGATAGATGATGATACCATGGAAGAAACGGCTACCACCTTTAATTATCAGAAGGGGGGTTGAGATTTTAATGTTGAGAACATAGAAGACTTAGCCACCAAGGTAACAATGTGTCTAGTCAGTTGTAAGTTGGGCGTCTCGGAGTGGTGGAAGGAGGTAAACAAGCATTGGATGCACATATCGCATAAAATGGTGAACAAGACATACTACAACATAATAAGGTTTATTGCTAAGAGTTTGGTGGTAGAGGTGTGCATCTAGGTAGACAAAGGTGAGAAGATAACTTGGGGTGCCATCTTGTTGTTAATTGTGTTTAGTGAAATTGGTGTGCCTGATGGGTTGAAGGAGAAGGCATGGGAGTATCCCATGGAAAATAAATCCCCTGTAAATAAGTTTGCCAAGTATACATGTGCCACGTTCAATTTCAAATACTTATAAGAAGCACCAAGAGAAGTGGTTTAGGAGGATGCACTAGGCATTTGAGGGAGAGTGGCACATACCATGTGAAATTACCTAGTGTTTTGGAGGGACAAATAGAGTTCATGACAGTGTACCATCATTTCTGTCTGGGAAAATTCTTCATGAAGACCAATTAGAAGAGCCCATGGTGTAAGTTTCCTTTCGGCTTTACATCCCATTATTTTAAGGATTCAGTGAACATGTTACATAACGTGTGGAAGTTACAATTTGATGTTGATAAAGTAGATGCACACATCCATATTCTACAAAACATATGTCTATCCCCAATAAGGAGGCATATTTAGAAATGATGGAGTCTGATAATATTGATATCACTCCATAGGTTATAGTTGTAGGGAAAATTGAGCCCACGTGTATATATGTATACCTTAGGCCAAGGTTTAAGGAAGGAAAAATTATTATAGGTGAGGACTTTTCATTGCCAATCCTCCTAAAGGAAAAAAAACTGTGGGAATGAAGAGGCTATTAGAAAAAACACCCCTAGGAATATAAGAAACAAGGCTTACAATAATGTCCTTGAGTGAGAAAAGAAGAGAAAGAAGATAACACTTCCCTTGATCATGGGAGGAGAAACTACATAGAAGGTGTATACATGTGAGATGTTGGCACTGGAACTTCACAGCCTTTGAGATGATCACCACATGTAACACCTGTAAAGAAGGCCAAAGAGGAGAGGAAGAAAAGGTGCAAGTATGTGCCTGTGAAGGAAGTTGATGAGGAGAAGTCATCACATGGAAGCGTGCACACAGGATGTTTCCACGCCTAGCCATAAAGTGTGAGAAGATGAAGAGATCGGTGGTGAGAAACCATTGTTTGATGTAGACGTCCCCAGTGTAAGTGTGCATGGGCCTGAAGAAGAAAGCTACGCTGGTGGAGATACAAAGATTGAAGACAATGTTGTGCACCCGACTAGGGGACTTGAGGGGGAAATAGGAGAACAAGAGAAGGAGGGAACTACAACATAGGGAATATATAAGAGCACGTCAATGAGAAAAGGGAAGAAGAGATGATGTAGACATTGAACCTTGGGTACATCAATGACCCAACAAATATTATTCACACCAGGTTCCAGAGCATTATTGCAAAGGAGCGTTTATATGGATGGGAGCTAATGGATCTAGAAATGGAAAACACTCACACCATAATGTAATTATCATGGAGTATGCAGACTCACATGGATGAGACTATGTTTGACGTGTGTGAGGAGCCATGCACATAGAGAAGAATGAAGGAGGCTCCGCATTCTAGACATGTGACTATCAAGCCTGACTCAGTTCTCAGATGAGAAAGCAAGTAATGCTTTAACAAAGATATCTACAGAGGTCACACATAGGAATATAGATAAAGTGGCTAGTATTCGGGCCCTGTTGGATGATAAAAAGATAAAGAGGAGGAAATTTAGTGCTTGACAGAAGAAAAAGAGAGAGCAAGGTAAAGGCACTGTAGTTTTGATATGGCAGAGGATATTGGTGATGAAATTTTATCAGGGTAGGCCACAATATGAAGAAAAGGTATTCTAGAGATTCCCATCTACATTACATTACTTGCAAACATTAGGTTCATTTGATATTGGATGAGGATACAATGTAGGCACCGAGTGAGGAGGAATTAGTTGTAAAGAAACAAAGGATGCTGCAGTATAGATGAAAGGGCTAAGAAATAGATTGCAAGTTGGATAGTTGAGTATGACGCCATACTTGATACTTTAAGGGATAAATTGAAACTAGTAAATTTGGCATTTAAAATGTGTGAAGAGCCAGAGAACATCATTAAAACAAGGACCTTGGAAGAGGAGAATGCAGTCCTTGTGGTGAAAAACAATGATACTTTAGGGTGTGAGGAGAGGCTGACATTACTTGTAGAAAAGTGTGATGCACTTAAAGCAGGCCCAAGGACCCTCATGATGACAGGATTAAAGAATTGGGAAATTCAATGGCGTGACGTATATATGTTATGGATGGCATGGTGTCAAGATTGGTGAATGTAGTCAGGGTGTTGAAGAACAAGGGATAAAACATGATTTTAGATGAAATGGATGTTGTACTTGGTGACATCCCTGTGAAAGCCAAGAAGGACTCAGTGATTAGGAGGAGTTGGAAGCAAACATCAAGAATGAGTACCCTGAGTTGTTGATACCTACAGAAGACTAGAGTTTTTTTAAGAGTTATTTTATTATTCTTTCATTCTTTCTGTAAATTTGTTGTTGTAATTCATTTTTTGTTATTTGAAAATGGAAGTTAGATGACTACATTTCTAAGGGAGGAAATGAAGCTAGTGTGGGGTAATGTTGACATGAAAAATTTGTACCTAAGTATCAAGAGCACGTTTGATAGTGACACAAAGGAAGGAAGGAGTCATGGAAGTCTGACAGAGTTGCGCCCTGCAGATTCGCCCAGGAAGATAGAATTTAGGACTTAACCATTTTTGCATGTTATGAGATAAAAATAGACATGGAGTGATGACACACATTAGATAAATATAGAATACTTGGAGGCTATGCAAAATTATTTTGGGATCGATTCCATGATCAAGCTACATGTAGAGTTAGAGATAATAATAGGATGCAAATTTAGTGTTATTAATAGATACATGCTTCTTAATACTAGATATGGGACAATAGTAACTTTTGTCACCAAATCACTGCACCCTCCAAATGGCTATAATGTGAACCGGACGTTCAGTGTGATTAGGACACATGGGATCCCTTATCAAGTTGTGGGACTTGGGCTTGAGGTGAACCTCCAGAGAAGGTCAGCTTCCTCTTCCTAAACTAAGTTTTGTACTACTCCTAGTGTAATAAAATGGTTATCTATTCCTATGCTAACATTTTCATGGGTTTTAGGGAAAGAGATTTGTAAGAAATGAAACTATACTAGGGATGGTGATGCACCAAATAAAGGGTATTTCTAGACTCAGGAAGGGTTAATTTGAAGAGGGTGTGTGCACCACAAGTCAACTTCACCTACTACAACTTAGAGAGGGTACAAAATACCACATGACTAGGAAACACACATTCCCTTTGTTAAAATCAATCAGAAAAATAAGTTATCAGTCTTCCAGTGAAGAAGGATGAACTTGAGAAGGGTGAAAAATCACCACAACTCAACTACATGCAATACTCCACCACTTGATAAGCACAAAAATCCAAGAACCTGCAATAGAAATGTGAACTTGCACAGTGTACCTGCAAGCATGAGAAAAGGCACAAAGAAGTATAGAAGGATGAAAGGACCAAGATTAGTCACAAAACACACACTTTTATTACTTCAACAACATGCACAATGCATCATACATTCAGAAGAGGCAATGGTTGTCATTACAGTCTTGAAAAGGAGGCTTGAAAGTTCCCTCAACATACAAGGACAACTTGCAGAAGAGAGAGGACTCTTAAAAAACACACACTTGCCTAAGATGTCTAACTTTCCAACCTATCTGACCTATTGGAACCCTTTGGAATGAGCTTCCAACTTACATTTATAGAAGAATATGTGAGAGAGGAGAGGAGTCATAATTACATTCCTAAATTGAAGGCACATGATGTATTTATTATAGTTGGTTGAACCACTTGAGAAGGTTCCATCATGTATCATTAATACCCAGTTGACCTAGTTCTCCTTAATTAATTAAAAGAATATTTAAATAATAATAATAAATATTATTATTAAAATATTTAAATAAAAATATTAAATTAATTAAAAAATAATTGGTGGGCCCCCTGTTGACCGGTTTGTGCTGAAGGGGAAAATTATGAGGAAAAGGCCAAAAAAGACCAACTCGGTGGTTGGCTCACTGAGCCAACTCACCGAGTTGGTCACGAGCTCCATCGTCTTCCACCAAAAATGAGCTCCCATAACACATCGAACTATTCTTCATGAGCTATATCTTGACTCACCCTTGAAAGTCGAGTTACTCCTTATGCATTGGTGGTCATCAATCATGTTGCAGTGACCGCCGAGCTCCACATCTGTCGTAACCATGCCAACTCAATGAGTTTTGAATCCTCTAACTCGATGTTGCACTCAATCTTGAACCCCACACCAAGTCTTTCCTTACCTTTCCAATCGAGCTCTTTTGCATTGATTCCTCTGAATGGCAAGCTATCAAACCCGACTCTTATCATGAATTATCTCAACTTTTGTGTTGTCGTGGCCAACTTGCGACTTGACTTTATGAGACTGAAAAAATTCAACCGTTGACCTCTGTGAGCTTACACCCATGAACTCATTTCTTGTTATGGACTATGTCTCAGGCTTATGCATAGCTCATGGTTCATCTCATGTTTTCCAAGAGCTCCTTGCCATCAGCTTGTTGTCACCAACATCCCATTATAGAGCTCGAATGAACTCCCTCTTGCAACTCATGATTTAAACTCATGGAAGGAATCACCCTTTTCATCTCATAGTTCGGCCTACAAGCTATTCTTAGGGCTTTGACTAAGTTCCATACTCCAATGTTGAGTTGAGCTCATTTTCATTGAGTGCTCTCACTTGTATTGAAATCCTGACTTCATTTTTAATGCACAGACTCACCACAGAGCCACCTTTTGTCGTATCACCTTACATCGAGTTGAGCTACTCTGACATCACCTGACTGTCGAGCTTCCCACCATCGTATCACTTTTATCTTCTATTCATGATCTATTCAAGCTCCATCTTCACGCAAGTTGAGCCCTTATGAGTTGTAACTTCACATTGAGGTCACCAAATAGCTCGACGTCGGTCCACTACCAAGCTCATCGTGCATTGAATGGCCGAGCTCATCCAGTCTCGACTCAGTTCACTGAGCTCCATGTTGA
The DNA here is from genome assembly GCA_019776745.2 of Taxus chinensis. NCBI lineage: Eukaryota > Viridiplantae > Streptophyta > Pinopsida > Cupressales > Taxaceae > Taxus > Taxus chinensis. The sequence continues at coordinate 38,170 of JAHRHJ020000307.1, read as the reverse complement.
CTCAGGTTTATGGTACTCTTCTCTATGAGTCCTTATCATCTACAACTTGTTCGAACTCCTCCAATTCTTCTCTAATGTCATGCATGTAGTATTTGTCTTCTATTTTGATATCCTCCACCAACTGAGTAGCCTAGCTCCATTTTGCATCAACCTGACAACTGAGCTCTTTCTAACACGACAGATTCTGAGTTTGTTACGAATTTTTTCTCAGTTGACTTGCATTTAAATGATTAGCTTGAGCCATATTGCCTCAAGTTGGTTGATGGCCCCATGGATGAGCTCAAACGTAACTCACTCCTCTCCTATGTGTTTGATCTCACTGTATGCTCTCGCATCAAAGCCGTCTTCTGTTTCACCAACAATTGTGTGACTAGCTCATGCCCACCAGATGAGTATAAAAAACCGTGGAGTCATTCCATGATCCAAGAACTCAAATCCTATCATTTCACCTACAATTTGGCTATTTTCATGCCATGATGGCTCATGCATGGCCATTCTCATTCCATCACTCAATTTCTTGTCAGTTACTCTTGACCAAAAATTGTGACCGCTTCCACCCTCGCCAGTTAGCTCGGTATTGAGCTTGTCGGTGCCTCTGTGAACTCGAGTACCAAATTCTGACTTATGAGCTCACCTATTCTGCATTGAGCTTCTCTCCACATTGCTCAAGCTACTGAACTCTATGACGAGTTCCAACTCTCTTTGACTTGTCAAGTTCTATTACATTGAAAGGCGATCATACCTCCTTCCAAGCCCACACGGTTCCTCCATGATTTCATCAACCTTGGCCTACAAATCACATTCAATTGCGAGTTCTTCCTTACCTTGTACTTCGATGATCTCTGAATTCATCAAAATTTTGGTAGAAGGTATTTATGGATGTTTCATACCATTCTTCTATGCATTCAATGGCCAAGTAACTCGGCATAACAAATGATAACCATTCGTGGGTGAGCTGATTCCCATAAACTGAAATGCGAGACTTGCCACCGATTACTCAGCAAAGGACTCGAACTCCTCACAACTCACCAAGCTTCTTGGACATTATTATGCTTCAACACACTAGCCAACTACTTAGGCATCAACCTCGGTCTCGAGTTGGCATGCCATCATTATTTCCCCCACTTGGCTATTTTATCAGATTCCTCCCACACTCGAAAATATCACGTCGGTTTGCTAACATCCAAATTCTACTTGGAAGATACTCTGGACCCCTCCCACTTGGTAATGTGGCCTTGGGAACCTGCAGAGTATCTTTTCATCATGGCATACCATGCTAACATCCCCACTTGGCAAGAGGGGGAAGTTTCTCCACCGAGCTACCAAGCTCCCATCAAGCTCCCTTCTTTGTGTCCTGTCCGAGCGAGCTCTTTTCTCATGTAATCCCTCATTAAATCAAACTCGTGGAGTCAACCTTTACAGCCTACATCAACATATCGAGTTTGGAACCATCATCTTTCTAAGTAGCACCTTACCTATGCTCGGGATTCTCATGTTTGAACTAATTTCCCCCACTATTCTGGTTGTCATCTCGACTCAATACAACTCGGCCTCTATGCATGGTGATCGACTCGTTCCTTTCACTATGACTCACCATGAACTTGCCACACTTTCTCTCTATGGGTTATCTTCTTAAGACCAAGCTCGGTCATTTATGTTATTGTCTCCGTCGAGCCATATAATATGAGTTCATGTTCCAACGAGGAAGCATTGATCTCCCTATGTTGAATTAAACCAAGTCGAGCTCATCCTTCCTCTGCCTCAATGAGCCAACCATCATCCTCCAAACCTCACACTTGGCCATTGTCTTGTAGTAGTCTTCTGGTGAATTTTCCATCTCCTAAGCTCTTCTCGGTTATAACTCAATCCCTTCACAACATTTTGAGCTATGAATCGTATCCCTTCATCATGGACTTAGATAGGTCCAAGCTTGGACATGATTAATATTCCTCCCTTGCTTACACGACTCTTGAACTATTGAGCTCCTTTCAATGTTTTGGCTCGACTCAACCCGTCGAGTTTGGCTCCAACCTCAGCTACTATGGTCTTCACGTTGTGCCCCATTTTCTTTTCATTGAGCTCATGATCCACTTGCTTGACTTGTTGCAACCAAGTACCTCCATGAGCTAGCACTGAGTTGAGCCTGAGTTGGGCTAGGTGAGCTCACTTATCAATTTATTAATTATTTTAATCATGTTACCTCCATGATGACTAGAAGTGGGTGCCTAGGACCAATGTCATAATTAGATTGTAATAGGATCCCATTGTCCAATTTTGCCACGTGTGACCTCTCAGGGATGATTTCCTGTTAAGCATGATTCCAGTAACCTTAAGTCATCCATTGGGCATGGAGTCAATTTTGGAATCCAAAAATTGATTTGATCTTCTATGATACATCTTGAAGTCTTTTTGAGCATGGTTGATCTTGGACTTCCCCATAATGCTAGGCATGAAATATATTGAAACTGTTGATTGCTTGACATCTATGGAACACTACAGAATTTTGAATGAGGTAGATCATGAAACTCTTATGGAAACCTTGAACCTTCCTTCTCCTTGACACCTTCCTATGATGAAATAATGTGCAAAACAACACAAAACACAATAATGAGTAAAACAAAAGAACAACACATGACAACAATGTGCATAAGCACTTGGAGGAAAACACCTAACTAGATTATACAGGGGGTGGACAACACTTCTCAAAAACAAGCATTGAGATGTACCCATTCACATGAATGGACAATTCTTCTCCATTGAGCCTAGATAGATGAAATGATTTCACCTCTTTACAACTTGTGATGATAAATGTCCCACTCTAGAGAGCGTTAAACTTGACATGCCTTCTTGGTTTGGCCCTGTCTTCATCCCGTTTGATGACTAAATCTCCCTCTTGAAAATACTTGTTGGACACCTTCTTGTCAAAATATTTCTTAACCTAAGCCTGATGTTGCTTCAAATTTCATAGCCTTGTTCCATACTTCCTCTAACTCCATGATTTCAGCGAACCTTACTGTTTAAGGATCACTCTCCATAACTTCAAGTTGATGAGCTAACTCCAAAGAAGGTAACTCCAAGGAGAGCGGAAGTGTTGTTTCCCTTCCATATACAAGCATGAAAGGATAATTCCCTATGGCCCTTTTAGGTGTGATCCGATCTACCCATAAGGTAGTCTTAAGTTATGTATGCCAAGTCCTCTTGTTAATTTCCATCGTGTGCTTAATAATCCTTATGAGGTTTTTGTTACTAGACTCATCTAATCTGTTTCCTTGCGGATAGTAATTGGATGAAGTCTTGAGTTAGAATCCATTTTTAACAATCCATTCACTCAAATTCATACCAAGAAAATCCATCGCGTTATCTGTGTTGGTGCTCAATTTGATCTTTCCTCGTTTGTCCTTGAAATTCTTCACTCTGCGGGCTCTGTCGTATTTTTTATCTCCCCCATGTTGATGCGTGAAAGCTCTTTCCTTCTTTTGGTTGCCATGATCAACCTTTTCCTTTAGTCGAGGATCACTTAAATTCCATAATTTGTTTTTTGTTCCTCTGTCCATGTGAAAATATTTGTAACTTGGGTGTAATTTCAGGTTTTTTCCCTTCCTTTTTTCCACAGTCACATTTTGTTTTCCCTGTCAATTTTTGTCCCAATATCTATGGAAACATGGTCCCTTCTGATTGGATGTAGCTCGGCTGGGAAATTTGAAACTCCAAGGCCCTATTCAACTCAAGTTTTGTCCACATGGAGCGTTGGCACTCATCTAAAAAGTTGCAGGTCACACTCCCCTTTGGTCCCTCGACAATAAGCACCCTTCATCACATTCACCTAGCCATGACCCCCTTCACCCCACTAATATTAATTTAATTAATTTAATTAAATTAATTCATTATCCTCACTATATTTATTATTTAAATATATTATTTTAAATAATATCCACACATACAGTTCACTTAGACACCTCACCAAGCCAACTCAACCTAAGACCTATTCTTAGTAAGTTGCCATAACTAACTAAGACTTACCCAAACCCTAAAAATCAATGCCTACATTCCCTCTAACCACATTCCCACATGCTCACAAGAAGCTCCCAGTCTAATCCATGGGTTAATGACATGAGATCCAAGGAAATCAAGAGGATCTCCCTAGTTTAGTAAACCTAGGAAATCCCACCTTGACCGACGCCGGTTACCCCTAACCGTCGCCGGTTAAGCCGGAACTACCGTCGGTTACCCTTTTAACCCCAAAACAACCTTATTCTCAAGGTTGGAAGTTGGAAGTTGGAAGAAAAGGTTGGTGAAGCATTATCACATCTCAGAGAGATAACACATCTTCAGAGAGTGAATTCCAATGAGAACACATGCAAGGAAGGAGACCAAATATCTTTTCTTGCACAGCCATCCCAGCCATGATCTGATCTAACCAAGCAAAGAGGAGTGTACATGCAGCCCATACAAAAGCTTTCCTTCAGTTGGTGATCACTTGCAGCCTTCAATCCTCTCATCAGCACCTCCATCCCTCACACACAGGCATTTAGGACCAGAAATCCAAGTAAGTATAACATCATACTTTCTGGTTTATTTCATTTCATCATCATTTTATCATCTATTGTTTACCTAGCCACCTATTGACCTTCTCCAACATTTCCACCTCCATATACCCATTAAAACCTCACCAAATCCTACCCCAGTCACCCAATACCTCATCCCCTGACCAACCAAAGTCCTTTGTGCAATCACAAAGGAGACCTAAAGCTTGTTCTGTGACATTTCTAGATTCCACAGTAACCGGCACCGGTTACACCTAACCACCGTCGGTTACCCTTGACCGACATCAGTCTCTATATTTTCCCACACAGCCCAGAACAGAGACCTACCCACCTAATTTCATCTCACCCTCATCCACCTGTGATCTACCTGAGACCTCTGTCAAACATGCAGAACCCAGAACCAATCATTTGACCTTTGGATTCTATTCTAGCTTAGCCTGTTAGATTAGATCTATTTCTTATTGTGTTTTAAGTGAGATACCTAAATCATTTCAAATTACAATAGGATTTACTTTGTTTACAACATTAAATTGTTTAAAACAGTGGACTGACAGCCATCTAGGAAGTATCACACTTCTCAAATCTAGCATACGCTATGCAGTTCACTGCCCATATTGTTTAATTCCTTCTGGTGGTCTTGCTTTGCATTACAGGTAGTTCCTCCTAGCCAAAAGGAAGCTCTCACAATCAGCTGTGGATTCAGAAGTCATACGCGCGCAACAACCCATCAACCAACATTTGAACAGGTATTCCTCCTACGCCCGTTACCCTATCTGTTTCGTCAACACTTCAAAGAAACAATCTAAGAATCAGGTGAAACATTTTGGCATGCCCAGTGGGACCCATCCGGGGTTCCTTGCATTTCATTCATTCCTAGGAAAAAAATTGTGTGTTTGTTTCCCTTCTGAAAAGTGTACACACTAATTTTCTTCTTTGGTAATCCACCTCTTCTTTCTATTTTCTCTAAAGGAAACTTTTCTTTTGGTGTAATTAAAAAGAACCATTTCTTCATGTTTTCTGCATTGTAGTGAAAGAGCATCCCTCTTCCTCTTCATCTTATTGTGTCATCCAATTTCACATTTTTGATTTGGGCTTAAAAATAAGTGCATTCCATTCTGATTTATTGCATTAGCTCACATTAATTGAGGGCAACCTATACGCTGGAAGTCATGCCCAGCTGATGGTTGACAAACGAATCATAGAAAAGCACTTCTTTCCTTTTCTCTTTCTCTGAGTCTTACCAAACCTCACAAAAATTCAAAATACATACATTCTTAAACAACATCCTACCTGGAAGAAGTTGTAGGTGATCACATGATCACGACACAGTGGGCACCCAGCTCGCTGCTCTGTCGAGTCATACTTCAGAGCGAAGCCCGCCCCCACCATAACATACCTGAAACCTCACCTTTTAGATCTCCTTCTTTGTAGGAAGCCATCCTCACCAAAAAATCTATTTCACAATTCATGTGTCAGTCCCTAAATAGCATAAGCTAAACAAACATAATAGAAAAGGCACTCCTAGGATCACATTTTCTTAGTGTTTCTGCTTGGCTTGCATTTTGAGGTGAGAGATCACGTTCTTCACTTTTTTGTTCATCCTTGCATGCTCCTCATCACAGCTAGTGTATTCCAGCTTCACCTGAGTGTGCCTGGGCCATATCATCATCATTCTCAGAATTCTGGGTCTGATTCTACATCAGATTTTAATTCACAACCACTTTTCTTTCATCACTGTTTCAATTTCACAGTAACCGTCGTCGGTTACCTCTGACCGTCATCGGTTATACCCAACCGACGTCGGTTCCAGGTCCTTTTGCTAACCTACTCAAAAGGACATTTTATTCATTTTCTTCCACTTTTCACAGTCCCTGTCACTACCATCATTCCCATTGACATTGTAAACATCATCAGATTTGGCATACCTGTCAGATTTTACCTTCTGCCTTGCTATTCACTCACTGTCCATTTTCTATAGTGACCGGCAGCGGTTACCCCTGACCGGTGTCAGTTTTCCCTAACCGGCATCGGTTAGCCTGTTTCACATTCCAGCCACCATTTGGTACTTAATCCACTTTTTGTCACCAGATTCACCTGTTCCTGTTATTCTCTGTGTCATTTACAGAGAAGCAGCCCTACCTGATCAGTACTGGTTCACATGGTGCTGACCCGAAGACAAGCAAGCACACTCGTATTTCATGCCAGTTGTCAACCACTCCCACCTAGTCCTTCACCACCTTCCATTTTATCACCAGCCATGGATCCCATCCAGCCTATTACTATCACTACCAGAGATGAGGAGTTCACATGACTCCTTGACCAAAACCCTGCCGCCTTGCAGTTTTACCTTTCCCACTCATCCACTCGAGATGCCTCGGGTCAGTTGATATACGGCATGCCCATATCTATCCCCCTGACTCTCGCACCCACTTCTGCATCGGCCCCATTTGGCTCCCTGCTGCCCACATCTACCTTACCCCCAATTGTTTCACAATTAGGTCCTATACCCGCTATGACTGCCACATCTGTTACCTCCGTGGCACCCGTTACATCCACCATACCCTCGACAACTACCCCAAACACAACCTCATCCACCCCTAATGTCTCACACATACCCGTAGCTACATTACCACCTCCAGTGTTGTGACCCCTACCCCATTTCAGAACGTGGTCCTTTCCATTCCACAATCATTAGCCCCTATTGCCACTAGGGTTACCACAACCCTTCCACCCCCATATACATACTATCAACAACCTCCCATTTCATCTATTATTCACTCCAGGGTACGTACCCCCTGTTTCACTACCTTCTTCTCAATCAACCTACATGGCAGCCCCATACACTGGATCTCCACCCCTATTATATGCCCAAACCAACCCTCTCATGCTACAGGAGGCACCCAATCATCACAACCCACCAACGACCTAATTAAATTGATGTTGGACAAGATGCAGACATTGGAGGGATCAGTTTCCAGCTCCCGCAACACTCTCACCTATGACGAGATTTGCAACGAGCCCATTCACCCATCCATTCCTATCCGCTCATACCCCGTGCATTGGGAAATGCCTAAATTCAATCATTTCAATAGCAAAGAAGACCCGCAACAACATTTGCAGTCATTCAAACATGGGTGTTATCTGATCGCTCATGATGATGCCTTGCTCTTGAGAACCTTTCCCATGTCCCTCACTGGACCTGCATTAGATTGGTATAGTGGGTTACCTAAACACTCTATATTCTCATTCAATCAGGTAGCCCAAGCCTTCTTGGATCATTTCTCTATCAATATCATCAAGAAGGTTACCATGACCGATCTATATTCCACACGTCAGTATGAGGACGAATCTATCACAGATTTTGTCACTCGCTGGCGTAGCCTGATCAACCAACTTACCTTCCAACTGCCACAAACAGAACTCATCGAGCTCTTCACATGGGCTTGTGCTAGACATATCTCACCAACCTTGTAGGTCCAAACCTTCCAAACATTCGATGAAGCATTCACTATGGCACGAAAGTTAGAGATTCGGGCCATCGAAGAGAAGAAAATCCAATTACGCAATAAGAATTCAGCATTCAAGTCGAATGATACCTCTTCTTCTTCCAAACCACAAACCAATTATTCAAAAGCTAAGGGCACCACTAACGCAGTGGTACTCAAGGCCGGCCCAGCTCATCCATCAAATCAGGCTACCCCCTCATCTAATCTCTCAATTGTCCAGACTTTTCAATTCAGATGAGAGCAATGGAAATATACCCCAATTGGGGAGCCTTACTCTTCTGTCTTAGAAAATCTTATCAAAGCTAGAGCCATCACCCTTCCACCTATAAAACCACACACTGGTTTTGACCCTGCTCGCCCCATGCCCGCATGGTATAAAGAACATGATTTCTGTAACTATCATCGAGTAAAGGGTCATAGTGACGGCAACTGCATCACTTTCAAAAATATTGTCCAAGAAATGCTCGAGAAAGGTGAGTTAACCATGGATAATCCTAATGCACCTGCCAACCAAAACCTACACATCTTCAAGAAACCATTTCCCAACCATGCCCCTTCATCTGATCAAACCGGTGAGACCTCAACTCATGATACCCATACCCGCGAGGTTCACGCTATCTTTAATGATGTACCTGTCACCTCCCAATTACCCCATATTCCTTCCATAGAGGAGATCCTAGCCCGAAATCCTCCTTCCACATCAGAACCAACCTCCCCTATTCCTTCACCAATAGAGGAACACCTTTCATCTCCTTCATCACCTATGGAGGAGTCTTCCACTAACATTGAGACCATCTCACCCCTGGCTTCACCACTTAGAGAACCTTTACCCACAGTACCTCCTCCACCCATAGAGGAGCACCCATTACCTCCTCCACCCACAGAGGAGCACCCATTACCTCCTCCACCCATAGAGGAGCACCATCCATTCCTCCACTTATAGAGGAGCTCCCATCATCTCCTCCACCCATCATAGACTTAGTTGAGATACCTTTGCCTCTTGGTGAGCATTCTCCATCAGCTACCCAAAATCCTACAGACCTACTTTCGGCTCTCTTACCCACGGAAGCTGAAGCTAGCCAATTCCCCATCTCTAAGACACATTTTACGGGAATTTCCATTAGGTCCTCATCAACTCCACCTACAGATGTGTCATTCTCACATTTGGCTGATCACTTAGATTATGTGGATAGGGCCTTACTATGGGGGCACCCTTTTACTTCCCGTCTCAACACAGATGCAGAGATCCCTTGCTGATACCTCCACTATCTACCCAAAAATATTTCGACCAATTAAACTAAGCACAACCACCTCTATCACAACCCCTTCCATGACACCTGTTATAGCTCAAATGACACCCTTACCCATAACCCAACCTACATATAAACCTAAATCCATACCTACAACATCTTCCTCGACTAAACCTATTACCACTTTAGGGGTCACCCCACCACCACCAGCCTTACTCATCCACCTATCAAACTGGATTTAGCTACATCCTCCAAAGTCAACACCACACCTACTCCACACCCAAACAGAAGCAACCAAACCCATAGAACTCATACCCCGGCTGCGCCAATCACACCTACACCTGTCCCATCCATCTTAGGATCTAAGCTTCCCCACATGGTCAAGAAACCTCCACCCACCAATAAACCAAAAAAAACAACCCATTCCTTCCTCACAAACCTCTAACCTACCCAGATGCCCAACATGACTTATACCCACACCTACAAGCATCTTTACCACCCATACCTCCAATACCCTCAGCTATTGCTTCACTACCCACTACACTTCAGTCACTGTCTCTCACACCCCAAGCACGACCCACATCATCTACCTTCACAGCACCACACCCCCGTTATCCCCATGGGTAACTCACCCTCTTCCCCCATCTACTTTTCCTTCTAGACCTCATACACCCACATCACCTTTACCCAAGAAGGTGCAACCCAAAAACAAAACTCCACTACCCCACAATAAGGTAGTCAAAACAACCACACACCCTCCTACCCATCCATCTACTATACCCCTACCTAAACAAACACGACCGACACCCAAAACCACACCAGCACCCAAACCCATAGCTCGACCCACTCCTCCTCTTCCAAAGACCATTCCTCAACAATAAACTACACCTACACCCAAACCCACATTCACTTCCTATTGGGATCCACTAGCAGGGTCCTATGCCAAAATTTTAACCAACCTCCTTGAGACTTCTGTCATCACATTACCACCACTCAGACCTTATGACCCCCTCAAACCCAAGCCAAAAGGGTTTGATGATACTAAAATTTGTGCATACCATCATGTGTCAGGGCACGATGTGGAGAAATGCAAGGCCTTAAAAACTTTCCTTATCCAGTTGTGTCCTCCAGAAGCCAACTTTGACGATGACGACCTTCTCGATGAGGATCCTACTTCACCAACACCCATTCCCACACTTCCCACTCAACAACCACAACCTCCACCCTCACAGCTCCTAGAGCCACCCCCAAGATTTGAAATTAACATGGTTCACATCAGAGAACTTGCCACACCACCACCCAAATGTCATTGTGCCCAACTCACCTCACAGGGTTTTTCTCCTCCAGTAGGTTTTTTCCCATCATGTCATTATACCACTCACCCTACACCTTCTCCATTTTCCAACTCCCCTCAAATCAACATGATACACATCACTACACATGCTCAGAAGGATAAGGGTAAAGAAAAGGCAACTGACCCACCAACCAATCCTATACCCAACATACCATCTGCACCCATACCTAAAATCACTATCCGCGGCCCCACATACCCCATTTCTAATGGCATCACACATCGCACCATGCTCAAACAATTACACCAATCTCCCCTCAAAATGTCCTTATATGACCTCATCCAAACCTCAGAATCCCATCGTCAAGCTCTCATGGAGGTTCTTCAATCTATTGAGGTTTTACCAAATGACCCTACACCCGTAGCCTCCATTATCACACCCCATCATGTAGCCTCTCTCACCAAATTACCACCTTCATCTTCACCCCACCCTATTCACCAAGTAGCCTCCCTTAGCTTCTCAGAGGAAGAGATCACACCACACCAAAATGATGACCCAGACCCAGCCCTCTTCATCTCTGTCCACATCGATGACATACGGGTACGCCATGTGATGATTGATGGGGGCACTAGCATTAACATCATTTCATCCCATGCATTCACTCAAATGCGCATACCTGACAATTACATGCATAAACATCCGGTCATGTTGCATTCATTCAATGATGCTATCACCTCTACACTAGGCACCATCATCCTCCACATTCACGTGGGCCCCCACACTATTCCAGAATTATTTTACATTTTGGAGGGGGAATTCCAATATAACTTGTTGCTTGGTAGACCCTGGATTCATGTCATGGGTTGCGTTCCTTCCACTTTGCATCATTGTGTAAAGTTTGAACACGAAGGACACACCTATACCATTCCAGCTGACCCATCACCTTTTAAAACATGCAACATGCTTTACCGACCCAATGATGTGCTCATACCTATTAAGCCATCTACCTCCACACCCGCTACCACTTGACCTACACCTCCACTTACCAGTACAGCCGCTACTTCTACCACCACACATACCTCCTCCATTCCTACCACTGCCATAACCTCCACGGCTGACCCATCAGCTTCCCAATCCATTAACTCCACCTCCGCATCGACCTCTGACACATCATCCATTCCAGCTACCTACATACCAACCACTGATCCCTTGGAAGGTGTTTTTCAATGCCTCACTCTGGGGGAGTACCACCTATATAGTGTCAACACATTCCTTACTCCACAAGAGTATGGAAGCCTTCACCAACACCCTCGCTATGATCACCACATAGGAGAACACCTCCTTTATGGTCCTCCTCACCTTCGTACTAGTCTCACCTATGGGGGACTTGATACTACCACTTACACACCTGAACCACCATCACAAACCCACCCATTTTCCACTGACTTCCAATCACTTACCAATCGTCATTTCACCCCCACCTTCCTGCACCGATGTGCATGGAAGGGTTTTGGTTTTGGATTTTATGAGCAAGGCCACCATACCATTATTCCATGTACCACCCACAAACATAATGACCGTAGTGGTATTGGCTTTCCTGAACCACCTACCAAACAGGCCCGCATTGAACTCATTAAGGACACTAGCCCTTCTCCACCTTCTTCACCCACTCCACCTTCATCACCACCTTCACCGACGGAGTCGATGGATCCTGAATCTATCCCTCCTAACTTTTTTTTTTCATAAACACCATTTCCTTGGGGCCTCTGACTTATCAACGTGAGGGCGAGGCCCCTTCCACTCTTCCCTTCCTGTATCCTGAAATGATCGATGATGATACACCTTCAATTAACATCATTCAATGTCAGGATGATGAATCCATACTCACCTACCTTGGTGCAGAAGACTCATATATTCATCGGTCATTACCCTCTGAGACACAAACCATGTTGAATGAATCGACTATCGAGATCAACATTCATACTCAGGATGACCCGCACATCCTAAAGATCGGACAATCTTTAGATGCTGCTGAAAAGGAAGCCATCACTTCTTTTCTCAGAGATCATAACCACGCTTTCACTTGGTCTTACACAGACATGCCCGGTATTGACCCCACCATAGTGGTCCACAATATCGTAACCATTCCCGATGCCAAACCCATCAAACAAAAGCTGAGGAAAATGCACCCTCGCATTGCTCTTCTCGTCAAAGAAGAACTTCAGCACCTTCTTTCCATTTCCTTCATCTTACCCATTGATTATCCTCATTGGATTTCTAACATTGTCCCTGTCACTAAAGCAACAGGGGGACTCCACATTTGCATGGACTTCCATGACCTCAACCTAGCCTGCCCAAAAGATGACTTTCCCTTACCTGGTATTGATCAACTGGTTGACCTTACCACTGGTCATGAGATGCTATCACTCATGGATGGCTTCTCGGGTTATAACCAAATCTTTCTTGCCCCAGAAGATCAACACAAAACCTCATTCATCACCCCTTGGGGGACCTTCTGCTATCGAGTCATGCCTTTTGGCCTTAAAAATGCTGGTGCCACATATCAGCGGGCTATGACTTACATCTTCCATGACATCATGCATCACATATTGGAATATTACGTGGATGATCTCTTGGCCAAATCTAAATGCCACTCCGAGCACCTTGCCATCCTCAAAACCATCTTTGACCACCTCATTAAATATTACATCCACCTTCAGCCTAAGAAGTGCATCTTCACAGTTCTCTCAGGAAAACTCCTGGGATTTATCGTTTCCCTCCATGGTATAGAAGTTGACCCTGCTAAAGTCAAGGCCATTCTAGAAATGCCTCCACCCACTAACCTTAAACAACTCCGTAGCCTGCAAGGTAAGTTGCAGTCTATTTGCCGTTTCATTTCACAATTATCTGATCGGTGTCAACCATTTCATCATCTGCTCAAGAAGGATGTCTCCTTTAAATGGGATGATGACTGTCACAAAGCTTTTGAGGCCTTAAAACAATACCTTCTCCAACCACCCATACTCATTCCACCTAAAGATGATCAACCTTTTTACCTATACATATCAGCTACCGATCACTCCTTGGGAGCCATGCTCGCTCATCGCGATGAACAACATAGGGAGCAGGTGGTTTATTACATAAGCCATACTCTTTTGGACTATGAAACCTGATACACCCATCCCAAAAACTTTTCTTAGCCTTAGTTTTCATTGCCACCAAACTCCGTCATTACCTACTCAACCACAAAACCTATGTTGTGACCAACACCGACCCCTTACACTTCATGTATGCCAAACCTTATCAAAATCAGTGTGCCACATGATGGCTTATGCTTTTAGCTGATCTTGACCTCAAATTCATTCATCAAAAGTCCATCAAGGGCCAAGCTATCACTGACCAATTGGCCGACGCACCTATTTCTGGGGATCAACCCTCTAATTTTGACTTTCCAGATGAGTCAATTGCTACCCTTTCCCTGGACGAACCCCCTTACCAAATGACACTCTTCTTCGATGGTTCCAAGTGTCAGCATGGGGGTGGGGCTGGTATTATCCTCATTCCTCTTGATGGTGAACTCATGCCTGTGTCTTTCAAACTAGATTTTGAATGCACCAACAATATTTCCCGAATACGAAGCACTCGTACTAGGTCTCCAAGCCACCTATGCCCTAGATGTCAAATCAATCAACATCTTTGGTGATTCTCAATTGGTCATAAACCAAGTCAATGGTATGTACCAATGTCATAACGAGATACTTCAAAAGTATAAACATCATGTAGACATACTTTTGACCACCTTTGATCGTTACACCCTTCAAACCATCCCACGTTCAACCAACAAATTTGTAGATACCATGGCCTGCTTAGCTTCCCAAATACCCACTTCACCCACCGATTCTAAAATCTTTGTCACCATACAATGACTCCAATCACCTTCTTATTTACCTCATGATGTTTACTCGATCAGAACCACTACCCCTGACCTGAGTGACCTTTGGTATAAACAATACTCTGACTACCTTTCTCTCTCCATCTTACCTCCTGATCTCACCCGTAACGGACAACGTGCCTTCCTTAAAAAGGTCTCTCATTACGTCATCCTGGGGGGACTCCTCTATAAGTGTGGCTTTGATGGTATTCTCTTACGATGCCTCACAAGTTCTGAAATTCCTTATACCATTAAGGAGGTTCATGATGGCATATGTGGAGGTCACTTCAGTGGCCTTGCTATTGCTAAGCGTATTCTTCACCTAGGCTATTACTGGCCGACCCTTAACCATGATTGTTGTGACTACGTCAAACATTGTGTAAAATGCCAACAACATTCCAATCTTCATCATACACCCAGTCATGCCTTACAGGTCACTCGTGACCTTTGGCCCTTCTCTCAATGGGGTTTGGATCTTGTCAGAGAGATCAATCAATCCCATTCTTCCCAACGCCATCAATGGATCATCACTGCTACCGAATACTATACAAAATGGGTGGAAGCCATACCACTCATCTCCATGAAAGCTGAGAAAATATGTGAGTTCATTAACCACCACATCATTTGTCACTTTGGTGTTCCTCATCGCCTCATCACTGACAATGGAAAACAATTCAAAAACAAAACATTGCAAAAACTTTGCGACGCCTTCGGCATTCAGCTTAGTTTCTCATCACCTTATTACCCAAAAACCAATGGCCAAGCCAAATCCACTAACAAAACCCTCAACAAAATTCTCATGAAAGTGGTTGACGATACTGGGAAGGATTGGCATACGCACATTCCTTTTTCCCTATGGGCATACCGCACTAGTATTCACACTTCCACTGCGGCCACACCCTTTTCTCTGGTCTACGGTACAGAGGTTGTTCTACCTCTCGAAGTCCAGATCCCCTCACTCCACATTTCTCTCCATGACATGCTCAATGATGATGACTTTCATCAGGACCATTTAGCACAACTAGAGTTATTAGACGAACATCATCTTAACGCTCTGGATCACCTTCAAGTTTACCAAAAATGTATCAAACGTGCCTATGACAAACATGTCCATGAACGAACCTTCCAAGTCGGTGACCTTGTCCTGAAAGAAAATCAACATGTAACCAAAGCAGAAAAAAGTAAACGGGGAAAATTTTCTCCTAATTGGCTTGGACCATACATCGTGACTCATACCTATGGATCAGGTGCTTATCGTTTATCTTCACTCGATGGTAAACCCAAACCTGAGCCCCTTAACACCTTGCATCTTCAACCATTCTATTGTTGACTTATAGTATTACCTCACCTTTTTTCTCTTTCCATGCTCATCCCTTGAGCACTATTCCACTTCATACACCTCACCAATGATTAAACAAGAATCATGTGAGTACCCGTCACTTGTTATCTTCTCTTGAATATGTGTACCATGGCACTGCACATAGCATGATTCTCATGGATACTTTTCATCTACCTTTAGATGAGATCCCATGGTCATTTCACCTTGCCCTTTGAACAAGAGTCCTATCTTTCACCTTGGTCTTGTCCATGACTTCAAAGACCTCACATGGGACCAAACTCCTTGAGTCAAACTTCTAATAAAAAGATGACTCCCTCAAAAGGACATCTTCCTCTTGACAATTGCTGCTATAAATAGACTGCTCCCTCGAAGGACAGCTATGTAAAGCTCTTCTAAAAAAAATAGAGAGAGCAACCAAAGCTTCCCGCATCGATTAGCTTCACGAAGACCTCAAGGAGTTAAATTTTCCTCATCCCATATAGACTTCCCACATCGATCAGTCTATCTCAACTATAAGTCAAAACAAAAACTTTTTAGTCATGGACTTGCCCATTATGACCTTATATCTCTTGTCAAAAGCGCATGCTACCTCATACCATATAAAAATTAACTACCTTTCACCCTTCTTACCATTCCCACTCCCATTTCCTACTGCCTCAAGGGACTTCTTGGAACTTAGACATTTGGTGATCATGTGACTACTTTTCACCGTAGAACAATCAATCATGCAATGTCTTTAGGGTCTTATGTTCATCACCTCCTCCAAGGTATGATCTACTCGGTATGATCCTACCCAATCAGGTGGCTTTATTGCCCCCCTCTTATCTTTTAACCATCTTTGTTTACGTTTTGATTACCTTATACAGGACTTGGTCCTCGACGCTTACTTTTGGGGTAATCTTCTTCTTTCACCACAATCACCCCCACCTACATCATTTTACCTATAATCCACCCACACCTAAAAAACCTAAACCCACAACATTCCCAAAACCTACCAACTCATTTTCATACCTCCTCATATTCTTCCCTAGCTTATGGGAGAACTACATCGGCCTGAGGTCCCTTTTCACCGGGACTATGTAGGCAGCACTCCGAGGGCATGGGGCCCTTGGAGGTTAGCTCGGCCATTCTCTACCCTAAACAATTCATCTTCCATGTTCCTCACATTACATCACATACCCACTTAGTTTCCCTTTTATATCCAAAATTGGAAATTAAACCACATACATAACAAGTTGCTTCATATTTTAAACATCCTATCACAACATACATTTATTACACCTACCATTTCTCTATCATCACTATGCATAGATTATACCACATCTCACATATGACCCATATTATCATTCATTGCAAAAAATAATGAATCACAACTTCACCTACCTACTAAACACAACCATGCCTAAACAAACCTAACTCAACCATGCCTAAACCAACCTCCATGCCTAACTCAACCATGCCTAAAAACCTGACTCAACCATGCCTAACTCAACCATGCCTACTCTCGAACCATGCCTAAACCAACCTGACTCAACCCCTATGCCTAAACCTGACTCAATCCATGCCTAAACCTGACTCAATCCATGCCTAACTCAACCATGCCTAAACCTGACTCAATCCATGCCTAACCTGACTCATCCATGCCTAAACTCACCTACTCCATCATGCCTAACTCACCTAATTTCCATCCATATCAAAACAACAAATCCATATCTCATCTAACACAAGCCATAAATCACAATCTCATAAACACATCAACAAATCAAAAAATACCATGTATCTCATCATATAAATAAATAAATGTGTATCTCAATATACATGGCTATCTCATCATGTCCATCATCTCAAAATGTCGGCACGCAGGCCGATATACAATACAAAATGTCATCGGCACGCAGGCCGGTCTCATATATACAAAAAAATAATGAATCAATACAAAATCTCTTCGGCACGCAGGCCGGTATATGCTCAAAATATACAAAATCACTCATACATCCTCACTATCTTTGGCACGCAGGCCGGTATGTGATCAAAAATACAACTATCTCTCGGCACGCAGGCTGGTATATATATCAAAAAAAACTATCATACATCAAAAAAAATCAGGTGACCACATATCAGGCATCTCTCACCAGATGTCCTCCATCTCTGTGTCACCTGTACCCTCAACCTCTTGTGTCCCTGCTGGCACCTCACCTAGAGCTGGTCTCCATGCTGGTGGCCTCTCCCTGATCAGGCCTCAGAGCTCGCTGACCTCCTGTGCTCTCCACACTATGAGTGTGGGATCTCATCCTCTCACTGGATGCCTGTTGTGCCCTGTACTCTCCATAGGATATGAAGTCTATCCCGGCCACCATCAGCTGGTCCTGATAGTATCTCACCTCACCTAGGGCATCCCGTAACCTAGATATAGGCATGGTCTGTGGTGGTCCCATAGGTCTCGGCCCCTGTACCTACCCTGCAGGACCCTGCCCCTGCCCTTCCTATGAACTGGGACCTACTCCCGGTGCCTGTGGTGGTGCCCCCTACCCCTGTGCCTGTATCTGGGCTTGTAAGGCCCCAATCTATGCCTGGGCTGTGGCCAACTGGCCCTGTAAACCTGCCACCTGAGCCTGTAAGGCTGCCACCTGACCATCCCCCTCCTCTCCATCTCCATCTCCTCCATCCCTCCAGCCATCTAGGCCTGCAAACTGGCCACCTGTACATGTAGCTCTACAACCTCCACCTCAGAGCCCTCCAGCTGTGTCTGCAGTATACCCAACTGGGTAATCAGAGTAGCTACCTACCCCTGTAGGGCATCTCTCTACACTGTAATGGTAGCTAGATCCGGCTGCCCCGGTCTGGGTAGTATGGCTCATAACTGAGCCACCCACCACTACCTCTATACCTGTCTGTACATCTAGCATCATCTATCCGCCGATCCACTGGCTGCTCCTCCTCCCCTGTGGGCACTGTAGGCTGTGGTAGAGGTAAGGGCCTCTCCACGTCATCTCTCTGATACTGTGGGAAGGGTGGAGGAATGTCCTGTAAGAGCCCAAACTACCATCAGACTCTGTCTACCGGGATCATCTCATCCTCCCCGGCACGGTGACCCTGTATCCACCTCTCTAGCTGGAGCTCAGCTAGCTCCTCATGCATATGCCTATATGAGGGGAATCCCACATATGGCCTCCATATAATGTCCACTCCAGACAACCCCTCCAGTAACTACCAAAAATGGGCCACATCATGTGTCGGCCTATCTGATCTCCACTCTCCTATCACCGGCACCCATCTCCTGTACCCCACCCACACAAATCTAGGTGGGAATGCATCTACTCGGGGCATCCCTATAGGTCACACACAAACTATGTGCTCATATGCCCAGCAGTGTAGTATAAATGTACAACACAGGCTAAACCTGCGCAACCACCCATATGCCCACAACTCTCTGTATAGCTGCACCAAGAATGTTGGTGCCCAGGAAAAGTGGGTCTCATCTACCATCATATCATGGAGTACCCCCATCAGTGATCAGGGAAAGCATCCACCCTCTGCATCTGGCAGTGCATAGCAGCACACTGCCTCCATCAACAGAACCACTAGCCTCGTCTCCTCCAGACGGGCTAGGTACATCTCTCCATAGCTCAAACTGGCACTATGGAATCTCAGATCAGCCATCCCCTCACCAAAAACTAGTCCCAATCAACTCCTCTGAGGCCTCAGAGGAGATAGAATACACCTGGGCACCCAATATGGGTAGCCATAGAATCCTGACACGTCCTCCGGGGTGATAGTCATCTCACCCATCGGAAGATGGAACGTGTTGGTTGAGGAATCCCATCTATCGATGAGCACGACCATCAAACTGGGCTACCAACTACATGTCTATAGTGATGAACCCCACTCAAGCCCACTACCTCCACATGTTGCAGCTCCAAAGGGGTCACTATGCCATGCACTGTCACCAGTAGAGGTGGATTCTTGTCCCACATATGTAACTGCACTCTCCCCTGCATCCAATACAAACACAACATTAATTTACCTTTATCATGATCCATATTCACCAATTATCATTACCCTCCACCCTATTTTCACCCTACCCATCTCAACTACCTAGCCCACATCACTTTTGGACCCTTGTGCCTAAAATCCCGACCGATGCCGGTTCATCCTAACCGACTTTGGTCACCCTTTAACCGGCATCGGTCACCTATTTGGTGACCGATACCGGTTCACCCTTACCGACCACGGTTACCCCTTAACCGGCATCGGTCACTTATTTGGTGACCGATACCAGTTCCACCTAACCGACGCCGGCCAAACGACCGACGCCGGTCACTGTCGCGGAAAAACCCACGACTTCCCAAAACCCCCCTTTTCTAAAAAACCTCCCCCTTTCCCCTTTTACCCCACCTACAATGACCTAAACTACCCCTTGGACCTCTACCCACCCCACCTATACCATTTACTACCCTCCCCCTCCTCTTTTTACCCACTATTCCCCCCATTCCCAAATTTTATTTTTACCCACCCACAAAAAAAAAAAAACCACAAAAACCTACAAATAACAATAATCCAAACCTCTAATCTATCTAATCAACAATGTAGAGTAGGGTGCTTACCTCATCACACTGCCACCATCTTGGTGGCACATCTGGCCACTGTACCGGTGGCCCACCCGATCCCTCTCCAGCCTCTGCCATCACTTAATAGCTACTCACAACCTCCAACCAATCAAATCTCTCACCCTGATCCTGTGGACCCACTGCTCACCAACCAATCACCCTCATCCAATCACACTGCCAACTCACTCTCACTGTCCCGTTTCCTCTGGACACTTTTCTCTCTTTTCTCTCTTTTTTGTCATTTTCTCACTTTACAAATAACAAATGAATAACAAAAAACATGGATTTTTTGTTTTTATAACCAACCCGACCTAACCGACATCGGTTACCCTTGACCGGCATCGGTCGCGTGCCCTACCTTACCATCGTCAGGTTTTCCTATACCGACATCAGTTATCCATGACCGGCATCGGTCACCCTCACCTACACATTGCCCTAATTTTAACCTTTTACCCCACCCTTTACCTTTTTTTACCCCACCCTTCACCCTGATCCTTTACCCCACCCACCTTTAACCGACCTATTTATCTTACCTTTCCTGCCCTCATCATTTACTACCTCCCTTTTTCCTCCTTTGGGGACTCATTATTTTACCCCTACCTTGGCCTTACCCATGCCGTGACCTAGATATTTGGACCTGGACCATCGCTAGTGACCTTTGACCTCATGTGTTCGCTATACCTTGTGGCACTGTTACCTGTGTTGTTGACCTAATGACCTTACCTAGCCTATTGCCATGACCGTTTATCCTGACCCTACCTTTGGTGTACCGGAACATACCTAAACATTCCTGCACCTAACCTACATTGTGTTTCCTGACCATATCCTATACCTTGGATACCAGAATCACTTCAACCTTGTTTGGATAAACCTATCGACCTTAGACGATGTAGAGTTTGCCTGCTCTTCAACCTGGTAGCATGCTGTAGTTTATACGTGTGCGTGCATTTGACTGTTGCTACCTTTGACCCTGACCCATTACCTAGATTTCCCGAGTATACCTTTAACCCTTTTTCCCCCATGCCCACCTTCCTTTTCATCACATTTACCTTTTATCAAACCACTCACCGATTCTACCTTCTGCCTCATCAGTTCCTAGTTTGAGGGGGATCACCTTCACCCACACATGGGGCAACCACATCTTATTTTTGTTAGCGTCGCTTACCAATACAAGCTACGCAACAAAAAGGGGTCAAATGTAGACACTAAAATTAGGTCACACTCCCCTTTGGTCCCTCGACAAATAGGCACCCTTCATCATATTAACCTAGCCATGGCCCCCTTCACCCCACTAATATTAATTTAATTAATTAAATTAAATTAATTCATTATCCTCACTATATTTATTATTTAAATATCTTAATTTAAATAATATCCACACATACAGTTCACTTAGACACCTCACCAAGCCAACTCAACCTAAGACCTATTCTTAGTAAGTTGCCATAACTAACTAAGACTTACCCAAACCCTAAAAATCAATGCCTAAATTCCCTCTAACCACATTCCCACATGCTTACAAGAAGCTCCCAGTCTAATCCATGGGTTAACGACATGAGATCCAAGGAAATCAAGAGGATCTCCCTAGTTTAGTAAACCTAGGAAATCCCACCTTGACCGACGCCGGTTACCCCTAACCATCACCGGTTAAGCCGGAACCGCCGTCGGTTACCCTTTTAACCCCAAAACAACCTTATTCTCAAGGTTGGAAGTTGGAAGAAAAAAGGTTGGTGAGCATTATCACATCTCAGAGAGATAACACATCTTCAGAGAGTGAATTCCAGTGAGACCATGCATGCAAGGAAGGAGATCAAGCATCTTTTCCTGCACAACCATCCCAGCCATGATCTGATCTAACCAAGCAAAGAGGAATGCACATGCAGCCCATGCAGAAGCTTTCCTTCAGTTGGTGATCACTTGCAGCCTTCAAACCTCTCATCAGCACCTCCATCCCTCACTCACAGGCATCCAGGACCAGAATCCAAGTAAGTATAACATCATACTTCTCTGGTTTATTTCATTTCATCATTATTTTATCATCTATTGTTTACCTAGCCACCTATTGACCTTCTCCAACATTTCCACCTCCATATACCCATTAAAACCTCACCAAATCCTACCCCAATCACCCAATACCTCATCCCGACCAACCAAAGTCCTTTGTGCAATCACAAAGGAGACCTAAAGCTTGTTCTGTGGCATTCCCAGATTTCCACAGTAACCGGCACCGGTTACACCTGACCGCCGTCGGTCACCCTTAACCGACATCGGTCTCTGTATTTTCCCATACAACCCAGAACAGAGACCTACCCACCTAATTTCATCTCACCCTCATCCACCTGTGATCTACCTGAGACCTCTGTCAAACCTGCAGAGACCCAGAACCAATCATTTGACCTTTGGATTCTATTCTAACTTAGCCTGTTAGATTAGATCTATTTCTTATTGTGTTTTAAGTGAGATACCTAAATCATTTCAAATTACAATAGGATTTACTTTGTTTACAACATTAAATTGTTTAAAACAGTGGACTGACAGCCATCTAGGAAGTATCACACTTCCCGGATCTAGCATACGCTAGGCAGTTCACTGCACATATTGTTTAATTCCTTTTGGTGGTCTTGCTTTGCATTATAGGTAGTTCCTCCTAGCCAAAAGGAAGCTCTCACAATCAGCTATGGATTTAGAAGTCATACGCACGCAACAACCCATCAACCAACATTTGAACAGGTATTTTTGTGATGATAGATGTATCTCACAGTAACACAACTAATCTATCATCATCTTGTGATTTGCATACTAAAGTGCCCGAAAAAAAGTACATTCCCTTTGATTGGAATCCAGTACCAACACCGCCATCAACCAGTGATATCAAAAACCTAGGAAAATAATAATATTCATGTCAAAATCTCACAAAAACATATGACAAGTTGCATTGATACCGTCTTAACCCCTAAAAATTCATCTAATATTCTCAACTATTAGATACATTAAGATAACTTGAAATAGTTATAAACTAGTAATCACATGTGTAAAGTGCAATGTGAACACTAAATGGTATAAGCTATTTGATTTATTGGGATATGTTAAACATTGTAAGGTTATATCTGTACAATTCAAATTTTTTACAAATTCATACACGTATACATTTGCAAATCTTATATGATGAGTGGTCACCTTTTGTGGACAATTTTATTTACACAAAACATGAATACATTTATTGCCTCTTGAACGAGACTACCGCTTTGGATACAAGTAGTAGTGGAAGTGCTATCAAATGTAGAGACTAGTATTTACAAGTAGGCAACAACATAAGAGTGCACTACTGCTAGTATTATAAGTGGATTGATTTAGATTTGACGAAAACATTACTCTTGGGCAAGTGGAAAAGGAAAAAAAATGCCAAAAATCTAATTTTACCTCCTTCAAAAATAAATTCAGGCACACTTTTATCTTTTTTAGAGTTCCAAGTGGTCTAAATTATTATGGAAAAAAAAGTTGGGTTGTTACAGGAAAAATTGGTCATTGTTTACTTGAAAATCATCTCATCCATTGAGAAAAGCAAACCCCGCGATAGAGAGGACTTGTGGGGATACATTTTTTTTCTATCACAACATCGTCCCAGTATCATTCCAGTCAAACAATGTTTTGTGAAATCACCTCACTAAATCTCACAAACCAGGATTCCCATCAGAAGTGTTGTTTGTGCTCTCTGGAACATCTCTATAATTACTATTTAATATTCATCTAAATACCTCCTATAATCATTACTAGGGGTCAGTTGGTTCGTTTGGATACTAGGAACTTAACGTAGGAGCAGGCATTGGCAACATTGACTTTAGAACTCTAGAAACTTCACGTATGGTGTGTCAATAAGAGGGTTGTTTCTTGGTGCAAATTTCAGGCCAACTGGAAGATTTTTCTTACAATCCCAAGATTCTGTGCAGGTTGCTACAAATTTTGTATCAAAAATTTCCATGACTACGATTTTATCTATTTTTAATAGAATATGGGTTCACTTGCTAATGTCAAAGGACAACTCCATCCACATTTGATTACTCATGCTCCAGAAAACAAACCTTAAAAATACTTAAACAATGTACAATGTAATCTTTAAAACAAAATTAACAATCATAAATCTTACCAATGGAAGAAAAATTGAGTTATCGTCCACAACTTCCTTCCCATCAACAACTCTAGAAGAACAATTAGCTGTAACTTTATACATCAGATTTCAGACATTAAGCTTTGATGTTCTTGCATATTTTGGGTCAATGTAACCAATGGTATCCATAACATAGTTATAGGTGTGGTTTTTGGCCAAGGAAATGCACTTGGTAGTGCCAAATTCTAACAAATGTGCTTCAAAATTATCATCCAAAAAGAATTTTAGAAGTCTTCACATCCCTGTGAACAATGCATGGGTATACACCATCAATGATGAAGATTATATTAATCATTTTGTAACACCATGAGAAATATTAATAGTCAATTTTCCTAGTGCTAGCTTAATGTTCTTTGATGATCCTATACTAAAATAAAAATTAATAGAACACTTGTTATATTCTTCAACAATCCATTTTAATCAAAAGTTTAGAGATTGATTGTATTCTTCTATTTCAAAATATGAATATACAATGTACAGATTCATTTTTATTCATAAAATAATCATTTTACTCATCGTGTAGGATGTCCCACAAACTTTTGTTTACCATGTAATCATAAAACACGAGGTTTCCATATGGAGAAATCGAATATCCATGCAGACACAAAATATTTTGATGCTTGATGCTTCCAATTGTTTCCATCTTAGTTTCAAATTCATGCAATATTTTTGGGTAGTGCTGTACAGTCTCTTTATTACAATTGGATTAAAATTCTTTAGAACACATTTATAAACAGTGCTCGTAGCACCATAACTAATTATATATTTCTCATTTATATTTTATGTGATTCTCATTATGTCATCGTACATGTGAAGAGCCATGTCCATGTGAAATATGACCAACCTTGGAGAACCTAAATGTAACAAATGGATGTGTCAATAAATAAATTCTATAAGATACTACTTTCTGATTTGTTGTCTAATAATCTATACAGTATGAAATCATGTCTATCCATGTTATTTTTATCACCTTGATCCCTTTTGTTTGCAGAGCCTTTTATAAATACCTTTTGATGATTTGAATGATACAAAGCTATATTTATGTACAATAGTAGTACTGAACCCAAACAAATGATTTAAATGGTACAAATCTATTTAAAAGACAACTACTATTTCTTGCATCACTTAATCTCCGATACCTAAAAACCATTAAAAAACAAATTTGAATTGGTCCACAGAGAAAAGTTATGGTTATATATGCACCTGCTGGAGGAAAACTTGAAAATTTCTTAATGACAAGAATTTCCCCAGACAAATTGTTGTAGGAGAGGTTTTTGTAAAAGAAATAGAGCCATTTACAATATCATTTTTTTATTAGTGGTAAAAAGAGGGTTAAGGGGGCCCTACCCCGTACATCAAGAAATATCCATGAGAGAAGATTAAGCTAAATTATAATATCATCAAAACAACATAGTATAAAATTTCATAGTAATAAGGGCACTTAGGAGCCCATATAGTGAAACTAACAGCAACAAAAACCATAGTGAAACTAACAACATCAAAGGAACTAATAGCCAAAGATAGAGATAGTGAAAAAATTGAACACCCCGCACCAAAGTCATTTGTAGGCTTTTTAAAGCCCCTTTGGCACCTTATCCCATTATTTTGCAAGAGCATTAATATTAACATCCAAAGAGCCTAGGTCTAAACCATCCAGGGTCACCTTCCATTTCCTTCTTTGACTATCCACAACACAATAAGAATTGACAAGCTGCTCCAGAGTTTGAAGGTGTAGTAGAGTTGACTTAACAACCATGATGCTCCATTCCATATAGCTATGGAGGATAGCTTTAACCTGATCCATATCCTTGGTTATGGCCCCCAAGTTGGCCTTTAGGATCTCGATCTCGCCATCCTACCCATTGCTGACAGCTTCCTACACCTGCTCCCTCATCTTGTGCCAATCATTAAAAATAAATCAGACCGAGCTCTTAGTGAGCCGCATGTCCCCCTTGAGCTCATCGATATCAAAAACCATCCTAGGCAAGTGATTGTCCCCTTTGATCAAGCCAACTTGACCCATAGCTTCATAGTGCCGTTCTAATTGAGCATTTATAGGAGTTGGGGCACCCTATTTTCTAGACTCACCCTTAGTGTTTGGCTCACTGCTCGGGGTCTACTTAGATTTCAGGTCCTAAAGATTTTAAGCTGCGACCACCTCCACGTCATCCTCTTTCAAGTTGCCATCCAGAGAATCTTTATCATCGCTCGAATCCTCCTCCTCCTCTGAATCAGACTCCGAACCATCCGCATAAGCATCCAAAGCCAGCTTGAGAGCACCAGTTTTTTTAATGTCTAGGGTCGCCCTTTTGACAAGGGCAAGGATGAAGCCCTGGTGGAGAGGGAAAAAGATCCTACGTGATTTAAACTATGAAATAGAGGCACACAGAGAATGATACAAGAAATAGGGGAAACTAAAATCCTGCCCCCATTTAAAATGGTTTAGCATTGGGAGGTGGTAAGCATAGATACATTTGTGGCGGCCTTACATGGTTAAGAATTGAATTAAGGTGAGAGCCACCTTGTCAAATGGTTTAGGTAAAGACATTCTAAGGTAGCCAGCAAAATGGGAGGTGAGATTCTCATTACCTTTAAGAAACATATTCACTTCTTCAGAGGCTTCCTTCTTTAGTTTATAAACCTCCCTCCCCATAGTCGAAACGCCCATAACTTTAGCCACTGAATCCACAATGATCTTTAGACTGATCCCTTTCATCTCAACAACACCTTTTTTGGTCACTTTCCATGCGCTAGCAAAGTCTTTGATTAGATTCTCGTAGTGCCCTTCAAATATTTTCAGAAAAGGGGTAAAATCCTTGCTATCAAACAGGGACATAACATCAAGAGTGACCCCAGCGAGGTCAACAGGTTCAGTCTTGACGAGATCCACACCCATACCGTTAAATAATAAAGGCCTCTTCAAAAAATGACCCAGAAACCAGAGAACCGAGAGCTTACTCACACATCACAAAATGATTCTACAGTAGTGGTTTCCAGATAAAGCTCCAAAAATACGTGTAAATCACAACCCTAATCTTCTCTTGATTAAGAAATAAATGTAAATTCATCATACAACAAAAAATCATGACAGGATAGACCCCCCATGAAGAGAGCTTATACGTGGGTATTAGTGTTTTTTAATAAGTGTGCCTGTACCTTGGGATCAAGAATTTCCATCTCCCTCAAAAGTGTCAAATCATGCCCATTAACCTCCATATTAGCAAAGAAATCCACCATGACATTTTCTTCCCTATACACATGTTTGAAGGAGATAAAATTAAAAGAATGGGCCATTTACTTAATACTCTTAATAGAGTTAAAATTAGCAATAAATACGGGACCTTACTTATTTATGCTGTTAATTATGTTCAGGGTGACGCTTTCCACTTCTAGATTGACAAAGTTGTGTTGAAGAGCTATAGATAGACCCCAAAAGACCCCAACAACGTCAGTAACATTTTTTTTTAGTGCCCAAATTGTAGAAGTATCCAAGAATAAAACTTCCTTCATAATCACGAAAGACCCCACCACAGCCAACACGCCCAAGATTACCTTTGGAGGCGCCATCAAAGTTTAATTTTAAACAGTCCTTATTAGATTTGACCCATCCATTTAGTCTAGGGTTTAGACCCGGGGGATTAAGGGTAGAAGGTCCTAGACCCCACTTCAAGGAGAAATAAGATTCCTGCTGAGAGAAAGACTTCTTTTGGGAGTTCAAGAGAGAAAAGTTAGCTAGGATGGATCTCACACAGCAGGCTCCAATTTTAACATGGGACTCTTTTTTCCCTTTAAAGATTCTCCTATTTCTTTCCTTCCATATTTCCCATGCCAAATGAATTATAGATAAAATCCACAAGAACTTCAAACCTTGGCTCTTAAAAGGACTAGTCCATTGGATCCACAACAATTTTATGGAGTCCAGGAAGACCCAGTTGACATCAAAGATGTTAAGGATGGTTTCCCTAATTGAATCAAGGAAAGGACAGTTAAGGAACATGTGCGAGGCATCTTCATAATCCAATTCACACAAAACACATCTATTAACCATGTGGAAATTTCTCTTGTTCAGATTGTCAACAGTTAGAATCTTATCATGGATTACCAACCACCAAAACATATTAATCTTGGGGATTAATTCTTTGATCCATATGATTCCCCAATTAAAATTATCACCTATCTTCTACTCATGAAAGAAGGAGCGGTAGGCACTTTTGACGGACAAAAATACCATGTTCTTCCTTAGACTAGTATAAGCTATCTTCAACATGAATCTCTCTATTAATAATAAATCCTCTTAATTTGTTGTTAATAGAAGATATCTCTAAGCTATTAGAATGATCTAAATATTTTGTTTTCCACTGACCCAAAGGATCATCCAAATTGAAATAATCTCTCACCTTAGTCCCATATTTGGACATAGAGTCTTTGTAGATAGTAGGGAAGATAGTCTTGAGAGGAACAATCTCCAGCCAGTTGTCCTCCCAGAAGTTAATGGTGCGACCATTTCCAACAAGCCATTTGCATCCTTTAGACAACACATGTTTAGCCCAATTTAAGGACTTCTAGAAGCAAGAAGAAGCATTAGAGTTCTGGGTACAAAAGCACCATTTATTAGTAGTCAAGTTAGGCCAGTATTTACATCTTATGATACTAGTCTAGACACTATCTTCCTTTAACAATCTCCAAATCATTTTGGCTAGCATAGCTTTATTCATTTTAGACCAATCTTTGATACCTAGGCCACAATTTTTTTTGGGGAAATAAACCGTATCCCAGTATCATTTATTATTAGGGAAAGAAAATTAAATTTGTAAATCATTTCTTTAAAAATTTCACAAAGAAACTTGGAAAAAGGAATCCTCACAATGTAGCAAGGCTGAAACAATTGGCTAATTTCGATTGCATTTCCCTTGATAAAATGGTATATTTTAGTATCTTCCATATGATTCATTTCCAATATTATTTGAACATTAACACAAACTTGTCAAAATTTTATATTTAAGGTATAGTTGAAAGGAACATATAGTGAGACTAAGTTATGTAACTACCTAAGCTCTTGAGGAATAAGACTTATTAATTTATTGACATAAAGATTTCTACATTGAAAAAAATCACATTAACTTACAGTTTCCCTTTAAATGAAAATACATAGCATATAGATCCAAAAACATGACATTGTGAGTTAAATAATCAATTTTCACTATAAAGAACGTACATATCCACTATACTCCTCAGATTTCCAAACTCCTTAGGCATAAATCTATTCAATCTATTTTCGCTCAAATTCCTTGAATTTGTAATTGATATGAATCATCAAGTCAATATAATATTCATTCATAGAATCTAGAATTCTTGTTTATGCTCTATAAAACCTATATGGGCAAGAATTACAATTTCAGAAGATGTTCCAAAGCCCCCATAGATCATGTAATGAGTTTAGAAAGTTCATTATTGGAGAGGTCCTTAGGATTTCATGTCATATCATAGATCAACAAAACATTTGGAAGTCTTTCACAACTATCATCTAGATAGTAAATTTCACTCTAAACACAATTCTTAATAGTATATTGGAAGTATAAAAAATTAAAAAATAACTAAACTCACAGTGTGACCTCCATAAGCATGACTGTTGTAAGATTGCAAACTACAAACACTATCCAAGTACATATCTGAACCATGAGCTCAAAAACGTAATGCCAAACCATTGAGAGCCATAAACCGAGCATTACTAAAAAAATTTGAGCTTGTGGAAGCTCTAAAAGCCTAATAATGGGGTCTACAAAGTAAAATCACAAATTTACAAGTTAATTAGAGCTCTACAACTATGTATGGCCGCCAAAAGGAAAAAAAATCAGACTTTTCCCATTTCCAACAAAGTTTCTTCTCTAGAATCTTTTAAAACACAAATTTAATAGAGACTTTCCCCTCAACCACCTGATGGACATGGGGGAAATGTCGAGCTCTTGGAAGCTCTAGAAGCCTAATATTGGTGTCTACAAAGAAAAATCACATATTTATAAGAAAACCATAGATCTAAAACTTTATATGGTGGCTAAAAGGAAAAACTGACAGAGTTTACCCATTCCCAACATATTTTCTCCTCCAAAATCTTCCAAAATGCAAATTTAATAGAGATTTTCTCCTCAACCACTTGATGCACATGGGGGAAATGGGTTGTAGAGAATGTTATAGTGAACTATGCTAAACAGATCTCTCGCTAATAGTCATCCTAAAATCAACACCATTATGGGTTAAATCAGACTTGTAAATGGAGATAAATCTATAACCTTATTACATTTCCCACAAATATAGTTTTTGATTAGTCACCGAATGGTTTCCTGGATGTATTGTCGATTAGAAAGGGTTAACTAAGGAAATTGAAGGCATGTAGTTCCCATTTACCATTCTCAAATTTTTCTATGTGGGTCTCACACAATGCTCATATCACATAGTGAAGGATTCGAGTGAAAAGGAAATACTCGACTAGGAAAACCATTGATTTTCCATTGGAATATTCTCTTGTAGGAGTCTACACCCAAAATAAGGTATGTTTCATAACCCATTTCCTGGTGCCCTCACCCCCCCAAATCTTCTTGTTATATGTGGGAAAAAATGATGAACAACATTGGCGTGTTGATTTTGGTGGTGTTACTATTATCAATTCCATGCCAACGTGCACCCCCCATCGACTGTGGATAAAGATGATTGATATCAAATGCATGTTCGAAACTAAAAATGAATTGAAAGACCTAAATAATTTACTTTTTACGTGGTGGTTTGGGAATAGATGCATATGTTTCATCTATTTGATCGTTATTTTGAAAACAAAAAACTAGTCTAGTGACTGAAGCCATTTCTTTCAATAATTAATCTAGCTTAACAGTCGCTAAGCATTTTCTTTAATTTGAACCAATGTGTATTATGAAGATCATATGCATAGGTCTTACCCTAGCGGTCCCTAAGCTAAGAAAAGAGTGCTAACAAACACAAAATCCTAATTAAACTCTAATTTTGGCCAATACGATACAATACTATTATACTAAATCCCGCTTTCCTCAACATCATTTAATACAACATGTCTCCACATCATGATGTTGTACGAGCACCCTAAATTTTTTGTTAATAATCATATTTTTTTACCGACTAGGGAAAACAATCTATAGCATTTTAGAGTACGAAATGTCACTTACATAAATATTTTTCTTTGATTCTTGATGATGTGTAAAATGAAGAAAAGATGCAATGGTGCAAGCCTAGCCATCGTTAATCTAAACAAAATGTTTTTACGATGAAAAAACATAACTATACTTTAAATGTATACTTTAGGACATAATGGTTATTATAAACCATACAACTTGACCCAACAACATTTAAGACAACATGTCTCTACACTATGATGTTTTATGAGCACCCTGCAAACATTTTTAATAACCATTTTTCTTCCAGACTATGCAAATGCCTCCATAGATATCGACAATTAAAATGTCCATTTATCACACAATTATCATCAAAATATATTATTGATAATTCCTAGTGATCGCTAATATCCTTTACTATGATGTGTTATTTGAGAGCTATGCTCTGTAAGTATTCGATCTTAGCAGTCACTAAGCATTTTCTTTACTACAAACTATTTTGTGATCTCTATTTTTGAAATTAAGAAATAGTTTATCCTAGCAGTAACTAATCTATTCCTTTTAATAAGTAGCAGAACTTAGAGACTGTTAAGCTGTTTCTTTGATTCCCACCGATGTGTATATGCTACGCCCTTAACCTATTGCTTGTATTAGGATATGAGTAACCGACTTGTGGCTTACCATATAATTTTATTATATCATTTATACTTTCTCATGCTTACTAGGTTAGCATTGGTGATGGCCATAACATATGAATAGTATATATAGGGGATTGTAGGTAGTAGTTCATCATCATTTGGAGCATTTGAGTCTTATTGTATGGTTTGGAGGTTGCCCCCTCCAAGTGGCGAAACTATTCTAATTGCATATTGAGATAATTATTCTGGAATATTGTGTTATTTGGTGTTATATTTCTGCTTTGATCTGAGTTATACAAGTAATTTCAGTACAAGTGGTATCAGAGTTGTGATCTGGGCCAAAATTAGGGCAAAAACGCTAATTTTTTTTCCAACATATATTGCGAAAAAAGTGAGTTGGTGGGAGATATTTTTACTAGAGTTGTGAAACATTTCAAGTAAGGTTCCTTGAAAATTTCAGAATATTTTGATTTATTTTGCAAAATTTATTACAAATTTTGGGTTTTTCATAAAATTGCTCCCTAGGGTGTAAATTGTATATTTTTTTCAAATTCGTTACATTTTCGGAAAGCAAAAAAAATTATTTGGGGTTTGTTCTTTAAGAGTTTTTATATTTGGCCGAATTCATATCGAAATCTGAAACCCTAAAATTTGACTGTGATCCCTACATCCTACTATTTTGGGGCATCATGGCGGGGCCATCCACAAGAGGAAAAAATAATCCCATCACTCTAGGTAAAACACTAGAAAAGGATGAGATAGTAGTTGAGGAGTTAGAGATAGAAGATATAACTATAGATTCCTCAGGGTTAGGGTTTACTTTGACATACCATAAAGTAAGCCAACTTGAGTTTAACCTGATAGACCTCAAATCGTAGGTGGCCAACAAAGAAGATTTGGATAGGATTGGAAAAAGATTGGAGGATTTCATGCAAAAATTCAGTATGTATATGATGGGTAATCATACTTATGTCAATCAAGGTGGATCCTCAAGTCAACACAATAGACACATGAGCCAGAGTGGATATTTGAGTGTGCACAATCAAAATACGAGCACTCTGCAAGCCCGTACTATGTTTCCAAAAGTGGAGATGCGTAAGTTTGATGGAAAGGATCCACTAAATTGGATCAACCAAATGGAGGATTTCTTTGAACTACATCAGATTCCACCAGGACAATAGGTGACCATGGCAGCTTTATATCTTGAACTTGACCAATTCGTCTGGTATCGATGGTTATGTGCTTAAAGGCAGAATAGTGGTCTCAATGTTACATGGATAGTGTTCACTGAAGAGTTGCAATTACACTACAGTTCTAGTGTTTCAGATAATTACTTCAGCCAATTAGCAAAGTTGAGACATATAAGATCTGTTTAGGATTACATTCATCACTTCCAAAACCTTTCGCTGTGGGTGGAAAATATTATTGAAGAGAATTTGAATGACCTATTTCTTGGGGGTCTTAAGGATGAAATTGAGCATGAGGTGTGTATGTTTAATCCTCATAAGGTTTCTGATTCGATGATTATGACAAGAAGGGCAGAGGATAAATTTGTTTCAAGTAGGAGACAACATTTCAATTATACCAGAGATTGTAACACCTTGGCCCCAACACTCCCTCGACCAGTTAGATTGACACCTCAACAAATTGAAGAAAAAAGAGAAAAAGGTTTATATTTTAACTATGACAGTAAATTTGGACCAGGACATAAATGTGCTAAAAATAAGTTGTTCTACATTGATGGGCCTAGTGAAGATGAAGAGAAGGATGAAGATTCAGAGTCAGAGGTCTTGGTTGAGCCAGAGGAGTCAAGAGATCCTTAGCCAACAATCTCATGCCATGCAATTTCAGGTATTAGCACCCCCAAACCCTAAAGGTGGTTGGATTCCTAAAAAAACAGAGGGTCACAATGTTGATTGGTTCAGGAAGTACTCACAACTTTATCAATCATAAGTTAGTAGTGCACCTAAACTACTTCATTTATCCAGCCCCTGAATGTCAAGTAATGATTGCTGATGGAGGTACTGTTAATTGTTCTAGAAAATGCCATAGCATTAAGCTTGCCATGGGAGATTACATACTAAATAGTCCCATGTATGCCATTTCTATGGGAGGAGCAGACATTGTGGTAGGGGTTCAATGGCTTACCACTTTGGGAACCATTGAGATGAACTTCCAAGACTTGTTCATGCAATTTCACTTTAAAGGAAGGACTTTTGAGCTAAGAGGCTTAAGAGAAAAGTCTCCACAAATAGTAAGTTCTCATTAGATGCAAAAAATGCTAAAAAATGGTGCAGAGAGATTTGTGGCACAACACTTTTCATTGGAGGCTCATCATTCTAAGGACATTATACCATCAGATATGCAAGTAGTGTTGGATGCACACTCTGTTGTATTTGAAAATATACCAAAGGGCTTACCTCTAAAGAGAGATCATGATCATGCTATTCAGTTATTACCAGGAAGTAAACCGCCTAACATCAGACCTTATAGGTACCCATATGTGCAAAAGAGTGAAATCAAAAAGATTGTACAAGAGATGTTGGAAGCATGAATCATCCATCATAGTCAGAGTGCTTATTCTTCTCCAGTAGTGATGGTACAGAAGAAAGATGACATGTGGCATATGTGTCCTGATTATAGGGAACTTAATATGTACACAATCAAAGATAAGTTTCCTATTCCTGTAATTGATGATTTGCTTGATGAGTTGCATGTTGCTGTTTATTTTATAAAGCTTGATCTTTTTTCGGGATACCATCAAATCAAAATCAAGGATGAGGATGTTTATAAAACCTTTCAGACACATGAAGGCCATTATGAATTCCTGGTAATGCCTTTTGGACTCACAAATGCACCTTATACATTTCAAAGTTTGATGAATTCTATTTTTAAGTCATTCCTGCGGAAGTTTGTCTTAGTGTTTTTTGATGATATATTAATTTATAGCAAAACATGGGAGGAACATTTGCATCATGTAAATAAGGTTTTGGAAACCCTTGAGCAACATCAACTTTATACAAAGCCCTCTAAGTGTTATTTTGCACTCAAGAAGGTTGAATATGTAGGTCACATTGTCTCTCATGAAGGGGTTAAAGTGGATCCTAATAATATCAAAGCCATGATGGAGTGGAAGGTTCCAAAAACCCTAAAGAATCTATGAGGATTTTTGGGGCTTCCAGGTTATTACTGAAGATTCGTAAGGCATTATGGAAGCGTAACTACACTTCTCACAAATTTATTAAAGAAGGACTCCTTCCATTGGAGTGAGGATGCAACCAAATCATTTGAGCAACTAAAGGAGGCCATCTGCACCACTCCAGTCTTGGCTACTCCATATTTTTTCAAAACATTCATTGTTGAATGTGATGCATCAGGGGTGGGTATGGGGGTAGTTCTTGTGCAAGAAGGTCATCCTATTGCCTTTTTGAGCCATCAATTCAAAGGTAAGAATCTTTCCAAGACAACTTATGAGAAGGAAATGCTAGCCATACTTCATGCAGTAAAGCAATGGAAACCATGTCTCATAGGAAGACACTTTAAAGTGAAGACATATCATGATAGTCTAAAATACTTCTTGGAGCAGCATTTATCATCTGAAGAACAACAAAAATGGGTCTCCAAGATGTTGGGATAAGATTTTGAGATTATCTATAAGAAACGGAAGGATAATTTAGTTGTTGATGCTCTGTCACGGAAAGATGAATCAACTGCAGCCTTGTTATGTGTTATATCCATATTGCAGGAAGTTGGATAGATGAGGCAAGGTTCGAATGGAGAAATGACCCAACCACACAAAACCTCATTCATCATCTCTAGAATGATCCAAGCATGTTTGAAAAATTTGTATTGAAAGGGGATGCTTTATGGTATAAAGATAGATTATACCTATGTAAGAACTCCACTCTTAAAAATAGGATTCTATCTGAGCTTCACTCTTCTCCAGTAGGGGGCACTCTAGATTCTTGAAGACTTATCATCGAGTCAAAAAATATTTCTTTTGGGAAGGTCTCAAAGGGGATGTCCAAAAATTTGTGGTAGAATGCATGGTTTCTCAGCCAAATAAGGGTGAAACAGTTCAATCCCTAGGTCTTCTACAACCTCTATCTATTCCTAGCCAGCGGTGGGAAGAGGTTTCCATGGACTTTATCACAGGATTGCCTAAATCTGAAGGAAAAATGTCATCATGGTTGTGGTGGATAGACTCACCAAATATCCTCCTTTTTTTTGCCTTGGCACACCCATTTGCTACAAGCACGGTAGCAACAACCTTTATGGGACACCAAAGATTATAGTAAGTGATCGAGACCCTATATTTACTAGTAATTTTTGTATTGATTTATTCTCATGTTTGGGTGCTCAGTTATCTCGTAGCTCTTCCTATCATCCCCAGTCTGATGGGAAAACATAAGTTGTAAATAAGTGTTTGGAGGGATATCTCTATTGCTTTACGTCAGATAAACAAGCAAGATGGGTCCAATGGTTGCCACTTGCAGAATGGTGGTATAACACTTCCTTCCATACTTCATCTAAAATGTCTCCTTTTTTGGCACTCTATGGGTACCATCCACCATCCATTACATCATCATTGAGAGGAAAACTGCGGGTTAGAGCAATAGAAGAACACATTCAGTATCAACAAGAGGTCCTCTCTAGTCTCAAGGAGAACTTGGTCGTGGCACAAAATCACATGAAGCAACAGGTTGATCAACATCGCATGAAAAGGCATTTTGAAGTCAGTGATTGGGTTTTTGTGTAGTTACAACCATATAAGCAAATGTCTTTGAAATAACAACAAAAGGATAACAAACTTTCACCGAAGTATTATGGCCCCTATCAAGTATTACAGAAGGTTGGTATTGTAGCATACAAATTAGAACTTCCACAATCAACCAAAATACATCCAGTCTTTCATGTTTCTTTCCTAAAGAAAGTAGTTGGGTAGAGAGTATCAACCCAAACCATGTTACTTGAGCTCGATGAGGAGGGGAGAGTCATCTTGGAACCTGAATGCATCCTTCAAACACACACTAAAAGATTGAGGACACGGGTTATTATTGAGTACCCGATCAAGTGGAAGAATATGGACAATGAAGATGCAACATGGGAAGATATGACATTCCTGTAGCAGCACCTAGAGCTTCTCAACATTGGGGACAATGTTGCTTTGAAGGGGAAGGGCATGCTATGCCCTTAACCTATTACTTGTATTAAGATAGGAGTAGCCAACTTGTGGCTTACCATATCATTTTATTATATCATTTATACTTTCTCATGCTTACTAGGTTGGCCTTGGTGATGGTCATAACATATGAATAATATATATAGGGGATTGTAGGTAGTAGTTCATCATCATTTGGAGCATTTGAGTCTTATTGTATGGTTTGGAGGTTGCCCCCTCGAAGTGGCAAAGCTATTTTAATTGCATATTGAGATCATTATTCTAGAATATTTTGTTATTTGGTGTTATATTTCTGCTCATGATCTGAATGATACAAGTAATTTCATTACAACCAACAACCATATAAAGGTAAAGAAGTAAATATTATTGTATCAAAGGTAATGCAATATGCTATTATTATTTCTTTAGATAATAGAATTGAATCATGGGTTTTAGATTCAGGAGCTTCTTTCCATGCAACCCCTAATAAGGGTTATTACAGAAATTATGTCTAGGGAAATTTTGGGCATGTTTATTTGGGTGATTATGAACCTTGCAGTATTACTGGTAAAGGGGAAGTTCATCTAAAATTACAGAATGT
>JAHRHJ020000306.1:5000-84571 GCA_019776745.2 Taxus chinensis | reverse complement strand
CTTAGTCCAACCCCACTATCCTTAATCAAGTGCTAGTTTTTATAGCACCTATGACATCGAAAATCCAACTTTTCATAGTCCAATATCTGCGTCCATACCCTATCACCAATATGCAAGTTAATCTTCTCTAGGATATCAATAAATATATCCAAGTCCACTAGAATCTAAGCATAAGAGGAATGCATAATATTTTCAGTAGACGCATCCACTTTAAAAAATTCCCCCAATGTATTTCCAATATCTTCAAAGCATGGATCATACGGAAGTTGTAAAGGTAGACCCAAAAGTCTGACCCCTAATTAGCATCGAATCAAATAATCATTAAAGTGTCAAACAATGGGTACCATAGTTTTGTCATGAGATCATGATCATCCCAAAACTAAAACCATTCATGAACACATCAGTTCATCACCAGAATCAAAAAATAACAATAAAATAATCTTTGGAATAAATATAAAGCTCTACCTTACCCTTGATAATAGGTCCCCACTTCTCTGTAATCCATTCGGAAAGTTGAGAATACTTTAACCATAGATCTTTGAATTGAAAAATGTAGTTACCACTCCTCTTCGACACTATTTCATTATGATGTTATTACTGTTGGATTGATACTTAGATATTTGAGTATTATATTTTAATCATTAGATGATGGACTATGCGGATATTTGGACTATTGACATTCTGTGATTTACATTTTTACTATGATGCACTAGATGGCGATGATAGTCAGTTATATATGTTGATTTGCAATATTCTAATTTTATACTAACTTGTTATATTCTAGATGCATAACCTATGTTGGATGTTTTTAGTAGAATTATGATTTTATGGATGCCAAAATCAAATTAATTGTATGATGTTAGATGATTAAATTGTTAATTTTGGATGATGATTATTCGTTTTTATATGTATATTAGTCTCAATGTTGTTTATACAGACGTAAGGTCAGAGAGGTATTTTGTTGTGTTGCAGGACATTTTATCACATAGATTGAAAGGGGATAGGGGACCAACCACAAAAGGATGTCGGGTGTTGTGCAACATGCCAAAAATGTTACAACTTGTGTATAATGTTATGTTCGTGTTGTGTCTTCCTAGTTAGGAGGTTTCCCATGGGGGGTGCATCTCATGTGTGACCACGGGGGATCATGTTTCTCTTCTTTCAATTTTTTGTGTTTTATTTTGTGTTATGTTTTTATTATTGAAAATTGTAGTCACTTTATTAGCAATTATTAATGTGTCTTAATTAGTTAATCCAACTTAATTTGTTAACTAAAATAAGGATGTGATAATTTAATAGTTATGAGGGTAGATGGTCCTTGAAATCTTGTGGATGTGGATTGGATTTTTGTTGGATTTTGTGTTATGTACCCTTCCCGAACATCAAAATTCGGATTTTGACTTGGGAGGCCTTTTTGGAGGCTTGTGGGACAAGCTAGGCTTGTCCCATGCCTCTTAAATTTACCCAACAACCTTAGCTATGGTATGTGGAGTTAATTTTATACTTATTTTTGCATTTTGGAGTGTAAAGGGGTGAAAATAATTGCACTTTCCTACTTAACACAATAAATTTTTCCTTGGTAGATTTGGTGTGCAAGTTTCTTGAGCATTTTTTTAATTAGGAGCTTATTGGAGTTACTTTTGGAGTGTTCTTGGCTTGAACGTGTCAAAATCTTGTGGATTGAAGTCTCTTGGAAGCTTGATGGAGAGGTAGGCTCTCCATCTTTGTTGTTTTCTTATTATATTTGTAGATGTGAAAAATTGTGCTTGTTAAGTTTTGTATGAGTGTTGTGAATGTGTTTGTTTCTGTGTGGTTGGGTATTTGCCTTAGGTTGGGTGTGGGAGATGGATTTATGGGACCATTGGGGAGAGAAAAGGGAGATGTGAGGCATGCATTTTGGAGGGATTTTCACCTATGGGGAGTGAAAAGGGAAAACATGGGCATATTTTTGCATACTTGCAAGGGAGAGATAAAGATGTTTTGTTGTTGTATTGTGAACATGGAGGCCTTGGGGTGAAAATCCTACTTCACTTGGGAGGAAAAATGAGGTGTTCCAATAGTTTGCCTCCTTTGTTTGATATTCAATTTCTTGTTGTTGTTTGAGAACGTTGTGAATTTTGTTGCGTATGTCCATTTAAATGTGGTTGAATGTTTTGGATTATATTTTGTTTGTGTGGACAGCAATTCTTGTAAAAATTTCAAAATGTGCTCAATATCCTCATGTTCTTGGTCTGGGGCTCGGGGGTCAATAAGGGGATGTTCTCCCCTATTGATAAGGTTAGGTTGGAAGCATCACCTATACCCATTTTCTTTGTATTATGATCCAAGTTTTGAAAAAGATGAAGAATGAAAGATTGAAGCTAAAATTTGGGAGAAAACATGCAATGAAGAGTTGTGTTTTGGCCTTGTTGAAAGTCCTTATGTTGTAATTTGGTCATTTTATTATTCCCACTTTGAGTGGAAGATTATAAATTTGTATGCTTGAAATAAGTTTTCTGTTATTACTTGAAAATTCCTATAATTTGTAAACTCTTCTAAGAGTGTTTGAATGAAAAAAATTGGTATTGCAAATGTGTTAGTGTTGGGAATGGAACTACCAATTTTTTGAATTGGTTAAATGAAATAGAAAAAAATGAAATGAGTGGGAATGAAAATGTATTTCTTTCAAAATAAGTTTGTTTCATTTACTCCAAAGTTTGATATTTTCCATTTTACAAACATTGAGAATCTTGTGAAATTTCACTTGTTGTTGGAAATGGATTGTCATTTAGCTATGGTGAATGAAAGTAGATGGGTTCTTGTTTTATTGAAAGGAAGACATTTTGAAAAATATTATAAGTTAAAGTTATATTATTTGCTTTGATGAAAGAAAGAAAGTAGTTTGTTAAAATTCTTAGTATAAGGAAGAATCTCCTTCTTGCAAGTGATTTTTACTAGTTTTCTCTCTTACACTTCTAAGTGAATAGATAAGAAAAATTATTTATTTTAATCTTGGCTATATAAACCCTCAAATTAAATGTTATCAATTAAATTTTTAAAATCTTCTAGGTGTAAAATGTGCTTTGCTAAAGGTGTAAACACATATATAAATAACTATAAAACATATATATATATATATATATATATATATATATATGCATATATATTTATATGCATATATGTTAATGATTATATAGTACTTTATAAATTTAAATGTTTATATATAAAAAAAAGGGAATCCATGTTGGGTTAAACCCATGCGGCTATGTTTATATTGTTTAAATATTGGGGAATGGAGGGAGGGTCGCCGACCACACCCCACCCGGGGTATATGGGACATGGGGGGTGGATGGGATCGGACTACCCCTCCCCCCCCCCCCAATAAATTAAAAACACTGTCATCTCTTAGGTCGAGTGAGCATATTTCTTAGGTCGGTGTTTGTTGGTTAGTAAACCTCATCGGCCCTCTTCAGTATATATAATATATACTATATATAGTATATATATATAATCTATAGAATATATATTGGTATATACAACAATATGTGTTGGAAAATTTTGGGTTATTTTAATAATACAAGACACACAAACACAGAGGTGTATAATATTATATATAGATCGAGAGATAGATATATAATATATATAATATAGATATAGATAGAGATATATATTTATACATTGTATATTACCCAATAATGAGTGTATATACTATTTATAAACCAAATTTATTAAAAGGGGAAAATGCCCATTTTTCCAAATAGGTTAAGTACAATGAAACTGATCTACAATAATGAAATTTTAGCCAAACCCTAGGAGAGGGTAAAATGGAACACAAATAATATTTATAACCAAGCCACAAAACTGTGCAAATAAAATTAAACATTGAGTTGTGAGTATCCAATCCTCGTGCCTCCAATCCTTCATGGAACCCTTAGTCCTTTCCTCCTCTCCCTTAAAATGTGACAACAAAAAAAATGAGGAGATAATCAAAAGTGAAATAATCCTCTATAAAGAAGTTTAGGTTAGTTTAACCCTGTAGATCCAAAGCCCCAAATTTAATCTAATCCAAGTGGTTGTGAGAAACATCTAAAAGTTGGTTAGGAATTAGGTGAAAATATCTTTTAACATGAAATGCATGGTTCAACTTTGAATGGGGCCACTAAGTGGGTGTAGAAGCTAAAATTTATTTCGTAATCCATAATGATTAGTTGGTGACTCTTAAAATAAAAGGCCATGAACTTGTATTTAATTAAATCAAATTCACCGATTGGCAGTTAGGCAATATTTTAATCATGATTAAATTTATTTGTAATTAATTTAAGGGGAGGGTAAGTTTAAACTTAGCCCTAGATTGATAAACTATGTTACTAAATTAAATAAAGATTGTAACTAGAGGGATTTAAAACCCAAACTGGAGTCTTAAATAATATTAATTAAATGTTAATTAAAATGATAGGTTAATAGCCAAGAAAGTAAACTAAATGTTGCAACCAGTGTTAACAAAAAAAATTATTCAGTAATTTTTTCCAATTTAACTTTTAGTTTGTCTTAGGTTTTGTGCGGCATTTTTGTGGGCATTACAACAAATGATACCATGTTCATCAAATTCCTCTTCTCATCTCACCACCTATTGGAAAATGTCCTCATCTAGCTTGAGGATGGGGATTTCATAGGAAGGGTCAAGGTGCTTCCTCGTTCTATGTCTGTTGTTTCCTTAACAATCGATGTAAAAGAGACAGGGGTTATCACAGGTTTTTGTGGGTAAGGCCGCCCCTTGCCACATAGACCATAACATCCACGGCAGTCCTCACAGCCATTGTTAGTCATCGAATCCTCCCTTGTCACTAGCAAAATAAATTTCATGGCTACCTTTGTTAGATCCATTTCCCTTCAGGCTAGGGTTAGGGTTTTGTGCAACATGGCTAGGGCTTGGAAACATGATAGCGCTAGGGCTCGACATGCTCGTTACTCCCCTTGATTCATAACCTTGATGGCTTCATATTGTATTTACAATATGGTGTGAAGTGAATACAATTATCAAGGTTTCTAGTTTGATTTTTCACCCAAAGGGTTCTCTTGATATAAATATTGTGTCATAGTCTTGTGTATGTTTGTCCATTTTGATTTCTACTTTTATGCTTCTCTAGTTTAATTTATTTCTTGCATGTTTGTCATAAATATCAATAATATCCACCGTATGGATACCTATGGGTGAACTATGTGTTTTACTTGATTATATAAATTTTAGAAATAAATTTAAAAATTCTCATTTGGGTTAATTGGATTCATGTTCCTTTTCTTTCTTATACATGATGACCTTATGTAGAGTCTTAATCAATAGAGATTTTATAAAGCTTTATTGTTTTGAAAAGTTATGTGAATGGTAACTACAACTTTGGAGAATGCATGATGTGATGACCTTAGGGGAGTCTTAAGTCGCCTTTTGAAAATAGTTTCTAATCCATAATGACAAGAGAAGTGAAGGGAATGTAAATAAGAATGGGAATATATAAATAATAATAATAATATAATAATAATATGTTGTATATGGCATCTTTTCCAGTTTATAATATAAGTAACTTTGGTTGTGTTGTACTTGGGAATTGAAATAACTAACACCCCCAACCAAGAGAATAGTAATAATTGAAACCATAGTGATTGATTTAACCAAAATGATCAATTCTTTAGGGGGTAGTAACTCATTGAATATTGTCCGAATTAACTAGTTTCCAAAGCTTATATAAGTAATATCATAATAATACATGAAACACATTAAATAACGATAGATAAATGAACTCAAGTAATAACAATGAGAAGGAGAGGATGAATTAGCTAAAATTTTGGTTCCTATGTTGATATGGGCTGGTCTGATGACTAGAAACAGTTGGAAATGGTCTTATTGAGAATCATCTATAAAGTTGTACCTCGCATAGCTGATGAGCAACCAAAGTGTATTATATCACCCAAAGTGTACCCTCATTATGGTCCTTTCTATACACCCTTGTCACTCTATAATTTTATCTTATACAAATTTATTTGCTTGTTTGTTGCTCCATGTTCTAATCATATCTACAATCTTGTTCTCTGATATTGTGCAATGTTTATTGTGCAACTGATCCAATCTTCAAAACCCTATATGGTGATATAGAGCTGAAAAAAAAATGTTAGGTGGGTTGTGGGAACTCATGTGCACCATTGACTTCACCACTACTTGGAAGATGGATCAAACTACACGCTTTATCACCTAACATGTGATAATTAGAATGTATGCAACCAAATTGATAACCATGACCATGGAACAATGGGATTGTACTAGATACATGCCATAGTTTGAATTGACTTTGGTAATGTGCCTTTTATATTTACATATATGAGTGGATGAATGATCTAGAATGAGTGTGAAAAGTATATGAATCTTAAGGGAGTACTCGAGTGGACTTAATTGTGATTTATCATGGTATTTTCTTATTTGAATGTTAGGTGCCAACTAGAATAGAATTCCGTCCTTAGTGTGAGATAAAAAAATTGATTGTAAATGCA
The DNA here is from genome assembly GCA_019776745.2 of Taxus chinensis. Classification (NCBI taxonomy): domain Eukaryota; kingdom Viridiplantae; phylum Streptophyta; class Pinopsida; order Cupressales; family Taxaceae; genus Taxus; species Taxus chinensis. The sequence continues at coordinate 78,052 of JAHRHJ020000306.1, read as the reverse complement.
TTATGGATATGGTAAAATAAGAAAAGATAAATTAGAAGTGTACCAAAGGGATTGAAATCAATAAATTACCATTGGAGGGAAAGGAACCAAAGCAGCTAGGTGGGTCCATAGCGTATCGATGTTATGGACATTTCTAGGAACTTTGGGACTTTCAAATGCATGTGAAAAATATTTGGGAATCAGAATTGTAATGTGGAAGGTTATAACCTAATTTGATGGAGTAATATGACTGTTAAGTGAATAACTTGGTTGTGTGTGTAAGGATGAGTGAGATATAGAAAGGGATAACATGATTGGACAAATTGAGAAAGTGTGGGCTAATACAAAAAGTGTCAGTAATTTGTGTTGTTGCAAGACATGAATTACCAAAATGAGTGTTTACGTTTCTCCCCTTTAAGTATGGATTTGAAAATTATGTACTTAAAGGAAAAGTCATTTGAGTGTGTAGACACACTTTTAATTCACTTGAAGCACCTTGTGTTATGTTAGAACTTTTTCTTTGTTTTGGTTGTGTTTAAATTTCCAAGATGAGTACCTGCAAAGAAAAATGTAGTCGATCTCCATAGTATATGAAATCAACATGTAATGACCCCACCATTTGATTTGTTCTGCCAATCTATGAGGGGTTGAATAAATAAAATAAAATTAAATTAAATTAAAAAATCCTGAACCTTGGTAGAATTCTATGGGATGCATACAAGTGGGGGGAGATATTTTTCAATGTTTAAATTTTTTTGTTAGTATTATCTTGGGATGAGGATGTTGCAGTGGCTTCAAATTTTGGGGATCCTCATAGGGCCTTGAAACTTTTCCCAAATGCCATGGAGTGATGTTCCAGACCAAATCACTTAACATTTGTCAATGTACTCCCTACCTGTACATATGGGCTCATTAAAAAGTGTTTTTGAAACTTTTTAAAAAAGGAAACGATAGTTGCAAATCCAAGACTCCACATCGGTATCCATATATCCACTACTTTTACCCACTTTCCTCCTTTCCAACGCTAAATATAGAGTATGGGGTATCTCAATGAGGAAGTCACCATATTTTTCATTTTTTGCAACAAATAGGTTTCTAAACCAATAAGTTTTAATTTCCATCATACCATCATCCTGTACCAGAATGGGAGTCATATAGAAGGGTTCTCACATCCATAAAAGTGCATGGGACATAAATTTTGTTAGATGTTGTTATCCAATTTTTGCCCCCTAGCAAAATTGAATGACTGATAAGCTTGTATTGAGGGGCCCACTATACAACATTAATGGGAAATTCAATTCTCATGCATTTTTCCCTGTGCTAGGGAGATCCATCAATTAGAAGGGGTTGAGAAAGGTTAAAAATTTTCCTTTGGGTTCCAATGGGCTGGCTGAACTTATGACTGAGCCAAAAAAAATTCCACCAAGTTTTTTCATGGGTAGCATCGAGATAAGTGAGAAATTTTTTGTCACCAAGATCCTAAAGGATTCACCAAGCCATGGAATATGAGAATTGAGCTCTTCACATGTTATTGAGATGAGCTATTTGGACCATGCAATGAGCTATTTCTGGTGGCAGAGTGAGCTCAAGTTAGTTTGAGCAGTAAAGAAGGGAAAACACTAAATGCATGGTTAAGTTTTTCCATGGCTCACCAAGCCATCAAATGAGTTGAAGGATTTTAATCAGAAAAGAGAGGTCTGGATGTCCCTCAGGACACTTGTGCAAAGGATGCCGAAATTCCTGTAGGTAAGTGAAATGCAGTAAATGCGAAGAAGTTTGTCTTGAGTTGCACATGGGACATTCGGGGGTGTCGAAAACCTGCATTATCCAACTTAGACAGTGGTATGAAAATTCAGAAAAAAAATTCCTACATGGTCCATGAGATAGCTGGGACAAGAGGACGCGTGGGACCAGAAAATCCAAAATGGCTGCAAATAAGTGGAATGCGGAAAAAGTGGAGGTGAATGACCCTCATGGCCCAGTCAACGTAGTATAGGAAGGCTAGATTCATGTAAATGTGATGGAGGTCAAGAGCATGAGTTTCAGAAAAGGCAAAAAAAAATCATCCCAGCTTTCGTACGGGACACTTGTGCGGCCTGGATACGAAATTGCCGAGACTCTCGTGGGAAAGTTGAATGCGGGGGAATCAATGGTCAATGGCCCTCATAGGCTGGTCAATGGCGGACACGTGGGACAGAAGAGCCTAAATCGGGAAACAGGAAGAAAGGAGACCTGAATTTTCTGAGTCTTGTAGGGACATGAGTTCCTATAAAATGCGCATACCCGTAATACAAAGGGAAAGTGAAATGCCCGACCCCCAAACTTCGAATGGTCATTATTTTTAACCCAGAGCTTCATTTTTCACAAAACACTTGAATTTTCAGAAAGGGCGTGACGTCCACTATTCCATAAAAACTTGCTTTATTATTTTTAATGAGGGTATGTAGGGTGAAAATTTATAAAAAAAATCTACAGCTCCAATAAATTAAATGCTCATTCCCATAAACTACAAGAAATCCCTCGTAAATTCAAAATAGTTGCTCATACTTAGAATGCTATATATTTTGCATTTCTCAATGAAATCATGCAAAATTAGTACCATTGGAATCATGAATCCAAACACAACACATAAAAATAAATAAATTACGAATTTTATGAAGACCTGATGGTTTTTTTTTTAAAACATGGCCAGGTTCAGAATAATAATTTTATTAGTGGTTGGGTGAACATTTAATAAAGCATGGGCAAACATTTTTACTACTAAAAGTTATGGGGATCATTTTTCAAGCAACATACCATCATTTCACTCCATTTATGAGATACTACAAGTGGTGGGAAGGCATATTTCAGGATTTTCATGTTTTCCTTTCTCCTCTCAGAATTCTACAAGTTGGAGTGTTGGGCTCATTATGAAGAGGATATTTTTTAAGTACGAAAAACTCTATCAATTATTTTTGTGAAGCCAATGTGTTGCACACCCTTGTAGTGGACTCGTTGCATGGTGATACAGGCCCTTATTTTGTGATAGATTTAATTGTGCATATCATGAAGCAATAGATGCAATTTTGTGGATGTATCTTCCGCTATTGTGTTCATTTGTCAGTCATTCTTTCCCTTTCAACCTCATTGAAAATATATTGTGTCTATTTTATGCTCTTACAAGATTTCATTATCATTGTGTGTGTATGAAATATTTTTGTGAATGTAGTTTCTAGACTATGTAGAGAATTGTTATCACCCTCTCTAGTATGTACTTTGCTTCCATTTTTCACACATTGGAAAGTTATTCTCATACCCTCCTTTTCTGGTGTATCACCGCTTCAGTGTAGGATTTGTTTTCATACACTATCTCTCCCTGCTCCCTTGAAAATAAATTTATGATAAGATAGTTTTTCTTGCATCAGAGTAGATTATGGTAGGAAGTTTAGGAGAAAGAACCAACTTTATCTAGAGGTATATATCAAGTAGCATGTCTCATAACTTAGAGATAATACCCATATTACCCAATGACACTATGAGCTCAAGAACACACACTTGTGAAAATCAGAGGGTGATGTGATTTGACGATAAGAGTTGTAGTTGTAGGTGGGAGAGGTTGGTGGATATTTTTAGGGTTTGGAATTTATGAAAGAACCAGACGTATTCTCATGGAATATAATTATTGTAGGTTACAAAAATCATGGTTTCCCTCAAGACAAATCAAAATTGTTTCATTCAACACCAAATGCAACATACAGATGTCCAACCTAAACAATTCATATTTACCACCATACTCCGTACCTAAGCAAAAAATAAGCACTTGTGGGAGTTCAAATGGGTGACACATAGAAAATTGCATACTCCACACCTCTGCCAATATCTTTCATGCCAATGTCGAATGGGGAGCTTCTGTGGGGTGTCATGTTCTTTCTATAAAACTTTAAACTTTTTACCCACGTGCCATTTAAATATGTAAAATTTTTTTGTGAATGTATTTGATTGGGGTTGGGAAAATGCGTATTGGTTTTTGAAATGACATTTACAAAAAAATTTTAAGCAAATACATTTGGCATATTTCAAGAAAAATCCATAACCTTTGCAGGAATCTTACTCACCTAAGTCAAATGGGGGCATTGGAATAGGGATCAATACCCATCAAAGCATAAAAGTATTTGGAAATATATTTTTTTTAATCAGTTCTTATAGTTTCAAGCACCTAGGTATAAGATTATGCATAAGTGGAGGTCTTCGAACTATAAAACAAATGTAAATTATGAGCCATTTACTCTATTTTATTTCCATATTGTAGTGAGTGTTAAATAAAGATCTTTAACTTAGGGGTTTTGTTACAGGTCATTTTTTCCTTGGTCCTTTTGCATGCTATGGAGGATGAAATATGATCTTTAAAGCCAAAATCTATGACCTGTCTGAAAAACTTACAGCCCAGGAGTATTGTCCTTTCTTGGTAAAGTATATCTAAAATGGTTGAAGATATAATTTAGGATTGGGGGTTGTGTGTGTTCAACAAAAAGTGTAGTTCACGCTTACAACTAGGCCTATTTTCTTGATGTTGTTAGATTGAGATTTAGTTTTATGGTAGGAGACATCAACTATCTATAGTGATATTGAGGCATTATAATGTGCAACTATGGAGGTTTACACAAGACATGTGAGTTTCTTGACATTATGGATTAGCAAAATTTTGTCTCTTAAATACATGTACAACCTCTTAGAGGACCTTGCGTACCTTGCTTCGATGACTCATATGCATGGTTTCTCTCTCTACTTCTATCATGTTTTAACTTTGATATTTTTTCCCTTTCTTTGTAGTTGAAATTAATATGATATATCTTTGGTATAAAATTTGGAAATGTGTTATAACTCAAAAACATTAATTTACCTTTTTGGTTGCACATTTATAGGGATTACTTGGAGAGTTATTATTTATTGGAATCAATCCCTATAACTACTCAAAAAATGGATGATGGATCATGATAACAACAACCTCCTAAACCTCAAAATTACACTTGAGAGTTCATGATATTTTTCTTCTTGTACTCTTACCAAATTTAATAAAAAATAATTTTCTTATATGCGCAAAGTACCCATCTGAATCTTGTGGAAGGAAATTATGCATTGAATATATTAAATGATGAAGTGGAATGCCACATGAACCCATAGAAACATTGTAAATATTTGTTTGACACTCGTATAGGAGTGTGCTAGTCAAAATTGTAGCATTGGATAACTACTATGAATTAATAATCCCATTTGGTTTTGACTCATGGTTTTGGTACCGCATCAAAAAATGAAGTTCCATCACTTCATACCTCTAGTTTTTCTAGAGGACAATAATAATAAAAATTAGCTTTGATAAAATCACCTTGGAATCTTGTGTTATGAGGGGGTTTTGTAAGCCTCTAGTCATTCGATGACAAGATGATTTGGAATGATCATGATGAGCAGCAGCTCTAGATAAGTGGCTATCATTTCAATGTTGGTCACCAAATATACGTTTTATCAACTCCTTGGACCTCCATGTAGATAACATAATAGATGAAACTTTACTCGTGGTGTGTTTGATTTGGGAAAAATGGTTTTTTCAAACTCGATTTCTAGGCCACTTTTGCTAAATTAGATGTTTATATAAACTTGTTGCAATATTAGTAAACTATCACAAAACCTTATCCTATCTAAATAACTATTGGAAATTATATAAAAAATATCACATGATGCTATATAAATCATTTTGTTTCTTGTTTGGTCAAAGTAGCTTGTAGGAAATATTATGTTTCTCTCTCTAGCTTGATAATGAAAGGAAATTGCATCTGTGATTTTTTATTCTCTTTTGTTTTGTACGAGTGTTGTAATTTTATTATAGATGGAAAATTTAATCTATGTGAAAAAATTTAGTCGTAGGAGAAACCATGCCAACGACCTTTTTTCTTACCACGTTTACACTAACGTGGCAGGTTGCAGGTAGCGTAAAAGCTACTTATTGTGTTTTATTAATTTAGGATCATTAATCGATTATTTTATTCAATTTTTCCTTAGATTTTTATAGAGTTATTTGATTTATATTTTAGTGTGCTAGGATATTATAGGAAATTTTTATCGTAGGGTTAAACATCTTAGAATATTTCTTGCTTAAAATCACATCCTCCATTGAATGTATCTTATCAACTTATCATTAATGAGTTATGTAAGTCATTAGCCTTAATTTTCAAAGTGTGCACTTTCTACCAGAAAGTAGTTTCTCATAAAATTTGGTGTATCATCTCATCTATTTTTCTTTTCCTTCATCTCTTAACTTCACAAATATTTATAGTTAGGATTATTAGTATAGGTGTTATTCTAGGGAAGTTGGCCCACTCCAGAGACTTACCTCGCTATTGGGAAACCCACAACCTAGAGTTATTTGCATTGTGTCTATTTGAGGGGAGTTTCAGTAGATCTCCCAAAGGGTGCACTTAAAGTTTTACAACAATATTGATCTTGCTAAAATATTTGAGTGAAAGGGAAGGGTTATCAAAAAAGAGTTACACAATTCCTATTTTGTTGCATTCTCAATGGTTAGAGGTCAATGTATCACTCGTTGGCTCCTCTGTATCGGTTTGAGGTGGAAAATGATCTCGAGGCATAAGAACCAGAGGTAATTGATACACTATCTCATTAGGTAACCTATTTTTGTTGAATTTTTTTTTCAGATCATTAGGTTTATCATCATATGAATTTTCTATTGTAATTTGGATTTCAGACCTATGACCAAAGAACTCTGGGTAGGGAATACTTTGGATCTCGAGAGCAATTGGCATTAGGAAAGGCTCATTGGGAAATACTACTAGGATATCCCAAATATTGGGATCAACATCATGCCTAAAATGTTGGTTTTTATGGATTAATTTGATACATTTAGACTCAGACAATGTGACTGCACACATGTGATGGATCCATGGTCTGCCCAATAAGAGGTTATAAGAGAGAAGACGATCTAGAACCATGATCTTGGTATAGACCATTTTGGGTCCAAGTGTGATCGGTAACTAGATACATCCTATAATTTTTTGTTTGATTTTTTCAAAGCCACGACAAGTCAAGTGGGTAGGATTGAGATCACCGATATAATAGCCAAGAGTCTTGATGAGGGGAAAAGAAGATAATTTAATTCTCTATCCTTCATCCACAAGGACCCTACGCACTTGCGCATCATGAATGATAACATTAATGAATAGGGGCGGGTCATATGCATGAAATAGGACCTTGTTAGTAATTATGTCATCCTCCACGAAATCCAAGGATAAGTACCCTAGGCATGAATTTTGGAAGGATGATCATGTAGTCTCTATGTGATGGATTTTTGGATTTGGGGATGCGGTAGGAATTTTGGGATCCATACAAGAAGGATACTCAAATTTTTGTAACTGTTGAAGGAGAAACCTTCGACGTGAAGTTGAGGTATGCATGAGTTCTATTAATGGTATCTTGCATGTAAGGGAATTTATCTCATATAAAATGTTCCAATGAGGCTTATAATAGCTTCCATATAGATACCCTAGTGGTGAAATAATGGAATATGTATCCATATGCGATGGTGATTTAGTTGGAGCGATATTATCAAAAGAAGGTGGGATAAGATCTTTACTTATTAATTCTTGTGACACCATGGGTAGAGGCTCGACTCTAGGAGTAGGATCCTCTACTGGTGTGTCCTAGGAAGTATCAAGAAATGGTGTATTATCAGAGGGTTTCATTCTTTGGCTTGATAATTGAATCCTTATGGGTAGGTTTACATCTATAGTTTACCTTATCCACATTGATATGCTAAGAATCTAGGACACTTTGATCATATAAAGGATCTATGACACCCACAATATTATTCGTGGGGATTTTATGATGCTTATTTTCATGGTTAGAGTGACATATCTCTAAATATTTATATTTATCATAACATTCTTGTACAAGAGTAATTGAAAGAAGATATAAGGAAGAAGTCAAGGGTTTCTTTCCTAAGGTCCTTACAATAATTGTGAGTGTCTTATAGTAGCATGCCACTAACAGAATAGGCCACTCCTAAAGTTAGGAAAGGCCTTTTTTGAAGTGGAACTATCCATGTCTTGGGAAGCATTTGGAGAATTTCGACATGGGATAAAGGAGTATGAAAAGAGTGCAAGGAAATCTCAAGGTCCTCCTGCTCCTTTTTCTCTTGGAGGATTAGAAGGGTTGAATACATGTGTTTTGATTTTAAACTTATGCAATGAATCAAAAGTACATCTATAAACAAAAAATCACAAACTTGGGTACATTTATAGGTCCTAATATCATATTAGCATTTACAAGATTCCTAAGCAAAAAAACTAGTAATTTACAGATATCTTTGGCCTCTTTATTTTGTACTTTACTTTCTTTTTGGTCTTACACACCCTATAACCTAGTTGGAACTTTACTTGTTTACCTTTTATGATTGTATATACCATTTCCTAGCTAAGACAACAATGCTCAGGCATTCCTGCCCTTGTGGGTGCCCCTGACCCTTTTTTATCTTATTCTCTCCTTTCGGGTCTCTTTGATCTTTTGGACATAATTTTCACTTATGGGTGGGCCTTTCAGTTTTCAATTACCAAATTTAAACAAGGAAATCATATAAATACATAGTTATGTGTTTAAAATAAAGGAATAGTCTCTAAACATTAATACTATCACCTAAGCTTGCACTTAAAAGGCACCTAAAGTACAACATTTTCTACATACACTATATGGGAAGGGGAATTTTATATTATTCCATAAAAAAATTTACATTATCTAGAAAATATAGCCCGTTATCAAGTGCATCCTAGGGCACAATTTCTACACACACTCACAAAAACTACATGGAGTCTAAGATTTAGTGTAGCACTCAGTTATAAGTTCACTCTGTCAGGTGACCACCAGGTTCAGTATGAATCCCCATATTACATCTTCCTTTTTTGGATTTAATGTGGTTTTATGCGTTTTATAGGTGAACTTATATTTTTTAGGTTACATGTACCTTTGGCGATTAAGGAATGGGATATAGGTGATCAACAAAGAATATTTGCGATACTATAAAAATCAATTTCTAACCATTTTTGTAGTCATAGATGCCTAGTAATAGTCTCTGATTCCTAAGAACCCTTGCTCCAGTCTACATACCCATGTCCATCATTATTTGTGAACACCAAAATTTATTATGAGCATTTATGAAGCTATTCACCTCTTGTTTAGTTGTTTTCTTGGTTCAGAACACTTTAAGATCAAGCACAAATAAACTAAGCCATATTTCCTATGTATATTGATTAGGTTTTTCACTTTGTATTCTTTAGTGCTTGCATCATATTATATTTAGCAGTTTTATATCATAATAAATACATTCATTTAATTTTAATTAGGGTTTAATAAAATTCTATTTTTGTTAAATCATTTGGTGAACCCTACTCGTGATCATAAACTCAGATCCTCATTTTTCTTATTTTTTCCAATCTTCTTTCATGGATCCTAAAACTCCTCAAATCTCTTTGCATGACTTACTTGAAATGTATTCGTATTGTAAATTTATTCTCCAAAAAACCCTAGTCACTATGTATCTCCCTCAAAATACCCCACCCTCTCAAGTATGTTCTATCTTTGATCGTCTATCTAATGAATCCATCAATCTTAATCCTCCATCACTCCTAATCCTCCATCTAATCAACCCGTATTGGATTCAATTCAAGATTTGCATTGTTTATTTCAAGACAAAATTCAAGCTATGGAAACAAAAATTACATCTCTTAAATCTGAAATCCAACATCTCAGGATGATGCTTCTCAAGCCCATGTTATTCTTCTTATACATATCATTCTACTCTTATGACTTCTACATGTGTTCATATTAGTGAAACCCAAGTCTTTCCGCTACCCACAGCTCTCAAGTTTGATTTCAATGCTAAGCAACATGATATTCTTCCTCATCTCCTCACTCATCATTTGATGAACTTACCATCTATTCATTGATATCATCCTTATCGTATTGCAAAATATAAAGGGCACTCATATTTTAATTACCATCATTAATGTATATAATGAAAATGATTGTTATTCTCTAAAATGGAAAATTGTTCACCTTAAGCATTATGGTCTTATTTCATATGCTACACAAAATGCTACTACATGTTTCATCTCCAATTGATAAATCCCACTAGGTTCCTAAATCTGATCCATCTATGTCTAGTGAGCATCATTCCATAGTTAGTAATGTTCCTCCTTTGTCCAGTCAAGAGCCTCTCATCCAACCCATTCCAAATAAGAAACCTGCTGTAAAAATTAGTCCATCCCCTCCTCCTCTCAAGCATTTTACAGTGTTACCATTTCCAACTAAGCAACCTCCTCTAAAAATTGGTTCAAAAGCTCCTCCTCTCAAGCCTTTTATAGCATCATCAATCCCACATAAGCTACCACCATTTAAGATACCTTCCCACCCTACTTTTATTTTGCATCCAATTATCATTTTCAAACAAGCTAATCCTTACATTGATGGCAAAGACACATTTCAATCATCGTCACCAAAGCATGGTCCTTCTCACACCACTACATAGCTCTCCATCATTAGCACAGTTGAGGGACATTGCAATTTCCCCCCCTTATAACACTATCAATTGTCTCTATTATATAATATCACCCTTAATGCTCCAAGCTTCATGATTCATCTTTCTTAGCACTTGCAAACCCTTTGATAAATGCATTGTATTGTCATTACCCTATGATGCACTGTAGTTCCATAGTTTATACTTGACTGTTTAGGGTCTAAATCTTAAATGAACCTCACATCATTCACTCTTCATGCTTTTTGCTTCATTAGATACATACATTTTCAAACCATTTCCCGATGACACACTTTTTTTTTTCTATGGTTTATTCTTGACTGTTGAAGGGGAATTTATAAATGAACCTCATTTCATACGCATTCATTGGGGGGGAATGTTGCTCCTTCCACCTTCACTTTTTGAATTTCCACTCCATTCCACTCACTCACTGTATTTGCATAACTTAGTGACATCTAATTTTTCTAGCTTATTCTACTTATGCATTGTGCTTTTCTTACTATGTTAGCTAAATACTCACTATGTCATTATCTTTATCATATACACATGTGTATTCACTTGGTCTCTAGTTGAGAATGCAGCTCTTATAGGTTCTTACATGTTGCAATGATGTTTGGCAATGTGCCTTTAACCAGTCCCACTGAGGTTCTTATGGGCATCTACATTTACGACTTTTACACAACACATGTGCTATTGTTTCATTATCTACTACTTTTTCTTTATAGCACATTGCTTTCCATTTATGCTTTGACATAAATTTTTTCTTTCTAACTTTCTAACAGGTGCTTCATGTCTAGCATTTTCTTCGCAATACTATTTTCCATAATGGTTATTTGATACATTTTGCTTTCCATTGTTTATATTATATGTTATTATTTTTGGGCTATTTCATATGTCTTGTATGCTTATTATCTGCTTTTGGCCAACTCGGCCTTGATTGTCTTGTGACATTATGAGTGATGTCCTATGATTGAAACCTACTTTTTGTGGTATATATTATTTACACTTTCCTGATTACTAAATTGTCTTCTCATGCATACTAGATTTGATTGCACTAACACATATTTCTAGCCATATTCTTTGTTTGTGCCTTGGTTTCTACCATGCGTTAGTGCTAGTATTTTATCATTATAAATCTAGGAATTTTTGTGTAATCCATGTCGTCAATCTTGGTCTTTTCCTAGCTTGTGATCTTTTTCATTTGGGAATCCTTGGAATTGGGTATGGGTAACCCTTATAAGCATTTATGTTGTCTCCCAATCTTGTATTTCTAATATGGGTCGGGATTATTGTTATTCCCAAAAAATCAATAAATCATGAATTTTTTTCCCCTAAGATAACAATGAGGCACTTTTTTGTTGGTGGATGTAATAAGGTTTTTGTAGCTACAGGATACATTTTGGGTCCCAAAGTCGATAATAAGGAATTCCCTAAATATAAAAGACAACATATCGACGTGCACATAACATTTTGTACTTCTACATTATGTAAAGCAAAAACTAACTGCTGGGCCCAAAGCCCCTATGAAAATATTTATAAAAATAGTAGTCAGGGAACTGAATTGGAAAGAAACAAAGTCTCATGCTTATTTGAGAATTGTAACTCGTAAAACTATTCCGAGGCTTGATGACTTGGAGATGAGGAACAAGTATGTGGCACATGCTTAAATGGAAGAAGAAATGTATTTTGTATTCTACCCAGGAGGAGGTGGGGGTTATCTTGAAATATTTTTCTGAACCACATTGAAAAATTAAGAAATATAATTAATGCACTAGCAATACATGATATAAATTTGTGGAAGTGGGTCGGTTAATGGGGAGTGAATCATGTGATGAAAATACATGGGTGATAGAAATTGAAAAGATTGCAATGGTTAAAAAGTGAAAAATATGGGAATTATGAAAATTTCCCATGAACACAATCTTCAGCATTAATGCATGAATCCACGAGTAGTTAATGTGATAACTTAGTATAAGTATCCATTTTTAGCTGAAAGCTGAAAGTTAGAAACTGTGAAAGAAACTCAAGTAGCACTCAAAAAAGGTTTAAACAAGAAGTTTTTTACAAAATCAAGGATTGAATAGTGGTATTCTTCATTCAGATCTCAAATGAAAATTAGATATTTGTTGAGACATGTGAGTTATTAGTTCTCTAATTTTATGTCAATATTCAAGGAATAATTTTAAGGATCTATTTGTTAGAAAAATAGGGGGGATATTTAAAACTATTTTGATACCATGAGTGTTCATGTACACTCCACAAAAAAAACTTCCAATCTCAATTCCCCTGGACAAAATTATAGATTCTGACATTGCTAGTGCTAACTTGGATGATTTTAGGAAGAGGTTTTATTCCCCAGAAATAAGTAGTACCATGGCCCTTGTGGAAAATATTTATATCAATCTTGTTGATTTTTTCCCTCTTGCTACAATGTGCAAAAAAAATTTATGCGTGTGTGATCAATATTATAACCCTATTACTAGAGAGGTTCGTATTGGGAAAGGGACCCTGATTTTATCTTTCTAGGAGTAGGAGTATTTGATAGTAATTAGATTAGGAAGAGGATGCCGACCTTCATGGTAAGAAGGTGTTATCTAACAAGTATTGCAAGCCCCACAGGCTTATTGGAGATGGTCTCATGTTAAGAAATGGACAAATTTTATGAATAGTCATACAGTTGCCAAATTCTCGGGGTGCTACTTTTACAGAATGACTAATAGTTTTAGCACACCCGGTGGGACATTCATTGAGGAAGTTAGAGTTTCATGATTTCAGAGGTGTTCCTCATCAAACAACAAATCATTAGCCACCGTATGACCTTCACTGCTTGATAGAATTATTGGTCATGCCTGGATGGGACAAGATTAAAGATCTTTACATACTTCATTTCGAATCAAAAAAAATTTACTCTTGGGATGAGATAATAAGTAGCCTTTGAAATTCATGTTCAAGTCATAACTGGAAACTCCAATTGATCAAAACAGAACTAATCTTTGACTTGGTGAAATACCAGTTGTTGGAGGACATGTTCATTTGGTTTACAACATGGCGACTCCACTAATCAAATTTCCCAAGATTGATGATGGATGGTGATCTCGGCAACGCTAAAGTATATGATGTCTTCTTTCAGCTGAAATTAGAGAATTATATGACAAACTACATGAATGTTGATAATATCTTCTTTACGCATGTAGTTTTCCTATTCCACCCTGATTGGGAAAATTAAATATTTTCTCAGGATGTCAAGCAAGTTATTACCCAGTATGAGTGTTATTTTATCCATTTTTGGACTTTTTATTAGACAAGGGTTAATGGTTTTGATGGGAGTCCCTATTTCCTCCCTAGGTTCATGGATGATAAGTGGGCACCACTGGAATTGGTCAAGTAAAATTATTACCAGTACATCAGATCATCTCCAACCAAAAACTCACATCCCCTATTAACTTTCCCATTATTATTGGGAATTACATCTACCCAAATATCCAAAAGGCAAGAACATAGGAGGCAGAGATGGGTAGATGTATGTTGGAAATATTTTAGGCTAGACTTCAATATGATAAAAAAAAAATTATACATAGTATAACACCCACTCACATGGAGCATGATGTTCACCATGAAGATTTATTGATCCAAGCTTCTTACCTATTTCCCCTAGTGTGGATTCCCCTGACTTCATGGATCTACTCTTCCACCCCACTTGAAGTTGTCTCAAATGATTGATTTTCGGATTCCAAATCCAGGTCCCCTGAGGACATTATAAGAAGATAGCCATACTAATCCCCTCCACCACCTCAACCGATGCAAGGGGAATCAGTTGAATCTCAAACCACCCCTCCTATTGCAACCCCAAACCCATTTTGAGGCTAAGGACAAGATTAGAAATATTGAGGCAAGGAGGGAAAAAATATCATGAAGAGCTCTAGCAGGGGAATAACTTGCAAGAAACTCTGAAAGAGTGGGCTGCAAGGTATCAAGTTATCAAGAAAATGCCTAGGTGTTCACAAGAGGTTAGAGCTTAAGAAATTAACATTACCTAATGATGTCCTGTGCCCCAGACCGAAAGGTATACACTACTAGAAGATGTATGAGGGAAGTAAAGTCTATTTAGGTCTGAATGTAGTGTAAACATAATGACACCATACGTCAATAAGAGGTTGTCCTTTTTCTCCCCAAGTGTCAGCAAGACTGGAAGAGAGGCCCCCACTTAGTTGACAAAAATAACTGAAGATGTCCTCTATGGAATGTATGGTGAAGGCCCTCATTGTTCTTGCATTAAAGCTACCATCTAGACCCCAAAGGTTAATGCAACATTAATGAAATATCAGTCATAAGGATATGCATATGTGAAATAAGACCACATAATCTAAAACACCTCATGATGTACAATGACAATATGGAGAAAGATAATGATGGAAATAAGATCGTGAAGATGTGACTAGTGACATGTTGGAATGATGCCATCTCCGAAGTAGAAAGTGCCGTAAGTGCAAGGTAGTTGAGGGTGTCGTTTTCGGTTTAACATCAAGTAGAGGTTAAGAAAGTAAGCATGATGAGGGTCGTCAATGTCCATATTCATTAACCTGAACATAAATCCAAGGATCCAGTGTCTGAAGGATGTGTGCAAAAGGAGAAAGAAACATTAACGCTAAATAGATTATTTTTCCAGTAAAATCCACATTTGCATAAATGTAAACACACTTTGTGGAATTAAAACACACTTTGCATGAAATTGATTGTAGAAATTTTAATGTCGCACTTAGTCCATAAAAGAGTACTGAGACACGCAATAGTAGGGAAATATATAAAGGAACCCGATGCTTCTGAAGTTGGGGTAGGAAATAAAGACTTGATAAAAGAGCAGGAAATTACTAATATTTCGAAATAAAACATAAGAGATAGCAATACACCTGAGCATGAAGTCACAAAATACTGTAGAACATAAAAGTAATTACAAGACACAAAAATAAAAAATCACATAAAACAAATTATAATTACAGAATGGAAAAAGGGGAGACATAAATGGGTGTCATAGTTCCATCAAAAGCTTAGGAAAGTGAAGTGGTTGCAGATCATTCTTTAGAAGACCCATTTTACTCAATGACTAATTTTTTTACCCAATGGAAAAAATGTGAGATGGTCCTTGAATTCCCATTAAGAAAACAGATGAGTGATTACATTCAAAGGTGTGGGAGGTTCCATTTATAGATTTCATGTTTCTAACCAGCTCCTTGTTTTAAAGGCATACATTTCTATAAAATATTGATCAACTTCAATTGGTCAAAGTGGACTATGTCAAGTAATGTACTAAATATCCACATAAATATGGAGTAGAGCTTATCTAAAAATCCGACTCTATGTACCTCCTTCATTGTTTGAATGACCTAAAAATGAATCATATAGATTTTCCTTTATTTCACAATCAGTCAATAAACATGGGTCACTTATAGGAAGTTGATCTAGGGTTCTCTCATAATGACATCCAAAAATAGTATAATAATGCCACCCTTGGAGTTATGCTCATCTATGTAACTCTACTATGGCTCATCCTCAGAACTCTAATAGGCTATCTTTGAGAGCTATAATAGGTCAAATTCCATAGCACTCTCGAAGAGACTCTGGGAGAAAGCATTCCAAAGAAGACTCCGAAGCGACCCCAAAACTGATGTGCTTCAAAGCATTCCAAAAATACTCCATAAGTATTCCAAGGGACTCGTGAATATACCAGTTGGATGAATCTTTCCACCAAATGGGTTGGAGGAACATGCTTTCTCCATGTGCAGTTAGAGAGATTCTTCCATAAGCAAGTTGGAGGAACTTTAGAGAGGCTGAGCTAGGAATTCTGAAGGCCAAGACTCCAAAGCATTCTCTAATACTAGATATAACTTTTGCATACAAACCACAGGGATCAAGGATGGTTAGAATCCTTGAGACTTACATAATTTTTTGAGAGGATATCTAAATATGTAATTAGATTTGGGAGAGTTTGGGTATTCCATTATTGACTGGGAATTTTATTACTGCTTCCAAAACATATTGAGGTGAAGAAGTAAATATGGGAAATATCTACCTAATAGTGATATTCCCACATTATAGCAGATAAAAAAAAAAACAATTAAGCGTTTTTCACTAATGCTGCCAAGCCGCAAGAAAACTAAAAAAAAAACGAAACCGGTAATTATAAAGAGGGTAAAAAAGGAATTCCTTATGGTATGGTTCAAGGAAGGTTTAACTTATGGACTTTCGATCAAAGCCGTGTCATGAAAAATATGGCTGAAAAAAAGTAAGGGTTCCGAGTTATCGACCAAAGCCTTCCAAAAAATTGGTTGCAAGCTGAAATGATGTCAGATATTTGTGATACATGGACTAGTGTGCATTCTAGATTGACAGATATTGGGACATGTATTGGTAGAAAGACCATTCTTTTATAATACTTAAAATGTACTATTGAATTGGATTCAGGACTAACCTCCTCTGAGTGGTTAGCCCGTGATAGCATAGGAATATATTGTTGATTCATAAGATTATAAGTTGATAGGTACGAAGATCTTTAGTCCTCCAGACAATTTCATATAATAACAAAAGACCATCTTTTAAGAGTCCACTTTGAGTGTGTTTCTATGTGGCACAACACTGATGCAGAGTGTGACCGCATAAACTAAATAACCATTATCGTTCACACAGATGATGGGTTCTTATCCAAAACTTAGAAACTTTTGGTTCATATTTGGGATCAAAAGTGAGGGACAGTTTTCAAAAGGAAATAAACCATTTTGATCAGTTGACTTGAATAACTATTTGCGAGTGGAAAATTTAATAATTAAAAAACTTGTCTTCAGGCTTAATATATTCTACTATGGGAATACATTCATTCAAGACCTACCAAATGTAATTTGCTAAACGGATAATTTGTTAATTATGAGGAATAAAGCAATATCCTTTTTCCAGGCCTTAAGTGCCTCACTGTGCTTAAATCCAGTAATACTAGATTGGAATCAAGAATGATGGAATTCACTTTCAATGGTATGAAGATAGGTTATCCATCATTTTGTGGTCAAAATCTTCAGAATTGCACTAACAGAAAAGTTTAAAGCGCATCCCTCAGGAAGTTATGCTAATTGGTATCAAATTTAGGGTTACACATGTGTGCCAGGAAATTGTATCAAGAATGGGGATGTTGTCCAACAGTGCATTGATGGTGGCAAACACATGAGTGT
The DNA here is from genome assembly GCA_019776745.2 of Taxus chinensis. Taxonomy (NCBI): domain Eukaryota; kingdom Viridiplantae; phylum Streptophyta; class Pinopsida; order Cupressales; family Taxaceae; genus Taxus; species Taxus chinensis. Next base: position 60,286 of record JAHRHJ020000306.1, on the reverse strand, counting down.
TGCCATTAGCCATCTACAAGGTTCTATTCTCTAGTTTCATTGATAGAAATTAATATCTGATAGTCTTGATACCATGCTCTAGAAGGCAAATTAAAAAGGTAGAATGGTACAACCATTACCAGGTCTTGAGGGCATACTGTAGCATGCTCCTTACCTAAAAATTTCATATGAAGCTAAATTTTCTGCAATTGATCAGACTTCATTTGCCCTATTTCTTATCCATTAAGAAGTATCAGAATGATGTTGGCAACATAATATCGACTAAATCTTGTACTACCCAACTAATTTGTTGTATTCATGGATAAAATCTTCAATTGTTTGCAAAACTTGTTTACCTCCTGAGAACATATTATAGGTCCTCTCTGCAGACTCTTTAACATTTGAGATCTATTGTACAAGCTTCATAACTAGAGTTACACATTATTCTTGAATTATTGATGACCTTAAAGCTTATTGTTGGGGTGTGGATCCTGTTTTTAAGTCTTCTTGAATCAATCTATTGAAGTGGTTGGAGCTCAAATGGTTAATTTTGGAGACTTTAGGAGCATCTTAGACGTGACATGTGTTGTTTTGTGACGTTATGCATAAAAAGGTTATCTATGTGACGTTGTTGTTAATTTGTTAACTGGCAGTTATACCATAGTGACTATTTTTCCAGCTCGTGGGAAGTTGAAAGATTATGACTTTCAATCTTCTAGGATGTAGCTATATGAAGCTTCCATAGAAGGATTGTAATATTATAAATAGAGGTGTTAGGGGCCTCCTGGAGGATCTGGATGAAGATGTGTATCTTGAGTGTTCGAAGAGGTCCTGAGTCTTAGAATACATCAAGAGATGATCAAGAGTAATGAGTCAATTGGGTGCAATTATAGTATTCAGCATTGCGGTTTGGCATCTTTAGGAATTTTGTTGTGAAGTTCATAACTGAGAGAAGACTATGAGAGTTGTTTTACTCTTGTTAATAATAAAATCTGAGAAAGTTCTTGGTGGACGTAGCCCACATTGGGGTGAACCACGTTAAATCTTGTCTAGTCTTATTTTGTGGGGGATTATTTATGTGGATATGTTTTTATATTTCTTCAAGTATAATTCTACTATATAGTTTCCTACTACTGTGATTTGAGGAATTATTTCTACATATATTTTATTTGATTCCTAACAACTAGTATCCGAGCTTTGGCGGTTTTTTTGCTGAAGTTGTGAATCGCACAGAAATTTTATCTTGAGTGGGAGCTATGGCAGATGAGGGCCGATTGAGGGTTGAGAAATTCAATGGGAATAACTTTGGTTTGTTGAAGATGTCAGCATAAAGAGGATTACTTGTATCAGAAGGACCTCCATTTAAGTTCCCTTGGCTAGAAAAGCAAAGAAACCAGGACAACCATGTTGCACATGAGGATTGGGATTACTAGATAACTAAAGTCACTCGAGGCAATTCTGAGTTTATGCCTTGCATCTTCATTTCTCTTTCAACATATCATAGGAGAAGACCACATGGAAGGTCTCATGAGTGCATTCGGGGAGTTATATGAAAAAGGCCTTTACCTCTAATAAATATATTTTTAATGAAAAAGTTATTTAATATGAATATGTCTAAGAATGGTTCTATTTCTGATCATTTGAATGAATTTAATATGGTTGTGAGTATGTTAAACTTGGTGAAAATTGAATTTGATGATGAGGTCAGGGAATTGATGATTTTGTGCTCCTTGCTAGATAGTTGGGATAGCTTGTTTCTAGTTATAAGTATTTTGGTCTCTAATAATTCAAAGTTAAAGTTTGAAGATGTGATAGGTATGATCCTGAGCAAGGAAATGTGAAGGAAGAGCATCAAGAGCATTATTGCTACTTCTGGAAATGAGTTTGAAAGTGGAGAGTAGAGGGAGACAAAACAACAGAGGGAAACATAATTGTGGGAAGTCGAATGATCGTGAAAGGTCAAATTCTAAGAGAAAGTTGGAATGTTGGCACTATGGGAAGGTTGTTCATGCTAAGAATTATTTTTTGGCTCTTTGGGATAAGAAGAACAAGGAGGAAACTAAGGAGGTGAATGTGTGTACAATTCAAGTGATGTTTGTCAGAGATTCCTTAATTCTTTCTTTAGATAATATTGTGTGAGGGCTTGGTGTTAGATTCAGGGGCTTCTTTCCATGCCACTCCACAAGACATTACCTTACTGAGATTTGTTCAAGGTGATTTTGGACATGTATATCTTGGTGATGATGAAGGAATGTAACATAGTCCGTAGGGAAAGGTTGTGTTCCAGGTGGAAATGCAGAATGTGAACACATGGCTGCTTAAGGACAACTGTCTGTCAAGCATGTGCCTAGGTTGAGGTTCAGAGCTTGCCGAATCAAGTTTGGTATAGGCTAGGCAGTGACGGTATGTATGGTTAGTTTTATAACAGATTCTTAGAAGGTTGCTAAGGGAGCTCTTGTAACTTGCAGAGGTAAGAAAAATCTGGTACTTTGTATTTAACTCAGTGGTGCTGATTATTGCAATTTAGTTGCTGCAGATGGAGATGAAACTTTGTGGCACCAAGTAGACTCAGTCATATGAGTCAAAAGGGCATGTAGATTCTAAAGGATAATGTCTACTGAGGCATTAAAGGAGTTAGATTTGGACTTCTGTTAGGATGGTATGTTAATGGGAAATGCATAAGTTTGGTGAGATTCGTCAAGGTTGGACCTACTTGTGAAGGAGGGAAAGTTTGAGTTGGTGCATATAAATGTATGGGGGCCATCTAAGGTAAACTACATTGGTTGTTCATATTATTATGTCACTTTAATTGATGATGCAACTATACACTTTTTGGTATATTGCATTAGAAATAAATCTGATGTTTTTGAAACTTTCAAAATATGGAAAGCCTTGGTTGAGAATGAAACATGTCTCAAGCTGAAATATCTTAGGTAGAATAATAGACAGAAGTATTACAGCAATGAATTTCTTGATTATTATTCAATAAATCAGATCCGTAGGAAAAGGATGGTTTGGAAGACTCCACAAAAAAATTGAGTGTTAGAGAAAATGAACAGGACAATCATGGACTGTGCTAGATGTATGAGGTTACATGCGGGGCTTCCACTCATGCTTTGGGTGGAAAGGGAAAGTGGTAATCAATAGTTTTTTATCTAATTAACATATGACCCTCTATGGCTTTGGATGGAGGTATACCTGAGGAGGCTTTGTCTGGTAAGAAAATTAATTACTCATTTCTTAGAGTATTTGGATGTGAGGTATTTTTTCACATTCATAAAACCAAGTTAGAGGACTAAGTCTAGAAGAAATGCACCTTTATTGGATATGGTGAGGATGACTCTTGGTTTCTGATGTTTGGAGTCTTAAGAGACAAGAAAGTATTTTAGGTCTAGAGATATTATCTTTAATTAAAAATTCATGTACAAAGATCAGTTGTGGGAATAGAAAGAGGAATCAAAGAAAGAATACACAGTGTTAGAGGACATTGCGGATGGTAAAGCATCCAAGGGGCTGGTTCAGGTGCAACATGTTCTAAAGCACAACTAGTTCTTGAGTACTTACTCATCAGGAAGCCCAAACTCCTGAGGTGAGAAGGGTGTTAAAATTCTAGGGTAAGAAGGGAACCTACAACGTTTTAAATCTCCATCTTTATAATTATTTATTGCTCACTAAAAGTCGAGAGCCAGAGTGCTTTGAGGATGCAGTATTCAGGTGGAGTTCCTTAGGAATAAGTGGGAGCTAGCCCATATGATGAAGAGCATAGAACTCTTATGGAAAACCAGACTTGGGATCTGGTGGAGCTACCCGAGGGCAAGAGACGTAATACACAAAACAAGTAGGTGTATAGAATCAAAGAGGCAGATGGAGGCAGGAAATAATTTACAAGGCCTGGTTAGGGATAATTTTAGCGGCGAATATTCGTAATATGGCGAAAATTTCATTTTAGGAAAATTTGAAAAGGCGAATTATTCGGAGTGGGTCGGTGTCCTGTTCGCCTAAAATATAAAGTATATTTTTTTTGGGGGGTCGGCTTCGCCTTCATTTGAAAACATCTCCTATAAAAACCTATGTGATTCGCCGGGTAGTATACCTCAAGTAGCTTACCAAATTACCAATACTGTGAAATTTGAACTCGCATACCCTTTGCACCAGAGATTCATATTACTGTTATCCTGTGATTGTTGACGCGCGACAAATGCAGTATTGACGCGCGACAAGAGATATACTGACGCGCGACAAGAGCTGTACTGACGCGCGACAAGAGCTGTATTGACGCGCGACAAGAGATATACTGACGCGCGACTTGGGCTAAGAAGTGACGCGCGACAGAGGAAGGCTTGACGCGCGACAGAGGAAGGCTTGACGCGCGACAGAGGAAGTGTTGACGCGCGACCTGGGCAGTGTTGACGCGCGACATCTGACAGTTCACGCGCGACAAGACCTCAGAGACTGTACAGAGTCGCTTCTTGGTTCTTTTGCTGACGCAGGACTCTTTTCAGAATAATGGAAGGTGCCAGCTCAAAGAATACGAATAACCTAAAAGTAAGTAAGAAATCTCAGAAATCACTCTTCAAGTATTTTGGAAACTCTGCGGATACAGATAATGTAAATACCAATCATATAGATGCCACCAAAAAGAATCAGAATACTGACTGTGTGGAAGGCATTATTGAGGTGGACATGCATTCTGCACAGTATCACAGTCAAACAAATGAAACCTACGATAATATGCCAGATCTTGAAGATATTGTTCCTGTTGGGGTGCAACCAGAAGTGCAGCTAGATATCACAGATACAAACACTCAGCAAAATGGAAGACAGAAATCAATATCAAACTCTGGTCCAAGAAAGAGGAAACCAGGTGATTGCGATATTGCTCAAAATTCTACTCAAAAAAGTAAAGCATTGAAAACAAACAAGAATATGTGGACCATTGGCAGGACATACAAGTTTGATTGGGCAGCTAAATTTCCATTTATTGAACCTGTACAATCATCAAATTCTGAAGAAATCCCATGTGAATGTACATGTACAATATGTACGTGGAAATTGGGAAAGCAACAAAAAATGCAACTGAAGCTGGACACAATAGAAAAACATTGTGGAAAACAATATTTAACTGTAACAGGGGCGGATGGCCAGAAAATCAAAACACATAGGTGGAAAACTGAAAAGGAGTGCATGCATGTCAGATACGCAGCGGAATATGAGGCAGAGCAGAAAAAACACAGACATCTGTTGGAAAAGGGAGGAACAATCACATCGCATATTGGTAAGATGAAAGAAACAAATCTACATGCAAAATTCATACAATTCTCTACTCTTTTTCAAATACTTAAAAAAGGAAGGGCGATGTCAGATTTCCTTGATTTCAAAGTTTTGTATCAATTTAACGGAATGCTGAATGTACCTCAGTCTCATTGGTCTGAGAGTAGTGGATGGGAAATGGCAAAATGCCTCTCGATGATAGAGAAGGAAGATTTGAAAGAGAATGTAAAAAAAGCAAACTTTATCTCTGTTTCAATTGATGAAGTGACAGCAGTCGACAACACCGCATGGGTATGTATCCACATCTATACATTAGAAAATCATATAAGGACACCTCATCTGTTGGGTGTTATGAAAATGGTTGAAAACTGCAATGCTGAAAACCTATACAAAATAGTTGTTTCTCATTTGAAAGATGTTGCTGGTATGACTGATTATGAAATTGCTACGAAGTTGGTATGCGTTGGAGCAGATGGTGCATCTGTCATGCAGGGTCACCGAACAGGGCTCTGTGTTAGATTACAAACAACAGTGGCCCCATATATGCTACCAATTCACTGCATGGCTCACAGAATGAATTTAGCGTATAAAATGGTAAGCAACCATGAAAATGTTGCTAAATTAGAAGACCTAATAAGAGAACTCCATGCCTATATGTCAAGCAGCCCAAAGCGTTTTCTGGAGTTCCAAAAATTTGCAATTGGAATTACAGACGGCAAAAAACTTCTGAAGGATGTGGAGACTAGATGGATCTCTTTGTATGAACCAGCATGCAGAGTTCGTGAGGAGTATCCTTCATTGGTTGGTTTCATGCACAAATACCGTCATGAAGTTGATAGGGCAAGGGACCTGTTGTTCCGCTTAACTGATTTGGAGACTTTGCTTACATTGGTTGGTATTCTTCCAATGTTAAAGGAGATCAATACACTGATGAAGCATGCACAGGGCAGATTGATCTATATTGTGGATTTTATACGGATGAGGAAAATGGTATGTCAAAGTCTTGATATATTGTATTGTTCCCAGGATAGTTTTGATGCACCTGTTTTTGAAAATTGGAGAGATTTATTAGATCTTAAAAATCCTAACACCTATTTGAGATTTAATATCCACGATCACCTATGCATCTCTGTTAATGGGAAGGAAATACCTATGCACATTTTGCAAAGACGTCAAGATATTACAGGATCGGAACGAGAAGATGTTCCTGTGACACGTAATTTGTTTGAGTCTGTGATAGTTGAAACCAGAATAAAGCTTAAAAAAATTTCAGAAACCTTGTCATCAGAAATTAGGGAACGTTTCTGTAAAGATAAAATTCTGGAAGCCATGGGTGTGATGAATCCGAATTTTTGGAATACAGAAGGTGGCCGTGCAGACTTTGTCAGTAAGCATTTCCATAAATCAATGGGTACAATAATGGAACAATTTACTAAGACGTCAGAGCTCAAGGGTACGGAAATCAAAGGTATACTGAATGCCGATTTATTAAAGTTTCAGTCAACCAATTTTGCAACAACAATGAGGAACCAATATAACAATTTAGATCAACCTTCTGAAAGTGGTGCTATTACAAGGCTGTGGAGAGGAATCTATCAAAGTTCTATCTTACAAGAAGATATCAGTGAGTATTTCAGACTATATGAATTATGCCAGACAATGATTTTGGGGTCTGTGGAGGATGAAAGAGTTTTCAGTGCATTGTCATTTATAAAATCAAAACTGAGAAACAGGTTGGATAAAAATCTGGAAAGTTGCATGAGGTGTTACGTTTCACGATACTCCCTCGAAACCTTTCCGTTTGACAGAGCAATTGCGCACTGGAATTCCCTTTGCGAAAGAAGAGGTGTAAATAATACAGCTACAAGTACAAATATTCCCAACCTTGAGAGTGTAATTGGCTCTTCGTCACATTCTACAGAAGACAACATCGACTTTGATGAAGCTATTGATAATGGATTGTTTCAACTTTAAGTAGGTATCTTCTTTATCTATCTTTTATCTTTATCATTAAAGATGTTACAGGTCTATATACTAAAAATATCAGGCGATTCACCCATCTATCTACTAATCCATTTCTCGTGTTGGATTTTTTTAAAACACAGATCTAGCTCATTACCAATGGCAGTGATGATTTCAACTTTAAGCAGGTATCTTTTTCCCCTTAATCTTATTGTTTGTTACTATTCATTTTTTGACAGAGCAATTGCTCACTGGAATTCCCTTTGCGAAAAAAGAGATGTAAATAATACAGCTACAAGTACAAATATTCCCAACCTTGAGAGTGTAATTGGCTCTTCGTCACATTCTACAGAAGACAACATCGACTTTGATGAAGCTACTGATAATGGATTGTTTCAACTTTAAGTAGGTATCTTCTTTATCTATCTTTTATCTTTATCATTAAAGATGTTACAGGTCTATATACTAAAAATGTCAGGCAATTCACCCATCTATCTACTAATCCATTTCTCGTGTTGGATTTTTTTAAAACACAGATCTAGCTCATTACCAGTGGCAGTGATGATTTCAACTTTAAGCAGGTATCTTTTTCCCCTTAATCTTATTGTTTGTTACTATTCATTTTTCGACAGAGCAATTGCTCACTGGAATTCCCTTTGCGAAAAAAGAGATGTAAATAATACAGCTACAAGTACAAATATTCCCAACCTTGAGAGTGTAATTGGCTCTTCGTCACATTCTACAGAAGACATCATCGACTTTGATGAAGCTATTGATAATGGATTGTTTCAACTTTAAGTAGGTATCTTCTTTATCTATCTTTTATCTTTATCATTAAAGATGTTACAGGTCTATATACTAAAAATGTCAGGCAATTCACCCATCTATCTACTAATCCATTTCTCGTGTTGGATTTTTTTAAAACAAAGATCTATATCATTACCAGTGGCAGTGATGATTTCAACTTTAAGCAGGTATCTTTTTCCCCTTAATCTTATTGTTTGTTACTATTCATTTTTTCAGCTCTGGTTATAATTAAAGATGTTACAGGTGTATGTATTTACATTTAGTTAAATACAAAATTTTTATTTTTTGAAAACGTGGGTTGACATCCGTCCGAGGAAGCTTTTACTTCTCGGGACTGACAACGTCAGGCAACTCACCCATCTATCTACTAATCAATTTTTTGTGTTGAATTTTTTAAGACAAAGATCTAGCACATTACCGGTGATGATTTCAATTTTAAATAGGTATCTTCTTCAACATAATATTTATATTTACTTGACCTTTAAAGATATTGTTGGTCTATATATTTAAAGATGTTGCTGGCACTTCTCAGGACTGACAATGTCAAGCAACTCACCCCTCCATCTACAATGTCATGTGAAACAAAGATCTAGCACGTTACCCTTGATGATTTCACAGCAATCTAATACGCAAGAGGTAAGCTAAACCCTAGCATATTTGCAATTATGTTTAATTTCTTACCAGTGATGATTCTTTCTTGATTTCTTAGAATTATATTAATTTATTTTTAATATATTTTATCTTCCTGTAGACCAAGGATTTTTTTTCTATTTACTATCTCTTTATTCTCCATTTGTTGGTGAGTGGTAGCTTCCCAAAAAATAGATATTCCTGCCACCTGATAGGATAAAGATAACTAAAATAACAAAAAATTAAATTGGAAAGTGATGTCGAAACATGTCACAATACTACCAAATTCAATATTCACATTTCCCTGATTCAAACCACAAGAGCCTTGGCTGAGTCACCCTCCGTTAATATTAAAGTACATTGATCAGAATTCTTCCCTCCTGCTTGATTTGCATCGAGTTTGGGAACATCAATTAATTTCCCCTTCTTGGTTCCATCAGTTTTCTTAAGATCTTTTTTTTGTTTAAACTTTTCCACTGCACTCCTCAGGTCAAACAAAGTTACAAAGCTCATCTTAGATAACCTGACCATACACCATGAATCTTCTTGTACTGGAAGAGACTGTTTCCAATTACCTTACACATATCACATCATCTTTCACACTTTCATTAACTCACAACCTTTATAGGCAATAACCTTGTGATGCAAAGATAGATGAGCATTTGAATCAACGCATTCCTGGAGCCACTGTCAAACCTTGCATTGACCTCTAAGAATCCTTTAAGAAACAATGTGTTATACTCTTCCTTACTATGCACAAATCTTATGACAAGGTAACATCAATATGAGATTTCTCAACTTTATAACATTTGTAGATACTCATTTTTCCCTACTTTGAGCATGAATCAGAAGTATAACCTCTATTACACAATACATCTTCTTGTAGTAGCAATACATTCTTGTCTCAACACCATGATAGACCACATAATGACATATAGAAACAATGTGTTATACTCTTCCTTACTATGCAGAAATCTTATGACAAGGTAACATCAATATGAGATTTCTCAACTTTATAACATTTGTAGATACTCATTTTTCCTAACTTTGAGCATGAATCAGAAGTATAACCTCTATTACACAATACATCTTCTTGTAGTAGCAATACATTCTTGTCTCAGCACCATGATAGACCACATAATGACATATAGCATGACATTTGGGTCTTGACAGACCTTGAGCTTTTCTCAAAGATGTGAAAACATTTCTTAAGGCATAAAACAAGGTCCTCTTAATATGTCACCTTTTAGAACTACAAGACATTGATGAATCAACACCTTGACATGGTCTTATACCACTTTTAGAGAATTATAAATCTCCTTGATGAAATTCTTTCACTTTGTACATCATGAAGCACTGATAATTTTCATCACCAACTAGGACTGAGTCAGCTTGAAGCACTGACAGAGTAACTTGCACTTGACACTCCAATATTCAATTCATGAATTCCTTAACAAGGATGAGCTTTACCAACTAGATAACAGGACAGATTGCTAGACCTTAGCATCATTGACTTGGATATCTTTATTTTAGACTGATAAAGGTCATTCATAAAATCCAAACACACTTTGAAGTCCTCAACACGTTGAAAAATCATAGTACAACACAGATTCTTAACCTATCAACCTTAAGTCTACTTTCATAGACAGTATAACCCCACAGATACAATTAAAGTCCCACGACATAATTTTCAAGATAATTAAAGTCCCACAAGATATTCAGGCAATAAATTTTACATTATACACATTAAATCGATCATCGTCTTTCATCATCATCTATCATTGATTATCAATTGTCATCATTCATCATCTACGTCCACATACTATTCATGACAATGCAAGTAAACAAGAAACATACATATAATTCATGATAATCACCATCTAATCACCATATAATTAAATTCAAATAGCATAGTACAAACTCAATAGTTGAAGTTTTCAAATTCAATATTAAAAGTTTAGTCAATAATAAAAGTTTCTAATTTTCACAACCATCTAATGCAATCAAAATTAAAGATTGTATATAATTAAATTCAAATACCATACTCAATATTAGAAGTTTTCAAACTCAATATTTATAGTTTCCCCAATAATAAAAGTTTCTAGTTTTCAACCCTCTTTTTCTTTATCCAATTGTACTCCTCTGCTCCCTTCCCCAACGGCTTCTTCCACTATGGTTGTAACCCTTTCCCCAACAGCAGAAATAACCCCTGAACTTATAAGATCTTCTGCAGCACTGTCCAGATTTTTTATAATTCTTTCTTCTTGATTTGTTGCATCTCCATGCGACAGCAAATTTGGATCAGCAACTGCTTTGGCTTTGAACAAGATGTCAGGGTCGAGACCATGCTCTTTAATGATCCGCTTTAGTGTATTGTTTTGTTTGTTAACCAAAACAATATTTTGCTTCAAATTTTTTGCTGCGGATAAGCTGTTCTTTGCTGTTTCCAAGTGAACTTGCAAAACCTTCGCCTGACTCTTCAAATTTTCATATTTCAACTGCACAAAAAGAGTAACGTCAATTCAAAGTATTAATGTAAATTCAAAATTTCAAATTAACAAAAATGATTGTTAGAATGTAATAGTACTTACAACCGCTCTATCTCTTTCGGCATTTGCGATTGATACCAAATCCTTGTCCTTTGACCATTTGTTAAAATATGCCTGGGCCTCGGCACTAATATTTTCCAATTTGTTTAGTGCCTTATCTAGAATGCCATCTTTATAGTCGTTATTAAACGTGACAGTCCCACATTTTACTTGGGTAAGTAAGGAATCCATCTTTGCAGGTTGATTCTGGACTGCAGCGTATAAACTATCCCTTTGCCAATAATTTTCATAACGACTAATAATCTCATTGATAAGAATTTTAGCCCTTTTCTCCCATTCTATAAGCTGTTGGATTTGAGGAATTATAAACTCACTGACATGGGATTGACAATCATTACCAATTAAGTTCTCCAAAGGAAAAGGTGGAAACTCTTCACTATCTGAATCTGAGGCAGAAGATCTTGCTGGAGAAGTGTGGGGGCTTTCACCATGACCAAGATCAACTGCTCCTTGTTTCTGTCTTTGGGTGGGCTGATCCTGTTGTTGAAAAAATAAATCAAGATTTAGATAAATAAATTTGAAGACTGAAGATTTAGATTTAGATAAATCAGAATGTAATTAAAAATTGTAAAGAATATTAAAATTGAAATTTGAAGACTGAAGTATACCTGCTGGCCTTGAATCATCTCGCGGGTATCGAAAAAACCAGTTGGGTCATTGCTATCAATGCCCAAATAATCTTCATCTAAATTTATATTGTTCAAAACAGATATGCCCGTTGCACTGGGCAAGCCACCAAGTGAGAGAGTTGGAATTCGAAACGAGGAGTCAAGGTTTAGTGTCCCGCTAGGGGCCGGAGCAAAAGGCATGCGTTTACCAATGGTCTTTTTCACTGTTCCTCTGGTTGGCATTTTAAAAATTAATGGTTGAGTGGGTGTCGGTGCCGTGGCTTGATCATGACTGACATGTGCTGAAAAGTACAAGAAAAACTTAAAAATATTAAAACAATTCATAAAGTCAAAACTACGAAATTAAACACTCTATAGAAAAGTTGTACCTTGTTGTCGAGGGGTTGTTTTTTTCGGTGCTACGGGTGGCCTTGTAGGAGTTGTACTCAGTGGCTGTTCTGAAGATATCAATGCATGCGACTGTATTGAGTGAGTTGGGGAAGAAGGTTCCATAGTCCCTGCTATTCATCAATATTAAATGTTGTCAATTCATTTTGATAAAATTTAAATTGAAAAATAAATCTGCAACTTTGGAATTTGTAATTAATATATGAGAATGTATTACTTCTCTGGCGTTTAACGAGTTCAAATTGTTGAGGGTCTGGAGAGGAGTGAGCTTCCATTTCAGAATGGGAGTCCCCCGAAGCCTCCGCGTGTAGTTGGCCTCTTCCTCTCGACATCTTTTTTTTTTTGGGAATGGCTTCAAGATATCTTCTCTGCAAAACATTAAAATTTAATATTTAATAACTTCGCACTGTAATGAAGAAAATTGTAATACAATTACAAACTAAATAGTTTATACCTGTTGTTCTGCAAATGGAATTGAGAATTTCTTCAAAGCCTCATCAGAGCAAGTAGGAATTTCTTTAGCTTTTAAATTTAAAAGTGCCTCATAGTAGAAGCCGAGGAGATAGTTTGTTGAATAAATGAAAGGTTTTTCTGACATTTTCGAATTTGATATGTCAGCTCTTATTTTTTTGGATAGAAATGTGCACCAATCGAATTTTTGTTTTGAGATAGTGGCACAAATGTATGCAATGGCCCAATTTGGTATATCTGTTTGGCGACCCTGCATAACAATTCTGGCTTGAAAAAATGCAATAAGTGCAGCAAGAAAGTGGTGTGCAATTGATTGTGTATCTACACCACGCCTGGATTTATTGACATGGGCTGCAAATGCGAAACAGTGAAAATTACTATCAATTTATAACAGCAAATTGTATCAGAATAAAAAACAGAATAAAAATTTTTGAATTAAAACGAATTATACTTACAATCAACATGGAAACCGTACTTTGATTCGAGAAATTTCTTGTTTTCTTCCACGAGTGTTGCCTTGGTTGTAACAGTTGGTAAATTTCTGATAGGAAGGCCGGTAAACCGATGTATGTCATTCGGTTCAATAGTGAATTGGAACATTTGGCCATCGTTCAGAGTCACATAAAATATACCGTCCTCTGAATTGTAGCATGACAGAAGGTAATTCAAAATATCCGGATCTGTTTCGAAATGGGGCATATTAACGAGCCCTGTAAATCCACACTCTTCAATTATACCTTGATATTCTGGAGACATCCTTAAAGCCGTATGGATGTGAGGGCATAAGGGATTCCTGTAGGTTATCTTGGAAATCGATTGACTTGGATTCTCTTCATTTTCTTGCTGAACTTGCAATTGGGAGGCATGTGAAGTCGACATTGTAGCTGTAATTGCGTCTTTGTCAAAGATTTAGACCTGCAAAAATTCAAGAACGGGAAAACGTAAACGAGAAAATGAGCGGAATAAGGGTATTTATAACCTAAATATGGGCGTCACTGTCCCCTATTGACGTGCGTCATTTGCTTCAAATGACGCGCGTCAATAGGAAGCAGTGTCGTGCGTCAATAGAAGGTTGTGTCGCGCGTCATTTGTTTATAGTGTCGCGCGTCATTTGATTACAGTGTCGCGCGTCAATAGAAGGCTGTGTCGCGCGTCATTTGTCTATAGTGTCGCGCGTCATTTGTCTGTAGTGTCGCGCGTCATTTGATTACAGTGTCGCGCGTCATTTGTTTACAATGTCGCGCGTCAATAGAGGACAATGTCGTGCATCAATAGAGGACAATGCCGCGCGTCAATAGAGGACAATGTCGCGCGTCATTTAGGATAATGTCGCGCGTCAATGGAGGACAATGTCGCGCGTCAATAGAGGGCAATGTCGCGCGTCAATTGAGGACAATGTCGCGCGTCAATAGACTGTAATGTCGCGCGTCAATTAGTGACTGTGTCGCGCGTCAATAGAGAACAGTGTCGCGCGTCAATAGAATCAACTGACGCGCGTCATTACGATCTAGTGTCGTTCCAGTGTCGCACGTCATTAGGAGCTATTGTCGCGCCAGTGACGTGCGTCATTAAGGATTCCTGTTGTCGCACGTCACTGATTTAGCCTTGAAAAACCAGGTGAAAATTTTGTTTTTGAATACTGTCAAATTCACCTTTCGCTGAAAGTGGTTACGGGGATATTCGCCAGGTATTTTCCACCTTCAATTTTATAGGGGTGTCTTAAAATGTGACATGATTTGTTGCAGGTTAAAACATGCAGGAAATAAAGTTACTCAAGAAGTAGCTAGGTGAATCCTTTTCTATGAAGGATTTGGGGGAAGCCAAAAAAATTCTTGGTATGAGAATAACTCAGAACAGGAAGGAGAGGAAGCTGGTGTTATCTCAAGAAGAGTACATAAAGAAGGTCTTCGAGAGGTTTAATATGTAGGATGCTAAACCGAGTTGGTACTCCTTTGGCATGTCATTTCAAATTATCAAAGGAGCAAAGTCCCAAGATAGAGGAGGATAGAATTTAGATGTCCAAGGTACCGAACTCATAGGTATTTGGCAGATTGATGTATGTTATGGTATGTACCATACCTGATATTTCCCATGCAGTGGGGGAAGTGAGATGGTTTATGAGTGATCCAAGTAGAGAGCACTGGCAGGCAATAAAGTGGATCCTTTGGTAATTGAGAGGGACCATGGGAGCAGTTTTGTGTTTCAGTGGATCGGACACTACATTGTGTGATTATGTAGATTATAGATATGGCTAGACCAATTTGGAAAGTAGGAGGACCACATGACAGGTTATTTACACTTACGGTTGGTGATACAACTGTGAGCTAGATTTCATGGTTACAAAAGGTTATGGATTTTTCAACCACATAGAATGAGTATGTTTCTGATGTAGAGGAAAGAAAGTAGATGATTTGGATACAACAATTGCTTGATAAGTTGGGGCATAAGCATAAAGTTGGGAGACTACAAAGTGATAGTCAGAGCGTTATTCATTTGGTGAAGAACTCTACTTTCCACTCTAGGAAAAAGCACATTCAGCTGAAGGTATCATTTCATCAAGACAACTTTGGAAGAAGAGATGTTGAAGTTAGAAAAGATTCATACCAGTCAGAATCCTGTGGATATGATGACAAAGGCAGTCACAAGGGAGAAATTGAAGTTGTGTTCAACTTTGGTTGGCCTTCATGGTTGATAATGAAGGGTTGAGAACTTTTCTCAGTAGGAAACAATCTCCAAGTGGGAGATTGTTGGGGTGTGGAGCCTGTTTTTGGTCTTCTCGAATTAATATTAAAGTGTTGGAGTTCGAATGGTTAAGTTTGGAGACTTCATGAAAATTTTGCAGTCATGTCTTAGTAATAAATCATGACGTTTTTGTGTCGTTGCTGTTAATTATGCTATTAACATCAAATTGATAATTTTTCCAGCCGTGGGAAGTTAAAAGGTCACGACTTTCAAACTTCTAGGGTCAGCTTTAGGACTTTTTAAAAATATTTTAATCCTATAAATAGAGGTGTTAGGGTATCTTATGGTAGATATCTTGAGTGTTCAAGAGGTCTTCAGTCTTAGTGATCAAGAGTGATCAAGGTTAAGCAATTGGGTGTCAAATTGTGGTTTAGATGTGGTTTAACATCTTTGGAATTTTGTTGTGAGTTCATAACTGAGAGAAGACTATGAGAGTTGTTTTACTCTTGTTGATAATAAAATCTGAGCAAGTTATTGATGAACGTATCCCACATTGGGTGAACCACGTTAAATCTTGTCTTGTCTTCTTTTGTGCATTGTCTATATTATGTTGTTATATTTCTGCAAGTATAATTATGCTATATAGTTTCCTACTGCTATGGTTTGAGAAATTGTTTCCGCATATTTGTTCACTAATTCCTAACACAAGTTGCCAAGGTGTCACGGAAAATGGGGGGCGAGATGCTTAAATCAGCGGGTCAAGCTAAGAAGAATTTTGATAGTGTCCAGTTGACAGGTAAGGGGAAAGCGGTTCGAAATGCAGTAGCTTGTAGGTATTGGGATGGATCCCATAGGAGTGAAGGGCAGCTCAGTGGGAAGGCTGAGCTCTATGAACCTTGAGCTCAAGAAGGAGTAAATGAATTCAAACCACTTATGTTGTAATCAAACTAGGTTTTTTTGATTAGTGAGCCATATGGTGATGAGAAGTATGGTCCAAGGAAATAAAATTTCTCTAAGTGGAATAGGTCAATGATGCCAAGCTCAAGAAAATTCATGTTGAGGGCTTAGTGGCAGAAGATATTTCTTCAATTGTTGAGATGTTTCATGATCACTGTGAGAAGTAACACAAGCCAGTGTATACTCTACAATATTTTAGTCTGGTTGTAAAATCCTAAAGGAAACATTACATTTTGAAGGGATTATTATCCCTTAAGGAAATTTTGGGTGTATGAAGAAAAGTATAACAAGTGCTCAATCTAACTCTAACTCAAGGATTTGTAGTTAGGATTTAGAATACTATTGATAACATTTGTGTGAATTGAGTATCAATGAATGTAAATGTTTGGCATTTCACAAATTATGTTAAATTGGTTGTTCTTTTAGGCATCACTGTTGAGGATGGATTCATTCCATGGGAGAATTAACATGCCAAATTCAGAAAATAAATTACCCTCCACCTTCAATTTCAACTAAGAATATCCCATTTTCTTCACACCTATTAAGCATAGTAGATCTGTATACCATACATATGCTTATTTTGTAAATTTTTGTGTAAAACTTGTTCATTACCATTATTCTTTGTTGAAATCCTACCAATTATGTGATCCAATACCATCTAAAGCACCCTTTATCGACATTGTTATGTAGAAGTAATATTTGAGATTGTTCATTATCTGTCTATTTTGATCTGTATTTGATGTGTTAAGTGCATACAATAATCAAGTGACAACTCTTATGAGTGAGTATTGTATCTATGGATGCACTTGCTTCAAATTAAGTTGCACCAACTATAAAGGAAACCAAGTGAAGATAGCCTTTCCACTTTATTCAGATCCTCCAAATAGGTCCTCTCACCTTGGTCCAAGTAGAGCCAAAAGATGCGGGGTTAAGCCATCCCCTTAGTTAAGGTGTTTCCTGATCACCTCTCAAAATTGATTTAGTAAATCGAGTTTTGAAAAAATCCCCAACTATCAATGAAAAATAACTTTCCATTACTCATCACTCCCTCAAGGATAACCTATTCTGATTAGTTGCTCAATTCCTTGGGGTGTAATTTCGGGAGCCAACACCTAAGTGGTGTCATTTCACTAGGGACATTTAAATTTACATTTATCTCATTAATATTTTTGAGTTCTTGTAACTCGAAATTTTCTTAAAATTAATACTTGTATGCTTAAATTTTCCATCTATTTCTATAATTTGATATTCTAGTGGACTCCTAAAAATAAAGTTGGGATAGATTGGTTTAATCCAATTATATTTATTGATTTGTTCTTCATTTTTCAAAAATTTAATGATTATAGTCTTCTTTCAAATATGATCCCACTAAGAAATTGCTTCATGAGTTAGAGGTTGTTTGGAAAAGGAATCAGATATGGAAGCCTGTAATTGGTCAGAGTTCAAAGAGTAGTTGTAGTCAAGTTTATAAGGTTGATATTCCACTAGTTGAGGACTACTCTACTGAATCTGAAAACTCTGAACATCTAGTTATGGATTATCATTTACATTCTTTGTACAAGACAAGTTCTTGATTTCTAAGGCTATACAAGGTAATCTAATCCTATCCATTTATTACCAATGAGAATAGGAGATTTGGTTTACAAATTTTTACTCCTAGAGGTTTTTCATCAAATTTCAATATCCTTTAAACAACAACAAATATATACCCATGTCAAACATTGGCTACATCAATCCTCCACTGCAAGTTCCTATGAAAAACAACATGGATGACCCCCCTCCTAGAGAACCTTTCAGAGTTAACACATATATACCCATTAATTTTCATGACATGGAAGGTTACCCTAATGAGGTCCCCAATGAGATAAGGATGAGATTGCCTAAGTTCCAAGGAAATAATGCTATCAGTGGTGATCATCATTTAAAGTTGTTTCAGAATATAATGGATGACTATGAGGTTAAGTTTTAGGATGTGTATGTGAAGTTATTTGTGCACACTTTAGAGGAATATGCTTGTGAATGATTCAGGGAACTTCCCGATGGATTAATCAATTCATGGAAAGAGATGAAAAATGCATTCAGAGTTCCATTTGGTGATAGAACTGATACAAGGTTTCTATTGTCTGAGTTTGAAAATATCAAGAATAATCCCAATGAATGTGTCCAAGATTTTAATACCAGATTCGATAAAACCCTTATGAGGTTTCTCACTAATATAAGGCCCAGTGATGAGTGTTGTCTTATTAAGTATTTGAACGCATTTGATAAGAAGGAAACATACTACTTAAGGGACAAAAATCTCAGACTCTGAGAAAAGATTATACCATGGCTATCCAGATCGAGAATAATATCAAAGCCATTAGGAAGCCACCAAAGAGGGAAGGTGTGAAGTTGGTTAACCCAAAAAAGCCTTATACTAGCAAGATAGTTGACCTTGAAGAAGTTGTCAAGACTTTAGTAGGTGTTGTTAAGGAAATTTCTTATAAGTTAGCATGAGCTGAAAAAGGATTGTCTCCTAATCCCCAAAATCATCATCAAAATGTTGGACATAATCGATTTGGAAATCAAGATAAAGGGGAATTTAGGGGAGAAGATAGAGGAAACGGACCTATGGGTCACAATAGTAAGAAACAAAATTTCTAGAGATAACAAAGTAGTTCTTGACCCTCTGGTGGGAAGAGTAGCTACTATTGAGGAAGAACATGTTATTGATTGGTGTGACAAGTGTTTGTTGCCCCATGTGCCCTGTGATCCACCGGAATACTATGAAAGTGAAGATGTTGATTTTGTTGATGGATGCATGTTGGAAGGTCAATTGGAATGTGAGCGGGATGTATCTTCTACTGATCTCCTTTATGCCCAAACAATCATTGATTTCTAGACTTCTGTTGACAAGGTTAGGTCCCTCCCTATTGAATTAATGTTGAGGTTGATATGGCCCAATATTTTGAATTTCCTAATCATGATTTTGAGTATTTAAGAGCCTTGATGATCAAAAAATATGATGGTGATCTTCCTTCTAATGAGGACCGAACATTATTAATGAATGTTGGAATTACTCAGGAAAAAGAATATAATCTCATAAATAGGAAAATCAAAGGGTTTTCTCTTAAAGCCAAAGAAAGGATGCCTATTATTTATAATACACCCAAGGGTTCTCCTTAGAATAATGTGTTAAATAGGACTCCTATAATTCATCCTGAGCCAAGTAGTTCTTCCTAAAACCACACTAAAAAAATATTTTGCCATCTGACAAAATAGTCACAATGCCTTCCAATGTTCCTCTTCCCAAATATAATGTGTGTGATATGGCCCAAATTTTAAGACAAATAAAGATTACAGTTCCCATTGTAGAATTGTTTGAGTGATCCCTGAGCATAAAAATGGGCCTTCGAATACTTGGGTTTTATTGAAAATGAAGTTGTTACAAATGAGGATCTTGTTAATAAGGAATTACCCCCCATAATTGTTGAAGCTAAGCTATAAGAGATTGGAGAGGAGATGGAAAATCCTCCTGAGGTATATTTGGGAACTTCTTTGGTGGAAACACAATTGGATGTCAACCCTTTTTTCACATCCCTTATTATAAATGGATGGTTATTACAAAATTGTATGTTTGATTCTGGAGCTTCATGTAACATCATGCCTCTTGTAGTCATGAATGAGTTAGACCTTAAAATAACTACTGATTTTTGGGATATGTTACGCTATGGATTCTAGGTAAGTACTTATGGTGGGATATGTGAAAGGATTGACTGTACAATTGGCAACACATATAAGAAATTATTTGACTATGAATGTTGTCATTGTTGATTGCCCCCCTAAATGGGGATGTTGTTGTCAAGAAAGTGGGGGGCTAGTGTGGTGGGTAGTGTCCAAATGGATATGTCATATGCTTCCATACCATTGGAAGGGAAATTATTCAAGTTATATAGAGAGGATAAAATGTTGCACCTCATTGAGGATCCTAACAATGCCTCCTATGAAGTACTTTTTGCTGATGTAGATATGGAGAACTTTATAGGAAATGCTCATTTTGAAGACCAATATATGGATGAAAAATGCTTATTTTGAAACCCAAAAATCCCATGGACCATGACGTTTGGTGGAGCATGTTCAAGTAGTGGTAATGGGGCAAGTGGTATTGAGTTCTCTAAGAAATGAGTCTTTCAATTTTTATTTTAAATTGATATTTGAGTGCACAAATAATATGGCTGAGTATAAAGCACTCTTGTTAGGATTAATAGTTCCTTGGAGACATGGGATAAAGTAACTTCTTATTAAAGGGGATTTTGAGTTGGTGATTAAGTAAGTAAGAAAATTATATGTGGTAAAAAATCAAAGGTTAAAGTAGTACTGAAATGTAGTGTGGGATTTCTTGAATTTTTTCACTCATTTAACATGTAAATACCATGAGTGAATCCAAAATGAATAGTTGGCTTTGATAATAATATTCAACATTAGCAAGTTTTGGGTTCCAGTATGACAATCAAGGTGATTCATTACCCTTACTATAAAGTTTGAGGTGGAAGTATTGGTTCAACCTTCTAATGTACCCAATAATTTAGAATATTCTTTGACACTGGAAAGTATGTTGTGGAGTGATGATTCACATATCAAAAGATTTTTGAGTTCTCAAGGTAAGTTCACTGACTAAATCATTGATGTGGAACCTATGGTAGAGGTATGTTTCAGAATAATTAGGGAATAAACCCTTTTTGCAGGTCAAAAGAAGTTGTGAGATGGTGGCATTATAAAGCTTACTTGGTAGAGCTAAGTTCATGGTTTTAGCATGAAATACTCTTGGAACCCCATATCAATCCCATTCTTGATTTAAAAATTATGCGATGATGGCAATAAAGCCTACTCTGATATTCTTCATGGGTAGGAAAAAGAATGGAGACATAAGGCTTTGTATTGATTTTATAAATCTAAATCGGACTTCACTTAAAGATAATTACTGTTTTTAAATATGGACAATTTATTGCAAAAGGTAGCCGGATCGGAACTATTGTCTATCTTGGATGTTTTTTCAAGATACAATCAAATTGTGGTCAAAGAATAGGAACAATATAAAATTACATTCACTACTCCATGGGGTACTTATGTGTATGTCATAATTCCATTTGGATTGATGAATTTTAGTGTTACATTCTAGAAAGTGATGGATGTTGTATTTACAGGATTTATAAATAAGTTCATTGTTGTGTACCAAGATGATATCACAGTTTTTTTCCAGAAACAAAGGTGATCACTTGCAACATTTGGAGAAAATCTCAATTCAATGTAGGGAATATGGCATCTTGTTGAATCCCAAGAAATGCCATTTTGGTGTGTAAAATGCCAAACTACTTAGACACATAGTATCTCATCAAGGTGTCATGATTGATTCAGATAGAGTACCATTTATAATATTTGAAGCGATTGACAAAGTTTCCTATCCCCTTGTCAAAGAAAGGTATTCAATATTTCTTTGGAAAGATTAATTTTTTCATAAGGTTTATTTCTAATTTTTATGAAATCACTTTACCAATCACCAACATGTTAAAGAAAGATCAAGTTATCAAGTGGGGTGATGAAGTGACCCAAGCCTTCAAAGGGGTAAAATATGCACTCAAGACTGCTCTTGTGTTGGTCATTCCTTATTATAGAAGGGATTTTCATATGTTTTCATTTTCTTCTAAATTCACTATTGCTTCTGTGTTATTACAAAAGAATGAAGAAGGTCATGAGAATCCTATTGCATTTTTTAGAAAACTTTCAAGGATCTGAGCCAAAATATTTTGTCATGGAAAAGCAAGATTTGGCTTTGGTCAAAGCAACCAAAATATTTTGGCCTTATACTCTTAATTCAAATATTGTAGTGTATGTACCTCACACAATTGTAAAAGACATCTTGTCTCAAATGGAAGTATCCAGTAAAAGGTTCAGATGGATCAAAAGGCTTCAGGAATATGACATGGACATACAAACTACCAAGCTAGTGTGGGGTCTAGGCCTTGCAAGATTAATGGCCAAGACAAATTTATAGATTTTTGAAATTCATACTGTTAAATAAGATGAGAAATATCCCCATAGAGAGGTGAGCCTTCATCTTGGTACAAAAACATCATGTATTATCTAAAGAATTTGAATTTCCCAAAGGGGCTATAGATAAGAACCAAAGAAGGACCTCAAGCTGGTGTCCCAGAAATACATATTGACATAGATTACGGGTTAGCCTAGAAAATCCTAGAAGGAGTCCCATTAAGATGCATTACTAGGAGGAATCCCCCAAGATGGTCCATGAATTTCATGTGGGATTATGTGAGGGACATTTCGACTGAAAGGTCATGGCACACAAAATTCTCAAAGCTGGTTACTAGTGGTCATCCTTGTTCAAATATATGGCATTAATGGTCAGAAGATGTGAAAGTTGTCAGCTTTTTAAGAAGATTGAAAGTCATCTAGGGCTCTCCCCTTACAACCTATTTCTAAAGAGGCTCCTTTTAAACAATGGGGGCTAGATTTATTGGTGAAATGTCTTAACCGTCAAGTACTGGGCATAAGTGGATTTTAGTTACTACTGACTATTTTACAAAATGGGTTGAGGCAATTCCTAATAGGAAATCAACTCATCAGGTGGTTATGGATTTTATCCTTAATCACATAATTTACTAGGTTTGGGGTTCCTACTAAGTTGGTTACTAATAATGTTATGATTTTTAGGGAAAATCCTTTAATGAAATGTACCATGAATTCATTATAACTCTTACCTATGCATCTAACTATAATCCCCAAGGAAATGGCCAAGTAGAATCCAACAATAAAAATTTTCTCAAAATAATCTAAAGAACATTGGAGATAAAAAAAGAAAATGGGGAGAAAACTCAAATTTGCATTGTGGGTTGATAGGGTTATAACTAAGAGATCCATGGGTAAAATCCCATTTGAATTGGTCTATGGTATTTAAGTGTTTTTTCCCCTTCATTTACAATTGTTCAGCTTATCATTTTATGCAACAAGTGGAGGATGGAGAAGGAGTTAACCCCTACGAAGCTAGGATAAACCAAATTATTGAATTGGATGAAGTAAGGAGATAATCTTATCAAATACATGTTAGGCTCTGAGAAAAGACTCAAGAAAATATTTGAAAAAAAGGTTAATCCTCGAGCATTCAGTATAGGAGATCTGGTATTATTGTGGGACAGCTGACATAAGGATAAAGGTAAGCATGGGAAGCTCAATTCCCTCTGGATGGGCCCTTACTCAATAGAGGTTAGAATTAGGGAGCACACCTTTCTCTTGCGAGACTTGGCTGGTGAAATGGTGGAATTACCTATCAATGGTGGGCATTTGAAGCATTTCCTTGATTAAGAGGTATGTCCTTGTATGTGTAAATGTATACAGTTTCCCTTGTTCTTTTCTCATTTTTTTTCTTTCTATTTTGGTTCACCTGGTTTTGTTGCATGTCATTGGTGGTTCTTTTATTCTTTTTGTATGTGTTTCCACTCGTTTATCATTATTTATGACTTCATTTCCCAATGGATAGGAATCTAGAATTTTCCTCTTATAAACATTTTTGTGGTTCTTCAGAGACCTCGTTGGGGGAGTCCATCCCTGAGTCAGAAGCCATTGTTGGTGCCCATGCATTTTATCCTGATAAATCCAGGTACTTTTGTGTAACTTGTGTTGCAAGTCTTCGTCAGTTCCTAGTTTGAGATCTTTTCATTTGAAAATCCATAGAATTTGTTATGGATGATCTTTGTAAGTATTTATGTTTTCTCCTAGTATTATAATTCTAATCGGGTTGGGAGGATCATTGTTCCTAACAAAATAATACAACATGATAATTTTCCCCCCCAGATAATAATGAAGCACTTATTCGTTGGTGGATGTACTAAATTTTCTGCAGCTATAGGATGCATGTTTCGTCCCGAAGTCCATAATGAGGGATTTTATCAAGGTTCAAAGGCCATGTATAGACACACACATAAAATTTTGTACTTTTTTAAATTTATAATTATGCAAAGTGCAAACTAACTCCAAAATCCCGAAGTCCCTATGAAAAGGGTTATGAAAAAAATAATTAGGGAACTGAATAGGAAAGGAACAAAGTATCTCATGCTTCTTTGAGAAATACAACTTGTAAAAATAGCCCCGGGGCCTGATGACTTAGAGATATTGACCAAGTATGTGAAACACACAAAAATGGAAGAAGAGATGCATTTGGTATACTACCAAGGAGGTGTGTGAGTTATCTTGCAATATTTTCTTGAGGCCCGACAACAAAAAAACAAATATCATTAATACACTAGCTGTAGATGATATAAATACATGGAAGTGGGTTAGTTAATAGGGAATGACTCGTGTGATGGAAATATGTGGGTGATAGGACATGAAAATATTGTGACGGTTAAAAAGAGAAAAAACTAGGAATTATGAAAACATTTCCCATGAACCCAATCTTCGACATTAATCTAAGAATTCGAGAGTAGTTAATGTAAGAACTTGATATAAGTATCCACTTTGCACCTGAAAACTTGAAACTCTGGAAACTACCCAAGAACCCCTAAGGAAGGTTGAACTAAGAAGTGTCTTCAAATATCAATAATAGAATTACATTTTTCTTCATTCATATCTCGAAAATTAATCAAAGCTTTGTTGAGACAAGTGAGTATATTAGTTCTCCTATTCCTGTTAATCTTAAAAGAAAAGTTTAAAGGTATGTTTTAGTGAAAGGTGGGCATGCTAAAACTGTGTCAAGACCATGAGACTTCATGTACACTCCACGAAAACAACTTCTAACCTCAGTTCCACCTGGACATAATTACCGATTCCAATCTTGCTAACGCCAACCTAGATGATTTTAGGCAGAGGTTGCATTCCCCTGAAAGAATTAACATTGTGGCCCTTATGGATAATAGTTATATTGACCTCACCACTTCTTTCCCTGTCGCTATGCCATGCCCAGAACTTGTATGGGTGTGTTCCCAACATTATAGCCCTATAACAAGAGAAAATCGGGATGGGAATGGAGGCCTGGTCTTATCTTTCTAGGAACAAACATTTGATAGAATGTTAGATTTTCCTCCTACACGGGAAGAAGGTTTCATTACCAAAGAGTAAACATAGTCATATTGGAACATGCAAGTGAAGAAATGGACTAATTTTATGAACAATCACTAGTTGGCTAATACTCGGAGTTTCGTCTCCATAATGACTAAGAAGTTGAACAAAATTTAATTCATTGAGAAAGTTGAAGATGTGATTACGTTGTTGAACCAACTGATGGGTATGAAATCCACCACCCTTTTCTATGAATGGATTTTCTAATTCATTGAGGTAATACTCATGAATTAAAAGCTCTCCCTTGTGCCAAGATACTAAGAATCTGAATTCATGAACAGATGATGGGGGTTTCTCAAATTACGAGAGGAGAAAAGGTTGGTATGGTAGAATTGTTTATGACTTATTATTTGATTTCTAACATTGCTTTCCATAGAAATTTCTCGAGCTTGCTAATGGAGGGTGATATTAGTAGCGCTAAGGTATATGATGTTTTCTTTCAGTTAAAATTGGATAATTATATGACAGACTACAAGAATGTTGTTAATATCTTCTTTGCACCTATAATTTTCCTATTTTACCCCAATTGGAAAACAAAAATATTTTCACAGGATTTCAAGCAAGTTATCACCCAGTATGGGTGTTATTTTATCAAGTTCTAGAATTTTTCTTATATCAAGGTTAGTGTTTTTGATGGGAGTCCTTATTTTTTCCCTAGGTATGTGGATGGCAAGAGGGCATTGGTGGAATTAGTGAGGTAATTGTTACAACTACTTTAGATCATCACCAATAAACATCTCAAATCCCATATCAAGTTTCCCATGATTATTGGGATTTAAACCTTCCCAAATATCTAAAAGGAAATAACATTGGAGGTAGAAATGGGTAGATGTATGTTTGATAGATTTGAGGCCAAGCCTCAGTATGATATAAAACTGATTATGCATATTATTTCACCCACTCAAATGGATCAAGATGGATTGTGAAGATGAGAGGGAAGTCAGACAAAGAGACTATTCAAGGATAACGTTGTCCCAGATGATGGATTTTGGGGTTATTCAAGCACCTAAGGAATTAGAAGATGATATTAACATAATCAATGATGATTACATTAATGGGAATGTTGCCTCTCATCCTTTACTTCCAGTCAATTGGGAGGCTAATGAAAGAAGAAATAATTAGGAAAGGATAGTGAATATCATCAAAATATCTTTGAAGTGGTTGTTCTCAAAGGGAGTGGCTATAAGTTACTAGAATACCTTAGTGTTAAGAGAGTATAGGGCCACTAACTTACTTGATGATGTCCTTCCCCCACACCAGAAGGTCTACACTACCAAGGATTTTGTAGGAAAGCAAAGTATTAAGGTCCCTTTTAAAAATTTGACATCTTCATCAGTAAGAGATGATGTGAGGGCCTAAATTAGAAATATTGGGACTTCCCTTAATCAGTTAACAAAAATAACTGAAGAAGTACTTCAGGTAAGTATTGTTAAGGCCCATATTATTCATGTTACTCCTATGCAAATTGTTCTAGCATCTGTTTCCGGGTCGAAGGGGAAACACAAACTAATGGAATACAATCTAAGGAAGCCTATAGAAGTGAGTTTATTTGAAATGCCTCATGAGGTAAAAACACTAGAGATGGATCTATAAGACTTAGAAGAGGAGGAGGAACATCTCTATATTTGAAGGATAAAGCAGACCAAATTATCTAAATGGGTTGATTTAAAGGAGAAAGATACATTCAAGAAAGCAATAGTTTCTAATGTTCTTGTCCCTTCACCCACTATTTCCCAGTCTCTAGTGACTTCATTTATTTAAAAATAAGTAGGTTTGTTAACCCAAATCCTATTGTTTCACTAGCTCATGTTGTTTCATCCACTTAGGAATAACCCATTATGAATGCTCTTGTACCTAATGTCCTGCCTAATCCACAACAGAGTACTGAGACACCAATAGTAGGGAAGTATCCAAAGGAACCCAATGCATCTAAAGTTGGGGTAGGAGTTGAGCTCACTCCGGAGAAGGTTCCAAATAGTGTTGTGACAGGAGATGAGTGAGAAAATAAGTATGAAGTGAAAGATACTAGTAGGACGGTTAAGGATGTAGAAGTACAACCTCACGTAGAATGGATTACGGTAGAAATAACACAAGGGGATATTTTGGGTGTCATAGTTAGAGTAATACCCTAGGACACTGAAGTGGTTGCATAAATTCTTGAAACCTAGTTCCCAATGACCAATGTTGTTCCCAAGGAACCTTGTGAGATAGTACTTATCCCCAATAAGAAAATGGATGAGGGCTTGGTACAAATAGAAGAAGTGAGTGATCAAAAATCCCCAGGAGGTGAAGAACTAAGTGATCAATTTGAATCTATTGATAAACCATATGGTCAAAGGTGACTTGTGGAGAAATGTGCTCAGGAGGATCCGATATGTGTAACCATAGAAAACTACACATCTTCCAATGCCCTTGTAGTTATTCTTGTAGCTCCAATATTATAATCACTCGAAGATAATGGGACACCCATTGGGAATTGCATAGAGAGTACTCTCTCGAATAATAAAAAGGTAGAAATATAATTGGATGATGATGATCTACAAATTTTGGCTCTTCTTAATCCCACTAGGCCACACAAGAAAGAAAAGGTCATTTCTAGAGCAATCTTGAACAAGAAGGGAAAATTATTCATAGAGTTTACAACTCCCAAAACCAATGTCCTCCGAGGTGAAACGTCTCCATCTATTTTTTGGGTCACAAAGATCCCATTGGGTAATCCCTCCACCAAATAAATCAAACATGATTTCTCCTTGGTATAGAGGGAGTCTTCGAGAAGATGCTGAATTCAAAGAGACTAAGAAGGATCTAAAGGCCAAGAATGAAGCATTGGCAAATCTAGTTAGAAAATTTACTAGAACCCATAGGGAAAGGAAATATGAAATCCCCAAGATCACCAATGAGTATATCAAAAGAGTAAGTGAGATGCAAGAGAGAGGGGAGGAACCATTCATTTAGAAAATTATTTGGTCGCTAGAGGTGAATAAGTTATCAGGGATTCCATAAAGCATTATTCCCATATTTCTGATAAAGAAGAAACAATCAAGGCACTAATTGACAAGTGTGATTCTAAACAAAATATGTGGAGTGATATATCCTCAAAAGTGAAAGCCCTTATGGATTAAAATGATGACATGATTATTAAGGAAGGAATTATGTCTCCCTATTCTGCGGGATGTCAACATGAATACTACAAAGCTATAAAATTAAGGCTAGAGATTCTAGTAAAATCTATCCAAATTCTCAGTGAGGTACAAGATAAAGAACTTGAATACATTTATAGTCTTCATTATTTGATTTCCAAGTTTATTTGGACAGGCAGTGGAGAAAGGCTCAAAATAGAAAATACAGAAAATGTAATTAGACTCTTCAGGGATCATGCTCTTAGTAAGCCTGGAGATTCTAGGATTTTCAATTTGTCCACCATGTAACAACAGGTACAAATTGAGTTAAATTGCTAAAATAAGGAATAAAATAAATAAGGGAAGAGTTATTTCTATGCAAATTAATGATCCGGGTGTGAGGAAGGAAATAATTTTCCATTACCATTTGGGGCCCGATGAGGAGATTATTCTGTAGATGTTTGAAAATTTTGATGCCTACATGGATAGGATGAGGGACAATTTGATAAATAAACCCATTGATGTACACCCGGAAAGCTAAAATGGAAAGAAGAAAGTAATTAAAAAATACTTTCCCTCATGGTAATGTATTATGGTGTGAAGACTTCTTCAAACATAGTGTAAATTGCTAGAGGACAAAAAGTAAGGAATATCCTTTTTCCTTCCTTTCATGTGTCACTGTGTTGTTTCCTTTTCACATATCCCAATTAGAAGGAGGGAATATTTTCAGTTAGAATATATTTCCATCATTTTGGAAAAATCTTGGATTACATGAAGCAAAGTTATAAGGATCCCTCGAGATGATTTTTGAGGGGGAAATTGGGTAGATTGTTACGATCCTCATGTGTGGATTTCACTAACGCCTCGAGGTTTTTGTATAATGGTTTGTTACATTTGGTATCAGAGCAATAACCTGTGTTCGAATCCCACTCAATTGGTTACGTCATGTAGCCGGAGCCTGTGGGGCACTTAAACGTCGGTGAAGCGAGGATCGTACGTATAGGAGTGTGGGTGCAAACCTAGCCAAAGTCGGGCTCTACGGAAGCGTGGTGGGATGTTATGATCCTCATGTGTAGATTTCACTAATGCCTTGAGGTTTTGGTGTAACAGTTTGTTACATTTGGTATCAGAGAAACCACCCATGTTTGAATCCCACTCGGTTGGTTACATCGTGTAGCTGGGCCCTGTGGGGCGCCTAAATGTCAGTGAAGCGGGGCTCATACGTATGGGAGTGTGGGTGAAAACCCAGCCTGAGTCGGCTCTATGGAAGCATGGTGGGATGTTATGATCCTCATGTGCAGATTTCACCAACGCCTCGAGGTTTTGGTGTAACGGTTCGTTACATAGATATTTTGGAAACATTTATATAAGAATGGGAGTCTTGTCCTCATTCTATGGGCACATAATTGTAGAATTTTATTAGTAGTGTCTTATCGTAATTACATTTTCTAGTTTCTTGTAGAACATTTTGATAGTGTCCAGCTCTGTAAGGAAATGCTAAGGTGATTGTGTTGTACAATCATTAGTAGGTTTTGAGGGGCATTTGTTTATGTCTCCTTACCAAAACTTATATGAGTGAATTTTCTTTGTTTTGATAAAACTATGTTTTCCTATTTCTTATGTTTTAAAAGTATGAATTAGGCAACATAATTTCTATTACAATATTTTATTGTATTTACTTTTGTTAATTATGCAAGGATCTTTCTTCAATTGTTGCATTTTTCATGTCACTGTAAGAATACTATAGAGTAGTGTATACTCTACAATATTTTAGTCTAGTTATAAAATACTACAACAAACATTATTCTTGAAAGGTTATTGCCATCCCTTAAAGGTATTTCGGGTATACAAAAAAAATATAACCAATTTTCAATATAGTTTATAGCTCAACGATTTAAAGTTAGGATTTAGAAGGTTGTGAATAAAATTTATGTAAATTAAGTATCAATGAATGCAAATGTTTTTTCAAATATTATGTTAAATTGATTTTTTCTTTCAAGCACTACTGTTGAGGATGGATTCACTCCATGGAAAAATTAACATGCCAAAATCATAAGATCAGTTACCCTCCACCTTAAATTTTAACTAAGATATCCTGTTTTTTTGACCTATTAAGTATAACAAGTTTGTAAACCATACATATGCTTATTTTGAAAATTTATGCATAAAACATATTTATTACCATCACACTTTGTTTAAAACCCCACAAAATTTGTGATTCATTACCATCTAAAACATTATTTTTTGATATTGTTACGTAAAAGTAATATATGAAATTATACATTATCTATTTGTTTTTGATTTGTATTTGATGTGTTAAGTGCGTACAATAATCAACTGAAAAATCTCATGAGTGAGTATTTTATCTATGGCTACACTTTCCTCAAATTGAGTTACATCAATTATAAAGGAAAACAAGCTAGGATAGCTATTCCTTTATTCATATCTTCCAAGTAGGTCCTCTCACCTTGGTCCAGACATAGTCAAAAGTAGTAGGGTTAGGCCATCCCCTTAGTTAAGGTGTTTCCTGATCGCCTCTCAGAATTGATTCAGTAGGTTAAGTTTTGAAAAATCCTTTGGCTATCAATGACAAATAAATTTGCATTTCTCATCACTCCCTCACTGTTAATCTATTCCGATTAGTTGCTTAATTCCTGAGAGTGCAACTTCGAGAACCAACACCATGCACATTCCCTATCCCTATAGGTATCCAATATCATATATACATATAAGTATTTAGTTTTCACATTTGGGCTGCCTTCTTATACTTTATCTACATGCAGCCCAAATGAGCGGGGCATACATGGGGTGAACAAATCACCCCTACAATAGCTCAGAGCTATAGTACAGATCTGCATAGTACATAATCAGAGCAAGAACATAGTTATAAAGTGGCCCAGAATCTGAAATTTTTCCTTACCATACCACAAACACCAACACCTAGCATTAGACAGTAGTTTCCAGGCACCTATTTCCTCCCTTGGGTGCCTATGTCTAAGGGGCACACACAATCATCTTCTCATATCAACATAGTTCATAATAAGTTTTTTAGAGCATTTTTCAGTTACAGGCATAGTCCTTTAGAAACATAATATATTTTATCTCTTATGTTTAGTTTAATTAGTATAGCTTAGAACTAATATGGAACAACAGGAAAAAAAAGGGACACACCATCTGTAATGGTGTTTATTAGGAATAGTCATAAAAGGAGAGTAACACTAGACCTCTCTCCCTAACACTTTTTCTTTGGAGTGAGATCACCCAAAAAACTCGCACTTGGTATGAGATTACCCAAAAAACTAAATCTTGGCATAAGATCACCCAAAAAAATCACTCTTTGTAACAGTTCAGGATAATTTTTCTATCCTTTTACAATCTTCTACATTAGGTGCACACTGTCATTTTTGCACACTTTTACATACTTATGCATACTTTGCTCACATTTTTTTTCATATACACTATTTTGACTACTCTTTCACTTTTCTTTTACAGGTCCATCTTTAATACACAACAAGAAGCATCCTAAAATGGTAAATTCAAGTGCAACAGTAGGTACAAAGTAGCACATACGCTTCAACACTAGGGTAAATTTCATTTCCTAGTCTTCACACTTCATTTTGCACTCCTTCCACGCTTCACTTGTCTCTTTAGAATGTTATCGCCATCACTCTCTACAGGATCATAAGGTATGCATCTTATAACTACTTTATGTTATTGAGTATTCACTCAAAAACATAAAGTGGGGGAAAATGAAGTTACAAAATCATGCACTTGGGTACATTTCTAGGTCCTAAAAGAATCTAGCATATACATGACTCCTAAGAAAGAAAAAAAGTAATTGACAACTATCTTTAGCCTCTTTCTTCTATATTTTACTTTATTTTTGGTCTTACACACCCTACAGCTGATTCAAAAATTTACTTATTTATATTTTATTACTTCAGATACCAACACCTAGCCAGGACAACAATTCCCAGGTGCTCTTGTCTCCTCTAGGCGCCCCTGAGCCTTTTCTATCTTACTCACTCCTTTTGGTTGTATTTTATATTTTGGGAATATTTTTCACTTATGATTCATCCTTTCAGTTGTAAATTATGAAATTCAATCAAGGGAATCATATAAATAAATAGTTATGTGTTCAAAATAAAGGACCAAGCTCTATGAATTATTACTATCACCTAATCTTTCACTCAAAAGGCACCTAAATCACTTCAAAGCATCCATTTAGCATTCATTCAAGGGACAAGGGATTGAATTTTCTACATACATTGTAAATGAAGGTGAATTTCATTCTATTCCATACACACATTTTCATTATCTAGAAAATATACCATGGTATCAAGTGCATCTTACACAAGGGCATCCTAGGGAACAATTTATACACACAGTCACGAGAAGTACATGGAGTCTGAGATGTAGTGTAGTTCTTAGTCGTAAGTTCACTCTGTCGGGTGACTACCGAGGTTAGTATGAATCCCCATATTGCATATTCCTTTTTGGATTTGATGTGGTTTCATGGGATTTGCAGTTAAAATTCTATTTTTCAAGTTACATGTACCTTTGGCCTTCAAGGAGCAATATATAGGTGGTCAATAAGGAATATTTACGGCACTTATGTGACATTGTAAAAATTAGGTTCTAACCATTTTTGCAGTCACATGCACCCAATAATAGTCTCTGGCAGCCAAGTTCCCTTGCCATAGTCCATGTGCCCATGTCCAACATTTTCCATAAGTACCAAAATTTATTCTAAGCATTTACGACATTTTTCACCTCTTGTTTGGCAGTTTTCCTAGTTCAAAACACTTCAGGATCAAGCGCACATTAGCTAAGCCATACTTCCTATGTATCTTGCTTAGGATTTTCACTTTGTATGCTTTATTACTTGCGTTATATTGTATTAAACATATGTAGATCATAATTTACATTTAGTTACTCTGTAATTAGGGTTTAATAAAAATCTATTTTTGTTAAATCAACATCTGAAGTCACGCATGATATGATCTTGTATTTTTTCATGTTCAAGGGATTTCTCTAATGTGTTGGGAGAGAAGGACCTAAATTTATATTTGGGAGTAGGTGTAAGGGCCTTAAGAAATATTTTGCATTGTATCTTATTATGAATATTATGATTAACTTGTATGCAAAGTGTTTTCCATTTCTTAATAAAGCCTCGAGATGATTCATGGGCCCCTTACTTAAGGTTTATGAATCTTTGTAAAGTGTTTTTAGGTAGATCTTATTGTTGAATTCAGAGATGAGAGCTTTGACTAAGCCTTCTAAATAAACAATCCAATTGGGAGGAAGTTGGTTATACCATTCTAATGCTTTGCATATGAAAGTATTTGTTAGAAGCTTAGTGGTTGCGTAGGTGTTTGTTTGAATCCATTCTTTGTAGAGGTTCCCAAAGGTCTTAAGATAGAGGGTTGGATCCACATAACCATAATTGAAGATGGTAGCCTGAAACTATCTCCCAATTCCATGGCAACAATATATGAAGCTAATGGTTTGTTTTAGATGGTTTGTAACATATTATTTTTTATTGGCGGAGGAGGAATAGGATTCCCACGTGCATCCAAAAATGCAGGGGGTGTAAGAAGGTAAGATAGGCACCACATTTTGAGATACTACTTGCAAGATTTAATTTTGCATTTGAATCATGCTATTTGTGGTGATAGCTTGGGATAGAGCCATATGATCTAGGATCTTGACTATTACCATGCTAGGATCCATAGAAGAAGAATGACCTTTTTATGGGTACTTTTTTATGATTGTCATGTTCATTAGTGGGAGTTTTGGTAGATACATTATGATCATTATTTTTGGGAGGAGTCTGATCATGATAGATTATTCTCCATTTAATACGAGGCATGGTTACTTCCATGGAATCGGTAGATATCTTTTGAAAACCTTCATCCTTTTGAAGGGTAAAGTACTCATTATTGTCGAGATTCTTAATGATGGATCTGGGTTTTATTTTCTCAATCTTAACCACATTACATTTTTTTGAGTGACCCTTCTCTGACTATTTAGAGGGATAGGGTTGGGGCAATATATTTTCATGGGTGAGATTGGGGTGACTAGGAAGATTAGTTCTCATAGGATGAAAACTAGAATAACTAGAAGCATAAAAGAATATCCCATAGAGAAGTTTAAAGGGTTCTATTATTCTAAACAATATCCTCAGAGGTGACATCAATATAGCTTGGAATATGAAAACAAGGCTCTAGAAATATCTTCTTTAGATAGAATTGGTGATGTTGAATATTTGCATAGGGGCCGATAGTGTTAGGAAACAGACCCATAGAGGAATAGAAAAAATCAACCTAGAAAGAAATATTGAATATGGGTCGATGGTTTCTGGGAAGTACAAGAATAATAAAAAATATGATCGGTTATGCAATAAGGTTTGCACAACAATCGAGGGTGTCTAAAATAAAATATGTTAGGAATAGATAAGATTGATTGTGGGTGATGTTGAATGTTTAAACATATTATTAGGGTTTTTGGGATCATTTTTCTTTCATGGAATGAGATCAAATTTTAATATGGATTATTTTAAGGATATGGGCTCGATTAAGAGGTTTGTAAGATTCACGTCACATTTACCATAAATGTATGGCGGGCCAAGAATGTGTCTCAATAACCTGCACTCCTAAGTCTTCAATTCTACAAGGGTATTGAGGCAATTGGTAAGAGACGCATATGAATTGACACAGAGTGGATATATTTAAAGGGGCTAAAATTAGAGTTATGGTCGTATATCTAGATGGAAGTAATCTCTACACTAGGTCAACCTAGTGTTTCCAATGCCCGCACTCAAGATATAGGAGAATACCCTACTAAGATATCAGTAGCCAAGTGGGGAGAGGTATGGATTGATGATAGATAGGGAAAACACGCATAATGTAATTGAAATGAAAGTAAAGAGAAGATAAGGATCTGATCATGAATAAGAGAACTATTCTAAATAGTATTGAAACACATGTAATACAAAGCTAACATAACATAATGAAGTAAGGAGATGAACTAATCTATGTGAAATGAAAAAGATGGTTAGAAAACTCACCTGTACCTGTAGGGTTATCACTAATGCATCTATCTCTCTAGAGAAGAAACACACTGAGAGAGAATCATTATTAGGTGGAGAAGATGAAAATTTTTCTTATCCTAGACTCACTAAAAATGACCCAATAGTGCAAGCAATCCAACCAAGAAGAATATTTTCTAATCCAATCTAAGCCAAGATTAAGATGAACTAAGAGTAAAGAAAGAAAATGCAAAGTTAGTACAAGAGATAGGATCAAATGGCAGTTCCTAATATTTGGGCTTCCTTCTTTCATGAATGTCAATGTGTGGCAAATATATATAGGCTGCAATCGCCCATGGGAGATGGCGTCATCCAAGCAAAACCTTGCACCTACACCATTGCCCATGGATGATGGCTTCCTCCAAGGATGGAAAATGATGTGATGTGTCATGAAAAGCGATAAAGAGTTGTCATAGATCAAAAAAATGGATGAATAAGGTACCAAATGGTGATACAAGTAATATGTTGGGAATGCAATGTGTATGAGTTCTATGGGGACAAGGATAACTAATGAAAGGACAACTAATTTTGGGACCGAATAGTGATAATATTTTGGTGTACTGTCTCTAACCCATAATGATTACGTGAATAACCATTCCCTATTACCGAAAAGGCCCTTAAGGTACCTTATCAAGAAATAGATGCATCAGTGACCCTTATATACACAAAGGAAATTATTGGTAACATGTATGAAAGATGAAAAGTGAAAAATTAGGTGTATACACTTAGTAAATTATAAGGTATCTTGTCTAGCTTGCTTAATTCTACACACTGATATGTTAATAGATTCTTAGAGTCCAATGCATAAAATCCATAGACAAATTCAACTGGAAAAGGTGAAAACTCCATTTTTAATGTTTCTCATTCCTGTAAAAATAGTTTAGTTTGGTCAAGAGTTTATATATTGTCTTGGCCAATTTTTTTGGTTTTGAACTGGCATATTTTCTATCTTTGCTTTTAGTTTCACATTCTCTTATGGTTCTTTTACTCCCTTTGGGTCAACCTTTCTTCCATAATTTACCTTCAAAACCCTATATAAAAAAGCATAGACTCACTCATTGGCACACTTATAAATCATATGACACTAAGTTGATACACTCACTTCCTACATTTCTAAAATGAACCTAGGGATCCCTAAATATCACCAGAAAATATGCACACTCATTAGGAAAGCAATCGCTATAGTTATGAAGCATTGTCCTAGGTCAAGAAGTTAGCTTATCTCATTTGCAAGCACTCAAACATCCCTTCTCTAAGTATTTTAGCAAGAGTGAAAGTCAAATAAATCACCGTAATAGAATCTACCAACTCATATTTACATTCATTTAGATATTGCATGCTAGGTGGAGAATGACGTGTGATTTGAGGCCCTTTATAGTAATGCCAACATCGGTGGTGCATGGGGGTGCCCAAAACCCAACTAATGTTTTTTTCCAAGGTCTCCCATCAAAGGGTAGAGTTTGATATTTTATTCAAATGTTTATCGGTATTTGTAGTAGGACCAATAGTTAGGGTTCGATAGCAATAGATATTTCTAGGAAAGTGACACTTCGTGAAAGTTGTAAACCCATATTCTAAGCATGTCTAGAACCATACAACAAGGTCAAGACTATGTGGAGATTCCTAACAAATTTATATAGTCCTGTCCTAAGTCAATGTCTAGTAACGTTTTCAATGTTAAGGCATAAACAACTCCAAATTATCTAGTTCCAGTTGTTTGCATATTTAAAACTTCCTAGAATCATTTGTAATCAACTAAGTGCACTTATTCCCTTATGTTTTAAAATTTTGTAGCATATTGTGTAAGCATTGAATACATTGTTATGATATTATATGATTAATGGTGGAAGTTAATTAATTATAATAACCCCTTATATCTACCCTTTACATCTGTAGTATACTTAAATCACTAATCTATATTCCCTAATATATATAGGGTGTAAACAATTTACAACACTTGGTAACTTAAGTTATATCAGAAAATGATAGACTAAGGCTTCCTAATAATGTGTGGGACATAGAATACAATATGTCCATGTAATGCATCAAGGCTTGGTGTTTCACTTATTGGTCAATGCTTTATAGGATGCTATGCAAACAACGAAAAATAGACAAGTGCTTGTGGAGCTTGGTCTATCAATAGGGGCTAAGGTTTAATAAAAAAACCATGGGGAACATTTTGGTTAACAAGTACCTAATATTCTTTTGCAATTGTGGATAATTTCTAGTCTTAATGGTATTGGAAACAATTTTGGAAAGGTTATGGGTTTATAAGATGGATATTTTTCAAGGTTTGCAACTATATCTAAAAGAATCAATTTCTTTATGAGGGGGTAGCATTCATACATGTACATTTTTCTTTTCCCATTGGAACTTGGTAGATTCTTACCCAATTAATAATGATTCCTTCATGGAAATTGTGTCTGGGAGTTTAGGCATGCCACCTAGGGAAAGTGATTACAGACATGTAACTTCAACATGTCAATGTTGACATCAATTATCATTATAAAGTGTTAATTTTTTATAACAAGAAGGATTAAAGCGTCTGGGAGCCATTGACGTCAACTGCCTCTCCACTACAATCTATGTTTTTTGTCCCTTGAAAGTTTTGTCTTCCCCGATTGGTTTCATTACCTCTAAGTTAGGACAAGGTACTCCCCCAACATTACTAACTTAAAATATTTACTTTCTTGCTATGAGTTTGGTTGTGGATAATCCCTATTTGGATGATGATTATACTTA
This sequence comes from Taxus chinensis, assembly GCA_019776745.2. Lineage (NCBI taxonomy): Eukaryota > Viridiplantae > Streptophyta > Pinopsida > Cupressales > Taxaceae > Taxus > Taxus chinensis. The sequence goes on along the minus strand of JAHRHJ020000306.1, from coordinate 21,843 downwards.
AATGGATCGACCTTTTAGTGGGTCCCACATGCTTCATGATTCTAAAGTATATGTTGCATTTAAATTTTATTATAGATCTTATGTTTTGGTTGTTATTCGACTTATAGGGGTTGTTGATCCATTCATGTTGCTTTTGAGACTTTTTGTGATGGTTATGGTTTTCTCTCTATTTTTGGTGGAATAGTTCTTGTGGATTTATGTTTAATTGTGTCTGATGATTGATTTAGTAGTTGAATCCTACAAATTTTTCAATCATTTTTCCTTTTTGTTTATAGTTTTAATGGGTGGAGACATTACAATCCTCATTTCATCAATCAAAAGAATAATATAGAAAATTGTTTAGATACACAACACGGTTCAAACCTCTCCATGATTAATATGGATGAAAATGAAAATTCTATATGCAATCAATGTGAATAGATAGAAAATATAAAAAATATCATGTTAAGAAGTATTAAATATCCTATTAAAGTAAAATGGAAGGTGAAATCAAACTTTTATCACTAGAGGTAATTTATTTTTGAAATAGAGCATAACACAACGTTCTTCAATACATTAGATGGTTTAATTTTTATTATAGAGAACAAGATCACAATGTTACTTAATACATGCTTAGTTGATGAAACCTTAGCTAAATTTAATGTAGGTGTTCCCACGTACTATCATAAGAATAGACTTCCTTTCAATTTGAGTGAACATGCATATTGATAATAATGGTATAACTTTGATACCAAATGATAGAATAGAATAAGATTGCAATGACCAAAGAGGGACGAAAGCCTCACAAATATTATTGATCATGAAATCAGATTACATAACAATGCAAGAGCTGTAATATTTATAGATATTAGACAACCTCATATGGATAGACATGACACCCTATTAGGCACCAACTACGAGATGATAAGACCCATCTCACATGCACATGTAATTACTACTAATACCAATATTGAATGTTATCCAACATAACAATATTGAATGCAAGTCACTAGACTAGAGTGCACATGTTGCACATTATTAAATAAAAGACAATGCAATAAAATGCAATAAATATGCCTATGATAAATTATGCTAACATTCCCCCCCTTAATTTTGCATAGTTTTTAATGAAGTGGAGAGGAACTCTCTGAACAGTGTGAATTTTTCACGTGCAAGTGACTTAGTGAAAACATCTATCTTTTGTTCAGTTGTAGGACAAAACTGGAGCTGTATGTTGTGCTTCAAGACATGCTTGTGTATGAAATGAACTTGTACTTCAATATGCTTGGTTCTCTCATGAAATACTGGATTTCAAACAAGCTTCAGAACTCCTTCATTATCAACATATAATGGAGTAGATTTCTATTGTGGTAGACCAATTCCTTCCAGTATTTGGCGTAGCCATATTGCTTCACAAACAGCTTCACCTATAGCTTGATAATCTGCTTCTGTAGAAGAGCGAGAAACAAAGTTCTATTTCTTGCTTCCCCATGATATTGGTCCAGATCCCATAAAGAAGACGAAGCCTGATGTTGACTTCCTATCATTCATGTTTCTTGCATGATCTAAATCTGAATATCCTATCAAGAAGAAGTTGTCGTTCTTCTTGTACTCTAGACCAAGGTCAATTGTACCCTTTAGATATCTCAGTATTCTTTTTGTTGCTTTCCAATGACATATTTTTGGTTCTTGCATGAAGCGTGATAAATAGCTGATTGCAAAGCTGATATTTGGTCTAGTATATGTCAGGTAAATGAGACTCCCGATCAACTGCCGATAGAGAGTTGCATTCACCAGTGGTGATGGATCGGAACGAGATAACTAAATTCTTGCTTCCATAGGTGTAGCAATAGGAGTGTAGTCCATCATCCTGAATTTCTTAAGCGTTGTCTTGGTGTATTTGAACTACAAGACAAAGATATGATTCTTTTTTTGCCATACTTCCAACCCAAAACAATTGTGCATGAGCCCGAGATCTATCATGTCGAACGATCGATTAAAATCCTTCTTTTTTACATCGATCATCTTCACAGAACTACTTGTAATGACTAGATCGTCGACATAAACAACCACAATGAAAATCTTCCCCCCTTGCTTTTTGAGGTAGAGATTGGGGTCATAAGGATTCCTTTCGAATCCATGACTTATGAGATGCTCATCAATTTTGATGTACCATGCCCGGGGTGCCTGTTTTAGGCCATATAGAGATTTTATGAGTCTGCATACCATCATCTCTTTTCCTAGTATTACATAACCTTCTGGCTGAGTCATATAGACTTCTTCTTGCAAATATCCATTAAGAAAGGCACTTTTCACATCCATTTGGTGGACTTTCCAACCAAATTGTGCAGCTAGAGAAAAGATCATCCTGATTGTCTTGATCTTGGTTATGGGAGAAAATGTCTCCTCATAATCAATTCCTTGTTGTTGTGGATACTCGTTTTCTACAAGCCTTGTTTTATACTTGTCAATAGTCCCATCTGATTTGTACTTAGTCTTGAATATTCATCTGTATCTAATGGGTTTCTTCCCTGGTGGAAGGTCGACAAGTTGCCATGTGTTGTTCTTCATCACTGACTGATACTCTGAATCCATGGCATCTTTCCAAGCTTTTGATTGTAGGGATTCCTAAACTGTAGATGGCTCAACTGTTTTAACAACTCTACTCATTAGGGCATAATTGACCTCTTCATAAGCTTTACTGCGAGTTCTAGGTCCAGTACTAGATGATGTGTTAGGTGCTTCATCCAAATTTGCATCTCTTATTAATTGAGTATACCATTTAGGTAACTTCTTAGCTGTTCCATTGGCTTGTGGTGGATCCAAGTTTTCACCATCATCCAATTCATCACTGTCATCTTCAGTGGGAACATCAAATTCTGTCTTCACAAGAGGTGTATTCTGCATGTTTGTTGAGTCATTGAGTGGAGCATCTACTTGTTTCTTCTCAAAGAACTCAACATCCCTACTTGTGTATAATTTCTTTACTTTCAGATCCCATAATCTGTACCCAAGTGCTTCTTCATTGTATCCAATGAATATCAATTTCTCAGCTTTCATATCCAACTTGTTCCTGTTCTTATTGGGTATGTGTATGCTAGCTTTACACCCAAATACTCTTAGGTGTGCAATTGATGGTTTCCAATTTGACCATGCTTCTTAAGGTGTCACCCCTTCAAGAGCTATTGTGGGCACTCTGTTCAACAAATAGACTGCAGTTCTTGCAGCTTCCGCCCAAAATGTCTTTGTTAAACCTGAGTCGTCAATCATACATCGCACCATTTCCATGATAGTATGATTCCTTCTCTCAACTATACCATTTTGCTGTGGTGTGTGAGTAGGAGGCATTTGTTGACGAATCCCATGAGCTTTCAGGTAAGTCTTGAACTCATTTCTTGTGAATTCCCCCCCTCGATCTAAGCAGAGAGTTTTGATCTTGTGACCAACTTCATTCTCAACAAGTGCTTTGAACTTCTGAAATGTCTCAAAGGCTTGACTCTTGTTTCTTAGACAATATATCCACATCTTTCTTGAGTAGTCGTCAACACAAAGCATGAAGTATTGACATCCATAATGACTTGGTTGTATGGGCCCGCAAAGATTGGTGTGCACCAAATCAAGCTTTCCCTTAGCTCTATATGTGTTCTTCTGGAAGGGTACTCTGTGTTACTTTCTAACTAGGCAATTGTGACACTTGTCAGTGTTGTGCTTGGGTGTAGGCAATCCTTTCACCATGTTGCCCTTTTGAAGTGTTTAGAGATAGCCAAAACTGATGTGACCATATCTGCGATGCCATAGTTCTGTAGATTGTATGTCTTTGGCCACTAAAGCTTGATCATCCTTATGGACAAAATCAAGTTTGAACATGCATCCCACATTGGAGGCTCTTGCTACAATCTTGGAACCTCTTAACTTATCTCTTATCAAGCACACTTTTTCTCCATTATTACTGTCAAAATCCAACTTCAAGTTGTGATCAAGAAGTTGACTAACTGATAGCAAATTCTTGGTCAACCCAGGTACATACAATACATTTGTGATTTTATAGTCATGCTTTCCAAGAGGTAGTGAAATGTTTCCAATCCCCTTGACACTGTATGATGAGTCATCACCTAATGACACATGGTTCTAGTTAGGTGAGTCATGTAGTGTGTAAAACCAATCCTTGCGTCCAGTCATGTGTCGAGTTGCACCCGAGTCAACATACCAAATATCTTGTGTGGACTTGGTTTCTTCATCAAATTGAGTAGAATACATGTGGTGTCCTTCATCTGAATCATCCTCATGTTCGGCAATGTACCCTTGTTGTTTGGGTTTTCTTTGCCAATTACCATTTTTCTGCCCTTGATTGTTGTTGTTGTTGGACTTCCCTTTATTTGAATTATTGTTACCCTGTTGGTTATTGGGTTTTGAATTGCTTGATGAACCCTTTTTGTAGGAATTTTACCAATAATATTTGATGTCATGTCCCCCTTTATTGCAAATGGGACACTTCTTGGTGTTGTCTCGTTGACTTTGGTCCTTTTGTTGACTTTGATTTTGTTAGGATTTCTTGTTATTGGACTGAAATTTCCCCTTTCCTTTATGATTGGAAGATAGTGCTTGCTCATCTTCATGATCTTTGTTGTTCATTGCCTCTTTTTGTTGGAGTAGATTGACCAACTTCTCAAAGGTGACTGTGTATTCACTCATATTAATAGTTGTCAGAAAGATTTTGTAGGAAGAAGGAAATGCTCGTAACACAATTGGTACGAGGTCTTCATCACGTATCTCTTTTCCCAATGCCAATAGAGATGCCCTCAAAGTAGCAACTCGTCTCAAAAAACATCAACCTTCTCATTGTGCTTGAACTTGAGAGTATGCAGTTGTGATAGTAGATTGAGGATGACATTCTTGTTTTTTGCCTCATAGACTGTGCTCAACTTATCCCATGCATCCTTGGCCGATGTGGCATCTCTAATGTGTGGTTGTACATCGTCTGTTACGCCAAACAAGATGATCAACTTGGCCTTTTGATTGGCCCTGTCAAATTAAACTTGTTGTCTTCCATCATCAAGTGATCTTGTTGTTTTTCCATCTACAACTGTCCATAGGTCTTCAAACTCAAGTAACATCTTGATCTTCGGTTTCCATGCAGCACAGTTGTCTCCTCTAAGTAGTTGTGAATCTGACAAGAAGAACTTTGGTGCTTGTGCACCCATTTATGCAATCTAAAATTTTGAAACTCTGAATTTCTAACAAAGGGTAAGGCTCTTATCACTCCAAGTTTATGGTCTCCCTCTCAATATACCATCAGGATGATATACCAAACATTTCTATATACGCTCCCCTCTGATATACCCATCGGTATGTGGAAGAAGATCACCCTTTCAATATACTCGTCAGTACAGAAAGAGGTGTTAATGCACGTGAAAGAATTTAGTACATGGTACGTAGACAGTATGGAGAGGGGTTTGTACAAACAAAAATGGATGAGAGGGCTCAAATGTGTGTGTATTGTGTCCTTATTACTCCCAGTTGATTTTATAGGGTCGATGCCCAGACGACTTTTAAGCAGCTGTGTTAGACATTAAGTGCAGTAGTAGTCATGACGGCATCACCCGTAAGCATTTCCTAGAGGCACCATATATACGGAACGCTGCTATGAGATCAAACATCTCGTGTGATAGAACCAAACATAAAAATAAAAAATGTACACTTTTTTTTACATTTATGCACCAAGATTAGTACAAAATACTCTAAAAGTACATCAAAATGAAGTTTTTGTGTCCCCCCTCTTTAGAAAAAAGGGTTTAAAATCACAAAATACACAATTTAGGCCAAAAATATTTTTTACCCCCAATAGGTGTTTTTCGCTAAATTTAGCAGTGACTCTAAATGTGTTTTGGTGAGCTTCTAAATTTAGAAATCTCCCAAAATTTAGTAATTTCTACAAATTTTCTTTAAAAAAATAATTTAATAAAAAATATGGAGAGAGTGGGAATTGAACCGCTGACATGTTTGTTCCCAAGATCCAAACAAACAATCTAAATATTGTTTTCACCTTTTCTCACAAACCGTGATCTGGGTTTTTCTAAAAATTTTACAGTGGCATCATACAATATTTTTCTTGAAACCCACAAAATTTCAAAAGAATCATAATCTTAGTTTTTTAGATCTTACCAATTTACCAGCTAGATCTGATTTTTTTAGAAAAAATGATCTAACTTGTACAGACTTTTCGTCACATGTAGAGGCCGAATCTGAAGATGATGTAAACTGTAAATTTGTGCACCTTCTTCTTATCTTTCTAGCAAAAAAATCGGCACATCAATCTGATATTGTATGAAAAAGTTATGTCATTTTTTTAAGAGTTATGTGCTGGAATTTTGTTGACATGACTAATTCAACCTTTGCTCCCGAATTCTTCACACCTCCACTTTCAGATCTGTTTTTTTTTTTTCACTCTTTTTTTAGATCTGTAATTTTTTTTTTCAAGATCTTTCTCCCTTTTTTTAAGATTTTTTTTTTTCACAAATCTTTTTTTTTTTTCAAGATCTCCAAATCTGAAATATTCCGCCAATATGTTGGATCAATTGGCTGTGCCAATGACTAATAAAAAAAAATTTACCTTCCAAATAAGTGGATAGGTTAAATTTTAATTGAGGGATGCTTGGAAGGAATGGAGGCTACGGGATGCTTCAATGGCTCTCCTTTGATGTATATCTTCTTCTCCAATAGATCCTCTCCTATAGTGCTCCTCTTCAACCTTGCTTGGATAGAAACTGCTCTGATACCAAATGATAATAATGGTATAGCTTTGATACCAAATAATAGAATAGAATAAGATTGCAATGACCAAAGAAGGACGGAAGCCTCACAAATATTATTGATCATGAAATCAGATTACATAACAATGCAAAAGTTGTAATATTTATAGATATTAGACAGCCTCATATGGATAGACATGACACCCTGTCAAGGACCAACTACGAGATGATAAGACCCATCTCACATGCACATGTAATTACTACTAATACCAATATTAAATGTTATCTAACATAACAATATTGAATGCAAGTCACTAGACTAGAGTGCACATGTTGCACATTATTAAATAAAAGACAATGCAATAAAATGCAATAAATATGCCTATGCTAAATTATGCTAACACATATTTTGATGAAGACGAGTTTTCCCTAGTGATGACGAGGTTGATTTTGATTGCTTGGATACATAAAATTTTATTAAATGAAGTTGTAGTTGACGTCACTAGTGGTACAAATGACACAACCGATACCCTGAAGCAAGGCGGCTACAAGAACTGAAAATTCTCGAACAATACAAGGAATACCTAGTTTTGCTTTGTTTTTTTAATTATTGAATAATAAGATAATTTTGTATGGACTTGTGAAGATATGTTTATTAAAATAGTTTTGTATGGAGTTGTGAAGATGTGTTTTTTTCGTGTGTATTGTATATATTCTTTATTGAATTTTAAAGTGTAGGAATTAATGTCATATACTCCATAAAAATTTTAGGTTTGGGATTGGATTTCTAGTGGATGATAGTACAATATATATCATCATACCTACTCGAGGACCAGAACTTATTCAATGCGTGTATTATTTTTACGGTACATAATCTTGAAATCAAGATCCCAATCACATAAATTATAAAATTAGAGAGGTGCGTCTTATGTCTTTTTTTTAATCCACTGACATAAATATCAACATCTCTAACTATATTATCTAAAATATATTGCTGATTACAATGTCATGAATAGTGCATATTTATATCAAAACTTCGTTTAACTAAACAATTATAATTAAGAGGAATCCTATTCGTCAAAACCAGAAAACAATCCTAATGCTATCCACTTGACATATATTGTCAAACATATAAAGATTTATACCCTAATAAAGAAATAACATACTCCAATTGAAGACAGGCAGGATCTCAAATTTCAGTATATATAAGAAAAAAATAGTCAAATAAAACAGTAATAATAAGAGAGGGCTAATGCAGCAAACAATAACAGCAGGTGAAGTGGAGTCATTCTACGTCGAATTGCTTGTACCTTCTCTTCCATTATATACTCGTTCTGAATTTCCAACATTTGACGGCAGGCTTCTATAATGTCGTCATGCCGCTTACTCCTCTTCCCCCACTTCATTGCTCTGTCTATTGCAAAAAAACCCTCCCTTTCATTCACCTCATATCCCAAGACGTCCTCCAACCGCACAGTAATTTCATTTATCTGCAAATTCATGGTTTCGTACCCATGATCTACAACTCTGCAACTCACCGTTATGTTACATGCGATTATCTCCAAAGGCGAATCGTAACGGGCAGGCAGAATGGATCCAAAACGTACTGTGAAATCATTCTCACGACCCCAAAAAGTCCTCCGAACTTCAAGAGGTTTCCAACTCGAGAGATTCACAGCGCGTTTTGTTCTCGTATTTATAAGAATCCAGCTTAGCTTCATCATCTTCAGCAACGCTATTTTCTTCGAATCGACATCCTTTTCCCTATCATGAACGACCTTGATTGAAATTGAAGGAATGGCGCCGTCGCAATTACAAAGAAGATCTATCAGAAATGGAGACAATGGGAAGAGGGAGGATGACCTGCAATGAAAATGGCTCATACCCTCTTCAGAGATGACTTTTGAATATATTGATTTATTGTTGTAGTGAATATCTACCAGCGACACAAGATCCTTCGAGGAACTAACTGGAACATCATCATCAACAACAACAACGACCTCCTCTCCACTGTACTCTACACCAACACTGAATATCTCGTGATAATCTTTCTTGAAATTGAGAATGGAATGTTTGCAGCAAACATTCAGCAAAGGAAAACAATATCCATAAAACGTTCTGAATCCTCCCAAGGAAGAGATCAATTGTTTAACCTCCTCCTTTTGTGTGGAAGGCCAAAGAGAGGAGCATAAATTTTCCCACAACCATTCTTGGAATGCAATGGACATCAAACCAGAAGACGAAGACGCTGCGATTGCAAGAGTGCTGCCATCCACCTTCCTTAATATCTCTGCAATTATATCAGACGACATCTTCATAACCCCTCCAGACTTTCAAGTGTGCTTATTGAATGTAAATATGAAGGACTCACATAAATATGACTCCTTCCACAATCATTTCTTTAAACAAAGAAAAATATTTGTTGTGTCACTGTGCGAGCGATAATAATGGATGTTTTCATGGTCGAGTTCATGAAGCCTGCCATATCGTCAGCATTACATAAAATATAATAGTTCTGCATCTAGAAAAAGGTCCCACAGCTGACATGAAATGTTTACTACAATGCTCACACAGCATTCGCCTCGTCTCTAATCTATTTTATTCTAGATTGATAGCGCGAGCTAAGTTTATGTTAGAATATATTAGTATCATAATCCTTTTTCAAATTATTTAAGATTCCAACTTACCCTGATTTCACATTGGTGTCGCTTCCCATAAATCTACGACTTCTTTCCGTTTACCATTGAATTGGTTCGAAATACTGTTCCTAGTGATTGAAATGTTCTATTTATTTATGTTAGTACGCATTATTAAAATAGAAATGGTGCTCTACTACTATAATGGGTGGTTCTAGTAACAACTAAGCAATAGAATCTTGATATAGTAAATTTGTAATTGATTCGATATTTTTTTTTTGACAATTTTTTTATTATTAAGATTATATTTATTGCTCTTTCTATATATCCTTACTAACATATTATTATGGTGCTGGTGTGTTATGTGTGTATCCTTGCTATATGATTAATACAAACAAAATATGAGGAAACCATGTCACTATATTAGTGACTATTTATGGTGGTCATCTTGACATGACTTAAAATACACAAGTACAAACCACATACAAATTAATAATCTAAAGAGACGACTAAAGTATTATCTTATAGATAACATAGAGATAACCCCTAAAATTGAAGGCAAACAATCTAAATTACGTGATGATTTATGTCATCAAAAGATTAATTTAATCTATTGTGAAAATTAAGATATCTTGCATGAATTTAGCTTCTTGGTGAAAATAAGAAGACAATTAAAGGAAAAAATCGAGTGTTTTTATGGATCGTGTTCTTGTTTTGAGTTATGAATAAGATCATAATGTCTTTGAAGTAACACATTACTCAAAGTTCATCCCTTGAAACACCTTTCATGAACCTACTTACCTTTGTGTATGTCTAAACCACTAATACATCGACTTCACTTGGGATGTTGACTCCACTCTACATATTTATATCTCTAAAGGTGTCAAGTTGCCAACTCAACACTATCGAAGCTCAAAAAAGGCATACCTCACAAGTATCATCCGATGCAATTGCTAAGAAAATCAAATGCTTAAAATAAACAAAAAATTACACCATTTTAAACCAAATTGAACATGCTCTCACATAGGTCCTGGATCTGGAAACCATTATTTTTTGTATACATGATCTTCTAAATTTTTTAAAAACTTGAAGATTTTGTAAAACCAATAAAACATGCTACACCAATCAACGTGTTTGAAGATCCATCACACAACATATCACTATCTAATATACTTGTGATTTTATAGTCTTTACAAATGAAAACCTATATAGCACATCCAATAAGTAACCATAACTACGTTTTTTCTTTTTTAGATGAATTTTTAAAATTTAAGTATTAAAAAACATGCATTTGACAAATTGAATCATGAGATGTTTGATAAATCAAAATGCAGTGTGAATGTTGTAGGTTTTAAAGTTCTTTCATGGTTATTAATAAAAAGGTGACGGATTGACCATTCCTCTTCCTCTGCCATCTCTACCCGATCAATTTTATTTGAAATTGGAGATGGAGTTTAAAAAAAAAAAAAACTAAGAGACTATGATAACCATTTACAAGAAAAATGTACTTATAAAGCCCTATTGGCCAAAACTACAAATAACATTAGAGCAATGAATTTTGGGACTCAATGTGTAATTATTTTTATCAAGTGTTTTAAATCATAATCCATGATGCATCATCAGGAGTTACAAGATTATTGATCAAGAAATAAAAACTCTATCTTATGCAAAAAATGGCATGTTACAAAAACACTAAAAATATATAGTATAAACCAATAATAACAAAACCTAAACCTCGAATGGATAAACATAAATACATTAGAACAATACACATTATGGAAATTTAAAATATAATAAAAAGTAACTTAGTAACTTAGTTTTGTAGGTATAACATGGGATTGTCGAGAAAACCTATGACATGTGATGATTAATGTGATCAAAATATTAATTTAATCTATTGTGAAAATCAATAAATTTTGCATGAATTTAGCTTCTTGGTGAAAATAAGAAGAAAATTAAAGGAAAAAAATAGGGTGTTTTTATGGATTATGTTCTTGTTTTGGGTTATGAATAAGATCATAATGTCTTTGAAGTAATACATTATTCAAATTTCATCCCTTCAAACACCTTTCATGAACCTACTTACCTGTTTAAATGTCTAAACAACCAATACATCCACTTCACTTAGATGTCGAGTCCACTCCACATATCATTATGTCTAAAGGTGTCAAGTTACCAACTTAGCACTATCAAAGCTCAAAGAATCATACCTCACAATTATCCCATAGACACACATTCTAAAAAAAATAAAATGATTAAAAGATTCAAAATTAAACCATTTTAAAACAAATTGAGCATGATCTCACATAAATCCTCTATTTTCAAACTATTATTTTCATCATACAGGATCTTATAAAATTCTTGTAAAAACAAGATTTTGTACAACCAAAAAAACATACTACACTAATCAAACTTGTCTGAAAATCCACCACACAGCATATCACTATCTAATGAACTTGTGATTTTATAGTCTTTGCAGACCAAAACCTATATAGCACATCCAATAAGTAACCATAACTATGTTTTTACGTTTTCACATGAATTTTTAAAGTTTAACAGGTATAAAGAAAACATGCATTTGACAAATTGAATCATAAGATGTTTGATGAATCACAATGCAATGCGAATGTTATAGGTTTTAAAGTTTTGTCATGGTTATTAATAAAAAGGTCGCGGAGTGACCATTCCTCTTCCTTTGCCCTGTCTACCCCATCAATTTTCTTTGAAATTGGAGATGGAATTTTTTTTTTTAAGCCTATCAGACTATGATGACCATTTACAAGAAAATGCACTTATAAAGACCTATTAGCCAAAACTAAAAACAACATTAGAGAAATGACTTTTGGGATTAAATGTGTACATTTTTGATCGAACATTTAAAATCATAATCCATGATGCATCATCCGGAGTTACAAGATTATTGATTGATAAATATAAACTCCAACTTATATAAAAAAGTAATCTATTACAAACACTAAAAGTATATAGCATAAACCAATAATAACCAAACCTAAACCTAGAATGGATAAACATAAATACATTAGAACAATACACATTATGAAGATTTAAAATATAATAAAAATTTATTTTTTTAGGTCTAACATGGGATTGTCGAGAAAACCCATGACATGTTTCTCAAGCCAATTTAGAAGTGCTTCTCAGATCTACCCTGATACAAGAGCTTTGTTGTCCTTGTTATAATTTGCAAAACTACCCTAATTCAGGAGATTTCTTGGTCTTTTTTTCAACTTGATAAAGTCTCCATTATGATTCATATTTTAAAAATTCTCACTCATAAATGTTCTAAAATTGATCCATATCATATTATTCAAGCTATCCAAATTATGTCATTTAGAACTTCATATGATTGTCCCAAAATGAAGGTCTGTATCTTTCTAGATGTGTTTTAAAATTATTCCTGTAATAAATGCTACTTCCTCATTCTCACTTATAGTATCTTTTTGAGTTTCTTAAAAATAAAGACATCAAGTTTGCTATTTCCTCATTCTAAATGAAAATTAATAAGAAACAAGGTTGTCACCTCCTCAATACAATGAGAATAAGTGATGTTCTACTAACTTTTTTTTACCATATCACTCTCAATGAGTAGTGTTTTGTCATAAGTTTCCTACTCTCAAAGAGTGAATATATACTTTATACACTATGATTTGTTTTTACCACTCTATTTTTGGTTACCAACTTCTAGTGGAAAGTGAACCTACTCCAATAGATGTCATATTCAATGGAAAGTAAGAGCATGCTACAATGGATTTCATGTCCATTATAATTGTAATTATAAACATATACATTATGTTTTGAATTTTTATTTCCATTGTGTATACTGCATTGTCCCATTACAAAAATTATATTTGAAACTTATTACGATAATATTATGTGTATATGGATATTAATTTATACTTCTTCATATAGCCATTTCTACTTCAATTACTTGCATTATTGAAATACATTAAGGATAGTGAAATTCCTATACATTCTATAATAGCCAAATGATGCAGGGAAACACCACTTCCTCATGTTGGAGGGTTACAATTAGTACTGGTAGGATAAATTCTACACGTTAAAACATTGGAGGTAATATTAATCACCATAATAAGTAGTAACAAATTTATAACAATTAACGTGATTTTGATAAATGAATTTTTGTACAAAACCTTCAGCTCCTCTCTAAGATTTCTTTCCCTTTGTGTGTCCAAAATAGTAATGAAATAATATTAAAATCATTATGTTATTTTCCTATTTTCCAAATACCCTACTTGGACGAAAATTTCTACTAGATTAAAAAAGGAATCTTCAAGCACTAAAAATATATAAAATCACTCAATACCTGTTAAGGATCTTCTCTTGTATTTTATTAATAACCGCTAGAACTTCTCTTCACCTGCTTAGAATTTGCACCTGCATTTAAAAACCCTCAAGAGGGTTTTACATTAACATTGAAAGTTATAAGTTGTAATCTATATTTTCCATATAGAATATTAGGGTTTATATTGAAATCAAAATTACACTCTAAACAAAACCTACAATCTAGATAAAATAGTAATTTAACAAATAACAATACTTGTAGTTTCATAGTCAAATTTGATGTTATGTAATTTTTGGTACACAAATGCTTCTCCTATAGATTGAATCCTTATATTTCGGATTAAGTTACAATTTTTTTTAAAAATGCACATACCTAACAATAGATACTATAACCAAATCAAAAGAAAAACATTTAATTAGGCCATATATCTTCCTTCCACCTACACTAACGTTTTCTCCAAATTACTATGATAAAAACCATTGACTACTATGATACAAAATTCTTAACAATAGTGGTGTAAACACACTTTTCCCATGAATTGAAGTATGTCCATAGAACAGAGACCTGGTAGTGCTTGACATTGTCAAGGTAAACAATTGATTAATGTGAGTAGGAAAGAATAATACAGTAAGAGGCCTAGAAACATAAATAGATTACCGAAATGAGTATAGAAATTGAACTGAGGTTGTGATATTGATCCATTTCCACTATTTGAGACAACAATTGTGGCATTTCTACACAAAGTCACCATCTAATCTTCTATGACCGTGTTCTACAAAAACAAAATACAAAAATCCATTAGAAAAAGAATTTGGGACAACTAATTTATCATAGGTACCATTCTGATTAAATTATATTTAATTATATTTTAAAATTAATTATATATTCATTCATCTTTTTCTATCGAAAAAAATATAATAAGAATATGATTTTTATTAGATAAATTATAATCGGAAATAGTTGTACCCCATATGCATTAATTAAACATTTGTGTAAAAACCTTGAAAAAGTAATCTCATTGTGAAGAACTCCTATAGGGGTAATGATAATAATATAAATGGCACTTTACTACTATAATGGGTGATTGTAGATGATTATATTTAATTATTTTTCTCTCTCTTTCCCCGACACAACATATATATTGTAAAAATATATAGCTATCTCAAGCGGAAATAATGTTCTTATGTTTTGGAATTACTTCAATAAGTTTCTAAAATTGTCAAACTAAAATATGAGAAGCTCAAATCAATATATAACATTCTCTATCCTCTAGTCTTTCCTTGTACTAGTATATATTTGTGATATGTATTAAATTTATTTCCTTGTTTTATAATTATTATAAATACATCTAAATATAAATATCGCTAAAATAGTATATTTAATCATGTGGTTTGTAGTCTTACAATGAGGATGATGGTGTAAAATTTGTTGTCTAATAATCCACCAACAAATAAATATGAAGAGATGTTGATAAAAGGAAATAAGGATAGGATCATTTTAAGAGAAACTTTGGTGAAATGGATTACCCTGAGTCCTTGGGAATAAGGCAATGAAACAATAAATAATAGACTTAAACATATAAGTAAAATCTCCCAAAAAAACAAATCCATATGTGTTCTATAATGGTAATTGGAGGGGTGGGGCCTAGGGGTGAGGGGGTGGAATGACAATGATGGAGTGGTTAGCTCTAGTTACTATGCATAAAAAATTAAATACTACATAAACTTTAACATCTATTTGACCTTCCCATGGTGATGGGAACCTTAAATTTGATGTCCATTTGACCAGCACTTAAATCTTTTTCTTTAATTAGTAAATAAAAATTATAATATTATGGCATACAATAGATTTTGGAGACATTTTTTCCCTAGAAAGTATTTGTTTGACTCCAACACATTGGTGCAATTAAATTGATGGTGTTTTGCATAAGTAGGTCAAACCTAGTTGTAAAATAAAACAACCTAAGAACATAAAATAATCAAAATTAATTACAATATGGGAGTTCCCACTTCCCTTAGACACATTTTGATTTGATTTTGATATTGTCTACTACACTTTGGACATTTTTGTTGCTTTTTGATTTTAGCAGGATACTAATGTTAGAGATACTGGACTGTTGTTGGTTTCGATTCATATATGATGCATTTGGATTGCTAGAGAGTTTTATATTGATGTTAATATGTTGTGGACATGGTTAAGTCAATATATATATATATATATTTATCACATGCGATATACTTTCTTCACCATGAGTATTTTTATGATAATTAAATTAATGTTTGTGATCATTTTGACATGATGAAACGTTGGATAAAATGTTTGGAATAAGTAAATGATTGTGAGAAATTGAATTCCTGGATAAATTAATTAATTCAGGTGGAGAGCATTGCCTCTCCCCCCATTTTTTTGTGAATAAATAAATCATGATGAGACTTATTTGTTGTTGTGTTGAAGAGCTTGGGGAAGTTTCGTGGAGGTCCTTAAGAAATCCTTCTTGAGAGAAGCCTTTTGTTTCCCACTCAAAGTGGAAGATTGCAAATTTGTTCATGTTTTTAAAGGAAATGTTGAAATATAAGTTGTATTAAAATTTGAAGAAGGGTAAGTGCACGAAGTTGGGGGGCCAAAAAATGGACAAGAATCCAAAAAAAAACAAAGCACGTACGTGTTTTTATTTTTCTGGCTCAGGAATCATTGAACCTATAACGCATACGCGTTATTAAGTATAAGATTTCTTTTATTATTTCATATACTTTTATTATTTATTATAATTTTATTATTTCTTATACTTTGAATTTATTTGATTAAATATAAGAAATTAGGGTCACTCTAACACCTTATGGTAAGTTGTCCGGTAGCTCCAACGTTATAATCTAGAAGATAAGTTTTTCAAAATCTAATCTAGTCAATACTTACTCATTTTTCAATATCCAACAAACGACTTAAAACTTCAGGCCATATATATTGTAGTCATCCTTTGTTTTGAGAAAGCATATAGTCCATTTTTTAGGTTTTTTGACCTTGTAAATGGATTTTGGCCCTACCATTTTTTAATTTGTGTCCTAATTCACTTTACAATTGACCATGAAACTTAAACTCTTGATGTTTCTACTTCTTACAAAAAGAGATCCTCACTTTGTGATAGAGGATGTTTTCCC
>JAHRHJ020000305.1:0-84586 GCA_019776745.2 Taxus chinensis | reverse complement strand
TTGTCTAGGATTAGGTGGTTGATGAGATGTTCTGGTTGACTTGGATTTAGGATTTGGATTATATTGGTGTGGTTTAGAACATAAAGGGGATGGATTAGACTTAGGGGCCAAATTAGATGGTTTGGGCTTGGAGGCCAAAGTAGATTTGGGTGATTTTGGATGGGTTGGAGTATGCGGGTGTGAGGTAGATGGTTTTCGCTTAGGATTATATTGTTATGGATTAGTAGAGGTAGATGAAGGGAATGACGTAGATTTGGATGAAGGGGATGGGTGTGTAATATGGGGGTCACATTAGATTTTAGTGACGTTGTGGATGAAGGATATTTAGGAGATGGTTATGGTGTGGGAACCACATTAGACTGAGTAGGAGATGGGGTGGGGAGAGGATTGGGATTGGATTTGTTAGCTTTGGGAATTGGTGACTTAGGATTCGCTTCAGTTGTTTTAGGATTAGGGGATGGTGGATTTGAAATAGGATTAGAGGATATGATAGTGTTAAGTTTAGGTAATGAAGGGGGTAAGATAGGATTAGATGTGAATTAAGAGGATGAAGGTAACATAGGAACCATATTAGATGATTAAGGATTATGGGTAGAAGGGGATGAGGGTGACTTAGGAATCACATTGAATGGTTTAGGATTAGGGGTAGAAGAGGAGGTGACTTGAAATTCACGGTGGATGAGATAGTATTGGGCTTAGGTGATGGAGGGGATGAAATAGGATTAGAGGCTAAAGTTGATGGTGGATAAGGGGATGTGCGAATATCTAGGATAAAGTTTGTAGGATCGGATTGGGATGATGAAGATGACGAGAATGGAGGACTAAGATGAGATGTGGGGGATGATGATTTTGGATGAATTTATTGGGATTATTGTGGATACGTGAATGAGACTCGATGATAGGTTTTACGATGATCGGATTTAGGAGTTGAGGTTTTGGATAATGGTGGATTATTTGCATGAGTTTTGATGGAAGAAAGGTGTAGGTCATGATGATTAATAGGGGATTTGGGGGTTGATGATGATGGTTGTGTGGGTTTGGATTTGGCGGTTAAACTAGCGAGGACATAAATGAGGTCCTTTTGGTCTAGGTAAAAGTTAGTGAGGTCCTCAAAGTCGATGTAATTGGCTTGTGGGGATGGTGGTTTATGTTGATTTGTGGGTTGAGATGATTTGGGTTCATCAAGGAGGAGGTTAATGGGGTGAGGAGTAGGGATATTAGTAAGGGGAGATTGTGGATAGGGTTGGTTGGGAGATGATATTTTAGGAGGTGATTGGTTGATTGAATATTTAAGATTGGATTTTTTTAATTAATATATTGGATGGTTTTTAAGATATTAGGATCAATATGAGGTGTTTAATTTGGATAACAAGGAGAGGGTTGGTTAAGGTAGGATGTTAGGTTTGAGATTTGTTTGTTAATGTGTTGGACGGTATATGGGACTTTGTGGTCAAAGTGAGATAATTGACTTTGATGGGTGGGAGATGATGAGATAGCTTGGTTGATGGATTTATAGAAGAGGTAGGAGTTTAGATCTTGTTTTAGAAGGGATGGGGATTGAGGATCAAAGGCCATGGTTAGATAAGATGTGTGGGGGATTACATTTGGATTAGGATTGGGGATTAAGGATGGTGATGGGATTAGGATTGGGATCATTTGATTAAGGATGCTGATTATTATGATGTTTGATTGATTAATATTTTAATGTGATGGGATGGTTAACGGTCTTCACAAGAAGGAAACAAACATGCAACACACACCCTAACTAGTCAATGGGATTGCAATCAAGATATAGCCCGATTTCAATGCCACACACCAACTGATGGTTCCATAATTGGATCTCTACCTATATGTCAATGTGGGGTCATCTAGCGAGTAATATTTGGGAGTACATCCTCCTTGAACTATAGCTCAATATGTGGCCAAGATTTTGTATAGTCTAATATGCACGAGCCCACTAGGGGCATCCCCGATATACCTTGAGGCACGTGGGGTCCAAGTCCATGTTGCAAGGATGTTGTCTAAGGCCTGAGTATTGGGATGTGGAAGCCTCTCACTTCACATTATTCTTTAAAAAAGTAAGTGCTTAGCCAATAATGACAATTGTCCAAGAATTTGTAAACCCCATCGGAACATGGGGTGTGTCTACATGCGTGAAGGTGAATCCCACGGTCATAAGATCCCTAGGACTACGGTAAGTGCGTGGATGTCACTTCCACATCACGTTCCCCCCTAAAAATGAAAAAGGGAGAGAATACTATCCTATTTTGATCCTAAAGATTGTCCTAGGAAGTGAGAGGAGAGCATACACAACATTGTCTTCGGGTTAAAACAAATGACAACACAAATTACAAAAGGACAATACACACAAAATAATAAAAAATAATGATAAAGTTTTTATGATGGGGGAATTTGACAAGAAGACTTATAAGACAATAAGGATTAATATTTTGTTTTCTACCATAGTGTTCTTAGATCGTTCGAGCTGCAAGACAAAGGGTTAGTAGTTTTGATTAATCAATATCCTGCAACCACAAGTGTTAGGAAAATACTAATTGAATATTAAAACTGACAGAGTTTCCCCTTATTCCTACAATATTCCTACAAAAATAGAATGTAATAAGCTGCAAAACACCACTAAAGATCAAAAGGTGTGATTAGTTGGCTAATACTAATGTAAAAATTGTTCTAAGAGAAAACACATTGTTTCAGGTCAAATGCACTAAAGTTTAATCAAATGTGCCAATCCTACATTGACAGATATTAGTGTGAATAGAAGCAAAAATTATACAAAAACACAATAATATATTAGTAAATGCGCTACTATATGAGAAAAAGTGTTGAACATGCACAGACGGAGGCCGGTGTGAACAAAAGTGCTAATTTTATCGCAAATGTGCTAATATTTTAGCAAACGCGCTACTCTATGATCAAAAGCGTTGAACCTGCATAGACAAAGGCTAGTGGACAAAAAAACACTGTTACATTAATGAATGCACTAAAAGATGCTCAAACACGTTGTTACATGTAAAAAGGCATTGAACCTACACAGACAAAATGTAATAGACACAAAGGCATTGATATGTTAAGGAAAAGCGCTAAAGCATGAACAAGACACGCCACGAGTTCCATGAAAGTGATGAAGTATATCCCTACAACCACATGGGTTAAAATTCCATCCAAAATCACGATTTTAGGTCAAAAGTGTTGTTTTATGTACATAAGCATTATTTGACATGTCAAATGCACTTCAAAAGGACACAATCATGAAAAATTTGAAATTTAAGACATAAATCTTAATGAAACTTCTCCAAATTTGCACAACTTTTTTTTAATATGGAATACTATTAAAAAATAATTATAATTTCGTGGGGCAAGCCCCATGGTGGGCACCAAAATGTAAACAAAAAAGAGGTTAGTATACAAATGTAAACTAAGAAATTAACCAAACTAATTCTGAAACTAACAATTCTAATTGCTACCTCAGATAGAGAAAGATGGAAAGGAAGGAGAATATTATACTTGCAGTTACCTACAAGATTGCACAACTCCTTTGATGTGATGGATGTTCTCTTAGATTGCTTGTTGGATGATTCAGATTTTGATGGAGTCACTTCGGAAGCACCTCCCCTTGATTTCCTTTGATTTCTTGATGAAGGATGAAGGATTGAATGTAGGTGAATGGATTGATTGAGTGATTTAAGATGAAAATGGGTGATTGATTGATAAAATTGGCATAACTTTGTTATGGATTTGTGAATTTTCTCTCATGGGAGAGAGGGAGATATTTTAAATTTTTTGAATATGATAAAAAGGAAATTTAGAAAGGCTTCTAGAAATAGAAGCCTCTAGATTTAGATGTGATAATGTGATTAGGATTAGAATTAGATTAGGTTAATAAAGATGATTAAATGTGAAATTACATGGAAATGGCTAGTGTGTAGGGATGTGTAGAGTAAGTGGGTATGTAGATGTAGGAATGTTAAATTCATAGAAAATATTAAATAGGATAATATGATATAATAATGAAATAAAAAGGATTAAGTATGAAATGAGATAAGATAATGAATAAAAATGATTAATAATGAAATGTTGGGATAAATAATGATAAAGGGTAAATATGATAAATTAGATTAATAACAATAATTAATCTTGTGATTAATTATTATATGGGTGACGTTGAGATACTGGCGGGACAGATTAATAATTAATCATGTTGACATTTTATATATCTACAATTATTATTGGTGTGGTCCTTGGAAGGAATTTTAATAAAGACTTTTGTAATAAGATCCTTTTCTATTTGGGTTCCCTTTTCAATGAATTCTTCAAAAAAATTGAGACAATGCATCTACATTTAAAAGGATAATTAATTATTTAGGTTAGGTATGTAGATACTAACCAACCGTTTCTCTAGAATTAAGCAAGGAAACTGAATTGCGATCCCTCACCATTGTTGTAATAATTGTGAAAAGTTTTCCTTTGTTCATTTCTTGGTATTGCAAAAGTACATCATTGTAGTATCTAAATTAAAATTAAAGGAGAAGTGTTTAACAAATTTCTTGGATAGGTCAGCAAAGGTTGTGATTAAACCTTTTAGGAGATGCAAGAACTTGTTTAAGGTTTGTCCTCCTAATATTTTCAGAGATAACTACAAAATATATATGTCATTATAGGATATCTCTTGAAAATCCATAAAGAATTCTTTGACATCTTCTCAAAGGTTGTGTTTGCATTTGTACTGTTAGAATTTGAGGATTCTAATAAATATGGATTTAATCAACTTAAATATTTAAATAAATATTACATTATAACATAAGTAAATAAAAAATACTTACAAGAAATAAATAACACAGGTGACATAATATTTATAGTGGAAAACCCCAATAGTGTAAAATCTACTTTGAAAATAACATTTTATTTCAGAGAACTTATTTTACATCTAGTAAGATCACCTCCTTTAAAACCCTATTTACCAAGGGTAAAACCAAATCACTTGATTTGCACACCTTTGATATATTTCCTGACTATATCAAATGAGGACCTAAAGTCCTTTTTATATAAGGTGACTGGGTATGTCTCTTGACCCACCTTTTCAACTTAAAATGGTTGACACATACAACTAGGTTTATAATATTCAATATTAGAAATATAGTCATTTCATGATATTAAATATTTAATATAAAGTATATACCTAGGTTAACATATTTAATAATAGAAATATAAATATTTCATATTATTAAATATTAACCTATATATTAGTGATGGATCCATATACATTAAGGTTTGGCCATACCACTTAATCATTATGTTCCAACACTCCCCCTTAATGTTAAGTGAAATAACATAACATATGCCAAGAGATTACATGCCTGTGTTACACTACATGATTTACAATTCTTAAACCATAAAAGTTTTAGGCTAGCATATCGGTTGAAGGAATTATAACACCTTCATCATACTCAATTTATATTTTGGTACAAAATGATTTGAAATCCTAAAGATCATCCCATGATCAGTGGCTAAGTATGATTTGTGAGTTTTACATGTTCTCACAGGTTCTCATAAAAGGTTATTGAATCCAAACATATAGGAGCCTTTTACAACAAAGGACCTCCTTAATAATATGTTTGTATTGGATGTTTACCAGTAAATTCAATAGCATTAAAGAGTTTACTGAAAGACCACCTTTCAGATATTTCTACACTTCTTTCTAAAAAATAAGTCGAGGAGGTATACATACCTGAAGGTCTTTTTACACTTTTCTAAAGGTATTTTTTATAAAAACTAAGTTCCATTAGGAGGTGACATTGTCATACACACTCCCCCTCAATGGAAACTCTGATAATCCAAGATTTTCATGAAAGTGACAAAACTTTACAACACTCAGGGACTTTGTGAAGATGTCAACAACCTACTCTTCAGTCAACACGAACTTGAGATTTATGTCATCACTTAGCACATTCTCATGGGTGAAGTGTATATGTATCTCAATGTTCTTCGCCCTATGATGTTGAACCATATTATTAATAAAGAGTAATACAACTATGACCACCACATAGAAGATGAATACTTCCTTTAACCTCCATGTGTATCTTTACCAATAACTATTGCAGCCACATGGCTTCTTTACTTCTTCCATTGTACTTTTCTTCCTCAGTAGAAGAAATGGAGACTGTTGATTGCATTTTTTGTTTTAAGTAATGGTTCCTACACCAAAAAAACTTGAACACATATCCAATATATTTTATAACACAACATCAGTATGTGGTTAGAATTAAAAAAATCCATATAAGATAGTATATTCATTCTTAGTATAATTTAACCCATAATTAATTGTTCCTTTAATATATCTAAAAATTCTTTTTGTAATATTCCAATGATCTCTAAAAAAGGTTTCTGCATAAACCTTGAAGTGATTCCTACTATATAGGAAATATTTGATCTAGTTATAGTTAGATAAATCAAACTATCAACTAACAACGTATATAAAATAGGATCAACCTTTTTCATATGTAAATTTATGGTCAATATTTATTCCAACTTCCATTGAAGTAGAAAATGATTTACAGTCAATCATAAGAAACTTTTTCAATATAATATTTGTATATTATGTTTTGTAAAATAACAATAGAATGAAATACAATCATACAAAGAACATGATGTGAGAGACCTAACTCATCCATTTCAAAGTACTACTTCAATTTATCTTTAATCCTATGAATTAAGTTAGAATTTTCACCAGTCATAAGTAAATAATTAACATATATACATATAATGATAATATGTGAGCTTTATTGCTTAATTAATATATCATTGTTAGAAGAACAATTAACAAAACCTAACAGTTTAAAGAATGAAACAATTTTCACATACTAAGCTCTAAGAGCTTGTTTTAAACTATACAAGGATTTCTTAACTTACAAAAATAGTTTTCTTTACTAGTTTCTTCAAATCCTTTAGGTTGAAACATGTAAAGTTTTTCATGTTAGGTTGTGGATCTTGTTTTTATGTGTGAAAGTGTTGAAGATTGTACACTAAGAGTATTGTACACTTTTCATGTATCCTCGCTGGGGTTCGGGGCGTAGCCCCTGAAATTTTTTTTGGGCCTTAAAACGTGCCTGATATATTGGGAAACATGATTTTCTCATATGGGTGGGATTTTGACCCATAGGTTTATGGGACGATTTTTGCCCATGGTTTTGATACCCACAGTTTTGTAAAACTGCTTAAGAAGTTGTCTATTTATATGATTTTATGCATATGAAAGACGTATGAAAAACATTGCATATGTGCTTTGAATTCGGCTGTGAATTTTGTAGAGTTTTGTTGAGCATAGCTCAAAACAGATCTGGGTATTGTATTGAGAGAGTGGTGGCTTGTAATAAAATTTGAGCAAGTGATTCTTTATGGACGTAGCCCAATTTGGATGAACCATGTTAAATACTATCTCTTTGTGTTGTGTTATTTTATCCTACACTTTTATTTGAGGTCTGTAATAATTTTCTGCATATTAGTTTCTACTGTTGCGATTCTGTGAGGGATTATTCTGCATATTTTATCCCTTATTTTCTAACAATTGGTATCAGAGATTGGTTTAATTTGCTAAATTGTTGAATCGTAGGGAAAGTTTTATCTTGAGTGGGATCTATGGTAGATGATGGAAGATCTAGGGTTGATAAATTCAACGGGAAGAATTTCAGTCTTTGGAAGATGCAGATAGAAGATTACCTTTATCAGAAGGATCTTTATACTCCGTTGTCTGAGAAGGTGAAAAAACCCTCGAGCATGACAGATGCAGAATGAGATTTTCTTGATAGGAAGTCACTGGGGACAATCCGGCTATGTCTTGCATCTTTAGTATTATTTAATGTTTCAAAGGAAAAGACTACAAAAGAATTGATAGATGCATTAGGGAAGTTGTATAAAAAACTCTCTGCCTCTAATAAGATATTTTTAATGAAAAAATTGTTTAATATAAAGATGTCTGAGAATGGTTCAGTAGCAAATAATCTAAATGATTTTAATACAGTTGTAAATATGCTAGCTTCGGTTACAATAGAATTTTATGAAGAAGTTAGGGATTTATTAGTTATGTGCTCTTTACCTGAGAGTTGGAATAGCGTGGTAATGGCGGTAAGTAACTCGGTTCCTGCTAACTCAAAGTTGAAGTTTGAAGATGTTGTAGGGGTGATTCTAAGTGAGGAAATGCAAAGAAATTTTTTTGGTGAATCTTCTACTTCAAGGAATGCTTTGACAATGGAAACTAGAGGGAGACAGAAGAATAGAGGAAACCGTGGAAAATCAAAGGATCATGTAAGGTCAAAATAAAAAAAGAAAGATAGTATGCTGGCACTATGGAAAGTCTGGGCATGTAAAGAAGGATTGTTAGGAGCTTCGGGACAAGAAGAAACAATAGGAAGAAAACAAGGAGGCAAATGTGGCAACAGGTAATGTATGTCAGGATGCTTTGATTCTTTCTTTGCACAATATTTCTGAATCTTGGGTTTTAGATTCAGGGGCATCTTTCCATGCTTCTCCACATAGGAATTATTTTGTTGATTATGTTCAAGGAGATTTTGGGAATGTTTTTCTTTGTGATGATGAGCCTTGCAGCATAGTTGCAAAAGGTTCTGTTCAGGTTAAGATGCAGAATGAGAATACTTGGCTATTGAAGGATGTCAGACATGTGCCTACATTAAGATGAAATTTGATATCGGCAGGGCAGTTGGGAAGTAATGGTTGTACTATGATATTTACAGCGGACTCTTGGAAGGTTATTAAGGGTGCTCTTGTGGTGGTAAGAGGTAAGAAGGTTGGAACCTTGTATTTAACCACTTATAGCACTAATGTTTGTAATCTTGTAGATTCAGAAGTAGATACAACATTGTGGCACTATAGGCTCAGTCATATGAGCCATAAGGGCATGGAGATCATAAAGAAGGATTTTCCTAGATATACAAAAATAGGTTTGGATTTATGTGAGAACTGCGTATATGGGAAACAAAAGTGAGTAAGATTTCTCAAGGTTGGACCTAAAAGAAAAGAGAGTAAGTTAGAGCCGGTGCATTCTGATGTGTGGGGGCCGGCTCAGGTATTATCTCTTGGGGGTTTAAGTTATTATGTTACTTTTATTAATGATGCAACAAGAAAAGTTTAGGTTTATTGTATTAGAAACAAATCTAATGTATTTGACACTTTTGTTAAATGGAAAGCCTTGGTATAGAATGAAACAGATCTTAAGCTAAAATGTCTCAGGTCAGATAATGGAGGGGAGTATTGTAGCAATGAATTTAATGATTACTATTCTAAGAATGAAATCCGCAAGTAAAAGACGATTCTAGGAACTCCGTAGAAGAATGGGGTGTCAGAAAGGATGAAAAAAACAATAATGAAACATGCTAGGAGCATGAGGTTATATGTATGACTGCCTCTTTATTTTTTAGCAAAAGCGGTGAGCACAACTGTGTACTTGATAAACAGAGGACCCTCAAGTACCTTGGATGGAGGCATACCTGAGGAGGCTTGGTATGGTAAGAAAGTTGAATATTCATTTCTTAGATTCTTTGGATGTGAGGTGTTTGTTCATAAAGACAAGGATGATAGGACCAAGCTAGAGGCTAAATCATAAAAATTTACCTTCATGGTTATGGTGGTGATGACTTTGAATATAAATATTGGAGCATTAAGAACAAGAAAATCATTCGATTTAAGGATGTGGTCTTTAATGAGAAAGTCATGTATAAGTAGCAGTTGCAGAAAAATAGGGAAGAATCCAACAAAGAATATGCAGCGGTAGAGGACCTTCTGGATGGGAAAGTGACACATGAATCAGTTCAGGAACCCCCTCAATAGGAACCCCAAACTCTTATATTGAGGAGGTCTTCTAGGGTAAGAAGAGAACCTGAACATTTTTCTCCTTCTCTTTATTATTTATTACTCACTGATAGTGGAGATCTAGAGAGCTTTGATGAAGAAATGCATGTAGATATTAGGAAGAAGTGGGAGCAAGCCATGGATGAGGAGCATCAAGTTCTCATGGAGAACCAGACATGGGATTTGGTAAAGTTACCTAAAGGAAAAAGGGCATTATAGAACAAATGGGTATTCAGAGTGAAAGAGGAAGAAGGAGGCAAGAAAAGATACAAGGCTTGATTGGTGGTCAAGGGGTTTGCACAGAAAAAGGGTATAGATTTTGATGAGATTTTTTCTCCTATGGTAAAAATGACTTCTATTAGAAATGTTGTAGGAATAGTTGCAGCAGAAGACTTGCACTTAGAACAACTTGATGTAAAGACTACATTTCTCCATAGTGATTTGGAGGAGGAACTATATATGCAGCAACCAGAGGGCTATGAGGTCAAAGGTAAAGAGGATATGGTGTGCAAACTTAAGAAGAGCATGTATGGCTTGAAACAAGCTCCACGTCAATGATATAAGAAATTTGATAGCTTCATGATGGAGCAAGGTTGTATTAGATGTCATTCTGACCATTGCATGTATACAAGGAAATTTGAGGATGACAATTATATTATCTTGTGTCTGTATGTGGATGACATATTGGCTACAGGTAAAAACATGCAGGAAATAAAAGTACTCAAGAAGCAACTAGGTCATGCGAGGAGGGGAAGGAGGAGAGGGAGAAGGGATAGAAAGGACTTCAACAGTTGTAGTAGTGGCAACATCTTGAGTGGATGTGCCCCATTGGAACATCTTTGGTTGTTTCTTTCTCTGGGGAAGCCAGAGTTATAACTTGTTCTCGTGTGACGGAAGGGGGACTCTCAGGAGCCTCTTCTTGGGCAGAGCTTGACTCACCCTCTTTGTCTTTTCCCCTACCCTTTGGTAGATGTTTTGGCCTGGAAGGTGCGTTGCCCAAAGGAGATGTGGTGAAATCTACCCTGAGGTAGATGAGGCCATTCATCCTGCACCAGTGCTCTGTTCTCCGCAGAGTTTCTTTGACCCTTTCTTCAATGGTCTAGGGCACTTTGGTTCTTTCGATTACAGCAAACGACCGATTGTCCCCATCCGTGTCAAGATATACCTGATCAACTTCTTGATCAGTAGTTTGATAACCTTTTAGGACAATGGCTACGCCATACTGAATGATTTCGGCCAAAGCCAAGTGGGAGTGATCCTTTCTTATGAGCTCGACCTCATGATACAGGTCGATATAAATGTCCTTGATCTACAGAATGTGTATTGGATCGAGTTTGGCCCTGGGAAGGCAATTTCTTGGATCGAAAGTGGGCCTCGCTAAGAAGTTGTGCTTCAAATTGAGCAGTTCTAGCTCTGCAAACATCTCCCGGGCTTTGTGGTGGGAAAGACAAGTGTACCTACCCAATGTGAGGGGGAAAGGAGTTCCACCCTTCTTTCTCTTCAAAAACTTTTTGTGTGGTAGGTTATGAGCTGTCTAGATAGCTGCAATAGGATCAGCTTGGGGCGGGTATATCTTGGCAATTTGGTGGGTTCCCCCAAGAAGTTGGCTGCCCTTAGATAGGTGAAGGTGGGAAATTACGTGAATAAGGCCCCCCACCCTCCCACTTCTCCGTTGCTGCAACAATGCTCTTGGTCGTACGACCGTGAGTCAAGTTTGGCCTCAAAAGGTAGATGATGCCGTAGAAGAAAGCATCGTTAATCTTTGTAAATTGTGAAATACTATTTTCCAGCTTCAGCTCTGGGTAGTATTCATATATTTTTACTTGGGGCCAAACCCCGCATCACCTCAATGCTAGATAATCCCTCTCCGAGGCTACAGCATAAACTACGTAGGAGTTCATGTAGAACTCCCCGTTGTGGTGAGTTATTGGAGCTGCTCAGATATAGTGCTGCTTATGATCTCTGCCCACTTGAAGCATTGATCTGGCACATTCTTGTTCATTGTCTCCAGGTACCTGAGCATCCATTTATGAAAGTAGTGGGCGTCAGAAAGCCCAAATACTCTTCTTAGGAATGTGAAGGTATCACTTAGTTCCTCGGAGAAATCGCTACAGTGAATGACCTATGGCCATCTGGTTACAACCTTCTTGTTTTTTAGGTACACCTCATTCATCAATTGCATACACTGGTCTTCGTTTTCCTCCCAAGCCTTGGTGCAGTCTTCTTGGCTTACGGCCACAAAGTGCCGGTGGTGAGGAATGCCAAGCATAATTTCGAAGTGTCAGGCAGTGAGGTTGATCACGACCTCACCCTTCTCATTTTGGACACATCTCGTGTCTTTGTTGTAGCAGCGGGCCACTACCATCATGAATTCATTGTTCACTGCACTGGCTAGGATCCCCCCAGCAAAATACAGGCCACTACCTACCAGTTTGTCCATCCTGGGACTTCTGTGACCCTCCTGGTTCTAGCCCAGAAATCTTCCATATCGATGTGACCGAGCTCAGAGTCTCTTATATCTAGGTCACATTCTTCCTGGGATTCAGGCATCCTGACCCTCTGATATTTTTTACTTCATCTCTTCCTCTGTAAGCTTGGCTTTACCCTTAGATTTGGTTGGTCTCTTACTTGATGTAGACATATGTAGTTCTGAACTCAGTTGCTGATCTGCAAGAAGAAGAAGCAAAACCCAAAGCAGAAGAGTCATGTGTTAGCTGTTTGATCTCCCATTAAAGTATTGATAGAAGGAAGAGTTAGAAATTTCAAGGCATCAGGGCACAGGGCGCATGAACGTTGCAGGCTGTAGGGTTAAATAGTAAGGCGCACAGAAAAAGGGTGTTATAAGGGAAAAAATCAGTGCCAAAGGGGTGCAAGGCGCATGGATACTGCACATGACATTTTTGTTGTTGCAAGAAGAAGTGCACCTACACCATTTATATGCATTTTATACTGGGCACAAATAATTTTCATGTTGCACGGGGATAGGATGCGCCAAAGGGCATAGGTTTTAGTGTATGTAACATCATCTTTACGTGCGCAAAAGGGGAACTTGGTGCGGCACATGAAAGGTTTGCATGACATTGTGTTACTGTAATAGGGGATGCGCCTGTGTCTTTTTAACGCATTTTTATACTTAGCGCAAGTAAGGTTAGTGTTACATGGGTTCAAGGCGTGCCAATGGTGCAGGTTTTTGCAATGTTACATAGGAACTCGGTGCGCCAAAAGGGCACAGGGTTATTGGGTGTTGCAAGCAAGGAAAGTGCACCTTCTGGGTGTAACTGTATTTTTTATAAAGCAAACAGGGTGAATGCGCCAAGAGGAAAATTCAGTCGCACGAAATTTTAAGTCTTCTTTCTTTCTCTAGAGGGATTTGCATGTGTTTTAAGCCTCTTCTGCAGGGTTTTTTTGGATGGTGAAGAGGGCATACTAAGGAGATCCAAGTGATTTTTTCCAAGGCAGAGTCCTCCTTACCAGAAGATCTAGAAAGAGGAGGAAGAGAGGAAGAGCATAGGAGAAGGACAACAAGAACAAAAAAAAGAGGGGTTTTATAAATCCATGCCTCCTACTACACAAACAAACAACCAACAGTAAAAACACAAGAGGAACAAAGACCACCTACCCGAAATATATATAACATGAGAGACGAAGCGGGGTCCACGAATGCAAAACAAGGACGACAGACATGCTGACAGGTGCAGAGGAATAAAATCTATCACGTGTGTTTTTAATTTTGAAAGTGAAAGGGCGGATGCGCCTATATATAGGCAAAGGTGCAATAAATGCGCTAACCACTTTTTAAGGGGCGCACCAAAAAATTTGTTGACACTACAAACTTTGTGCCCTTTGGCGCACTAAAACACGTGTTAACACGTGATTATGTGTGCCTTTGGCGCAAAGAAAATACTGTCAACACTGAAATATGTGCGCCTTTGGCACACCAAAACGCGGCGCAACAAAAATGTTGTTGACACGAAGGCACATGTGCCTTGGCGCATGCAAGAAAGGCGCATCACGGGGAGGCGTACCAAAAACATGTGTCGACACTTCAAAGGGTGTGCCAAAGGAAATGAAGGGGGCGCAAACTTACTCTGTATTGCATAGACAAAAGGTGTGCCCAGCTAAAAAAGACCAAAAATGGCTAAGTTCGGAAAACTAGATTTCTCGGAAAGGGATTTTGCAACGTTCCGAATGCAAGGGGTCCACGACGAGGGACCAGAACAAAATTTCCATTGGGTTGACCATATAGAAGTGAAGAAGAGACCCCTAAGAATGCATAACAACAAATTTATGAAAAAATTATATTTTAATACATTATAATAAGCTATTATAATTTATAATGTAAAAATATATAATTTATTTTTAAAAAGAGGTATATAGTTTATAGAATATAAATATAAAACCACATATAGTTCATAAAAATTACAAACTATAGTATATTTTTTTTATATAAAAAAACACATAACCCTTATCAAAGGGGTTTAAAGGACATAGACCAGGGTAAAAGAATTTTACCAGGAAAGTAGATTTATGAGAGTATAGATTAACCTACATAGAGGGGACAAGTAATTTCACCCAACCATCCCTTCATTTACTCTTAATTTTACCCTTGCACACATTTAAAACTATAGAAATATTGTAAAATATTTTATATAATTCCTCCAAGCTAAAAACTTTAAAACTTTTATGTGGCTGTAACTACCAATATTTTAATAAATATTTACCACATTTCACCTGGGCCACCAATAAACTATCCCCTTTTTTTATTTCACTATTTATACCTAAGAATTCCACATTTATACCTGAGATATTATCCCATTTTATTTTCCACTCCCACTCTTATATAAAAGAAAACCTTTAAATATGTTTATTTATATAGTTTTTATAAACTATAAGATATAAATGAATGGGGCCACCCCCTTACATGGATAATATAAATGGTTAGGGACACATATTAGGTTTTATTTAATAAGTATTAAGATTTAAAAATAATCCCTTCATAGCCAAGCAATAAACACAGGCCTCCTTACTAAAAAAAGTAAGTACTTAGATCTTTTTAAAAATATATATATAGACCAAATCTAATAATATTTATATTTTAAACGGTTTAAGATAACCATATATATAATATAATTCAAACTTAGGTTTGTTTCTTTTTTAAAAAAACTATATATGCCTAGATTTATAAGTTAAGTTTAAATATGATTTAATCTTAGGCTTAGAATATAGTATGTTGACTCTTCCCCCAATCCCATGTAATTTTAATATGGTTTAAGGCTTTTAATATATAGTTTTTTTTTTTCAAAACTATATCAATTTTAATGTGATGTTTATATAAATTATTAAATAAACCTTATTCTATATTATAAATATTTTTATTTAAAAATAATAATATAGTTTTCAAATTATATAGGATATATTTATAGATTAACTATAAACTATAGTTTTTCAAATTGAATCTTTTAGAGGGGTCCAAAGAACATGGGTATGAATTTACCTTCCAAAATATTTAACTTGCAAACATTTGAAATTATAGAAAACATGAAAATTATTTCATATATTAATAAATTCTTTCATTTCATGTATGTGATTTTCCTGTAGGTAAATATTTGAAGCCCCTTTTACATGTGCACACATCAATCTCCAAACAAACATTAATTCCATATAATTTTAAAAAGGTAAATGAAAATAAGAATCATATTATATTACATCTCCCCCCCAAAAATTAGGGATTTAAAATTGAAAAACCCTAAAAATTTTACCGAAGGTTTAATTACACAAATGTAGTGCCAAACTAAATTGGGGAAAAAACCTGAAGGAGACCGAATAATTCTAAATACCATTTCGGTTGGTTGAAAAAATCCATACAAATTAAATAAAAAAATACAAAACATTTGATTTTAATTTATTTAATTTACCTCACTCTAATACCATGTTATAATTTGAAGATTCTAATAAATACAGATTTTATCAGCGTACATATTATATAATTTACAATAAATATTTAAATAAACATTAAATGATAACATAAGTAAATAAAGAAATACTTAGAGGAAATAAATAACACATATGACATAGTATTTATAGTGGAAAATCCCAAAAGGATAATAACCACTTTGAAAATAACCTTTTACTTCAAAGAACTTATTTTACATCCAGTAAGATCACCTCCTCTTTCAAAACCCTATTTACCAAGGGTAAAACCAAATCACTTGATTTTCACACCTTTGATATATTTTCCAAATATATCAAATGAGAACCTAAAGTCCTTTTTATATAAGGTTATCGGGTATGTATCCCGACCCACCTTTTCAACCTAAAATGGTTGACACATACACCTAGGTTTATAATATTTAATATTAGAAATATAATCATTTCATGATATTAAATATTTAACCTAAAGTATATACCTAAGTTAGCATATTTAATAATAGAAATATAAATATTTCATATTATTAAATATTAACCTATTTATCAATGATGGACCCATATACATTAAGGGTTGGCCAGACCACTTAATCATTATGTTCCAATAGAGGGATCCTTCCCATGATAGTCTTGCATGATTTTGGGTGCATTGGTATAGGAAAACCTAATAGAGAACATGATTCTTACTTCACACCACTCTAAAAGGTTATCGCGATGTGTCAGAAACCAATGTGTTATGGTCCCGTTCAAGTTATAGTTAATCATACTTCTTCTCTTGATCTCACGTTTCCATTGGGTCTCCATTTCTCGTAAGAAAATATTAGGGTTGGCTCCCCCAAAATAGCTAGGTAACTTCTTTCTTCTCATGTGTTTGACTAAGTGCACCTTTTTTACTCTTGTAACATATCCTCTCAATTATTACTCAATTAACTTATAAGTCTCGTGGGCCCAATTATCACATGCTACACTAGTGGTATCACTCATAGATTAAGAATCTTCAAACTGAATAACTCCCTCAGTAGGATTAATCACGTCAGGGTCCCTGATAGAACACACATAGATTTTGTCAAGAACTTATTCTCTCAAGGGCTCAGTATAGGGTGCTTACTTTCCATAGGTCAAGGGGACAATTACCCTTTTTCCTTATTCTCAAATCTTATGTACCCTTTATTG
Organism: Taxus chinensis; assembly: GCA_019776745.2. Classification (NCBI taxonomy): domain Eukaryota; kingdom Viridiplantae; phylum Streptophyta; class Pinopsida; order Cupressales; family Taxaceae; genus Taxus; species Taxus chinensis. The sequence goes on along the minus strand of JAHRHJ020000305.1, from coordinate 67,612 downwards.
AACCATAGGTCAACATCTTTCTTATAACACCAAGGGCTCCCAAGTAACACTGCAAAGTTGTCTGCCTGGACAAGTGCTAAGACCTCAAAATCCCCAATGAACTTTTCCCCTTAGATAGTGATAGAAATGTCCTTCAATACACCAATGGGCATTTCCTTTTTTTTGTTAGCCATATACAACACATTTGAGTATGGTTGTAATGAGGGCCTTCTCATTTGATACCAAGCATCTAGAGTGAGAAAATTGACTTTCATACCTGTGTCAATTAGAATATTTCTCAGAAGCCACCAATCCATAACAATATTCAAGGTTAATCTCCTTATCATAGTGGAGGTTGTGGGGAGGAAGGTTAGCATGCAGAACCTTCCTCTCACGCTCTGCTCAAGCACACATTAATTTTTCCCATAACCATTACCTTGGAAAATGAATGATATTCTCCTACGTCACCATTTTGCATACTTCCCATACCTCATCCATATCCTTCTATGGAGCTTCAACACTCTTCCTTTGTTCTAACTTCCTTGACTGCTCCTTCATGCACTAGATTTCTCCTTATAGGTTTTCAAATTACATTCATAATCTCTTGATACACCTCTTTCTAGTGAGTAGGGTCTGGATACTTACCATATACCACCTCTTCTCTTGTAACTAGTGGCTTCTGCCTTGGTGTCTCTTTGGCATGTGCAACTTCAACTTGCGTCATCACCAGTACATGATATAGTTCTAACTCACGCACCACCCTTGGCATTCATTATGAGCTAGTCTTCTTTATACTTATCATTTTGGCACCTTTGTCCTTTCGGTGTTATTGGCTCATATGTTCAAATAGATCTAGGCACTCGTCATACTTGTGCTTCTTTCCACACCAATAGCATTGCAATAGATTAGGGCATTCGCACTTATAGTGCTCTGTAGATCCACAGTTGTAAAAATTTCCACGTGGGTACTCACTTCTCCCTCCTTTATGGTTTCCATGACCACAAAATACTCCTCTGAAACCTCTTCCATGTGCCCCTCCATCTGCGCACCCTTCATAGTGATGACCATCATTCTTGGAATTATTTACGAGGCTAGTTTGGCACACACCAATATCAATGGCATCATGTATTTAGTCAATCAATCTACAATCCTTAGTGTCATGAGTTGTAGAGGTGTAAATCTTTCCATAACAAGACACATTCTTACAGATCACATGCTGCAATAGTGGACATCTACTTACATCATGATCTTCATGGAAAATCTCATAGTCCATTGTTATGGCATGTACCGATCTCCAGGGACATCTGTCATTTGTATTCTCATCCACCTCATAATTTGTGCACCATAGGACACTGTGAGTCCCATATGTTGAGTTCATGATAGCTTCTCTAGCTACTTTTCTATTATAGCTATCTAAGCTTCAAGAAAAGCTGGTATACACCCTTTCAACAGTTTCAACTTGTAGGGCATCTTCCAACACCTCGCGATGGGTCTATGAAAGCACTCTCATCAAAGTTGTTATCAACCCTCTAAAAAACCATTGAGCATGCTAGGAAGGGTCAATATCATAAGACAAATTTGACAAGAGAGTCTTAAAACCCACATCATATTTCCACACAGTCTCTGCAAAACCTTGTTGAATATCCTTTAGTGCACTAATGCTCTTCTATTCAAACTCAGGGATTTAAAATTCAACTAAAAATACATTCCATAATGCGGTGTAATCTACCACTATCTGATGGGGGTCATACTTCCAGTACCAATTATGCACGTGTCCCTATAACATCATTGTAAAATAAGTTTCCTTTCACTTCGGGGTAGTGATCCCCTTCAGGTGCCATAACAGCTCACATTTGTGTACATGCTCTACATCCTCAACACCTTTGTAGTCTGGTAGATGTAAATACATTTCAAAAAATACTTGCTAAGGTGGCTGAGGCCCTTGTCTGCTTGATCCAAAACCTTGTTTCCCTTCAGTGTTTCTTCCTCCACATAAATCCACTAGATCCACCAGCACCTACTCGTCCAGATCCACCAGATCCTCCAGATCTACCAATTCCACCAGATCCACTAGCTCCTATTCCACAATATCCACCTTTTGTAGTTGGTAAAGGCCCTGAAGTGGTTTTCACGTAGCATTCCTACTGTCATGCTAATTTTTGTGCCAATAGTTTGTGATATTGTGCCACTACCATATGTGTGCCTTGTGCCGCTTCTAGACATGATACCCAATATTTATGTACCTATACTTTTCCCAAACGTCATTCTAGATAATATTACTCCAAACACAAGAAATGATTTTGCAGCCATAGATGTACCAAATGAAAAATTATACCTCCTAGGTGTTGATCGTTCACTCACACTAATACTAACTGGGTTATAAATACTTAACTCTTGATTTGAAAAACTAAGCGCTAAGGGTTGGACACCAGGTGAATTCAGATGCGCGTCAATGGCTATCCTTTATCAAAGTGACAAAATTTAATTAGAAGCTAAAGGGGTATCTCTCCCTTGCTTTCCAAGTTGGGGTAGCACATACTGCTCAAGCTCCACATCCTCTACTTGAACATCAATTCCTTCCCACAATGTCTACCTCCATAAATACATCACTCCTACAACTTTTTGTTATCTAATTAACTCTCTTTCATGAGCTTCATTATACTTGAGTCTTCTTTCCTCCCTCTCCTTTTCATCTGCAAGGTCCACCATCTTCCTCCACCCTAGCTTCCTTGCCCAGGGCTCAGAAGAATCTTAGTTGGCTATATGAAATTCTTCCAAACTCATGGTATTGATTAGGATCTTTATAGATAAAGGGATAGCATGCAAAAATGATTCTAGGCTCCCTTCAGAACTCAAAATCAGCAACCTCTGGAAAAGAATACATATAAATAGTGTATTCCATTTTATAACTGGTCAACATCTTCTCTGCCAATGATCAACAACATGTGTCTAAGTCAGATCAACATCATGTAGCCTCTGATATTCATCTTGGGTCCACACACGAGATCTATAATGCCGACATGATCTAGATGTATACGACAAAATCCATTCATACAACTCCACTATGAAAGCAACAAAATAAGGTCTCATATAACTCATGATACAGGTTCTCTTCTACCCATTTACATGCATCAAACTTAGGTCTTGTACCAAATCTCTAAGTAAACTCTTCCTTTGTGCTCTTAAACCATGCTTTGACATTGTCTAAGTTCAAGTGATTTGTCATCATGCATAATTCTCACAACAAATTTGAAAAGAGGTTCCGACAACAGAACCAAGATGTAGTCATTTATATCTACCCTCAATATGAATTTCTAACCCCAAGTGCATCACCCAGTGAGCACTTAGACACTCATCCGAGGCACGTGCAAGCACCAAGATTCTCCCTTATGTGAGCATTGTGAGAATTTTTTTCCATTGATGGAGGATGATTTACAGAATGAGAAATATGTGCACTTTAGTTAATAAGGTAAAAGGAGCATCTAGTAGATCACACATTAATGCATTATAGAAACAAATTAATAAGCAATGTAAAATCACAATTTGAACCATGATATCCATTTAACACGAGGGTTTACACCCTTAAGAATGATATACAGAACAAACACTTATCCATATAAATTCATAAGTAGAATAGTTATGGTCACACATATTACAATCAAAAGAGGTCATCTCACACCATACATGTCAAATGACAAAGACTTAATCCCTACAGATCTTCCCCGATGAGATACCTAGACTATACCCTCCCATTTCAAACCTTATTATAGAACTTGGTGCCATACAGAGGCCTATACATCCTTCATAACCCTTATCACTAAGTGTTATAAACCCTAGCACTATTTTAACCCTCTATTACTCAGCACTTGTGTTCTTTCTTCTTCTGTATTCTCTCTATCTCTGTGTGTTTTCCTTGCTTCTAAGCATTTCTTTTTATAGGATCAACACCCACCATGCCATGCCTTGTAGATCACATGCCAAGTGTCAATATGTGGTACTCCATGGAATATTATCCCTTTGATAATCCCTCCATTATTGTAATGATGACCTTTTGGGAATATTCCTATGTGGAATATCATTTTCTTGACTTCCAAGGTTCAAGGTTGGCACCTTATCCACTCAACATGCCTAGTCAGGTCATGTTTTTCCTCAAGTGCCTTTAGAATGCCAATATGGCTAAGTCCATTAAACCCAAGGCTCTGCCTTCCGTGCACACCATGGTTTCTCTTAAACCCTTATTAAACCTCTTTGTCCTATGTGCTTCTCCTTGTGCACCCTTCTTCCTTACTGGTCCTATGTGTATACGCGCAAATTGGTACTTAGCCAATATTTTAGGGGCCCAACATCACCCCACACTATGCCTGTTCTCTTGTCTCAGGAACACCTTCTCAATGAATATATAATGACTATCCTTTAATAGTATGGAGAACGAGTAAAGGAATGAAGAATTTGGGGAAGAATGAAAGAATGGGGAAACTATGATTACTTCTGCAAGAGGAGAGGGAAATATTTCATCTAGTCTACTTCCAAACTTATTCCAAGTATCGACTTCACTCTATGCATATTGACAGAGGTTCACTGACTAAGGTTCTCACCTCTTCAAATCTTAGCCCTTATCCTTGAGTATTCATCGTTTCCATGATCCCCTCTAATTGTTTTCCCAAATCCTCGAGCACATCCATCCTTCTAAGTGATCTGGGGATACAACTCCTTCAGCTGGTTTTTTATTAAGCCTCACAAGATCTCAACGGCCTCTGATTTCTTCTCATCACCTGGCTATAATTCTTTCACATTCTATCCTATTCCCCTTGTTCTTCTCATGGAACTCCTTGAGCTCTTCTTCATGGGTGGCAATCAGAATGCTTGCCACTCTATCTCAATCCTAATGCACAACCTTGGGAAGAAACCCTCTAACAGCTATGCCCTGGCTGCCAAACCCTAAGTGGAACAATTCTTCCATAAGGACTATGCTTCTTAACAACTTAGGCTTCTCAATAATTCCACAACCTCCACACCCATGTACTCCTTTCCCACTGGTTTACGGATGCATACTCTGGTCATGTCCTCTCATATTTCTTAAATGGTTTCTCCACACAGATCACTTTTGGATGTCCTCTAGTTCCATGGTGAGATCTTTTTACTTTGTCAATGCAAGGTGGCATAGATCTGAATACTTCCCAACTTCATGACATTTATAGATTTTCCTTCTTTCTAGCATTAAACCTGATACCCTTGCCTTCTCTACTTTCAACTTCACACTTAGTTGGGCACTGATTAGTTCCTCCTGCTTTAAGTCCTCAGTTATTCCCCCTTGTTCTTCTTCCTAGAACTCCTTGAGCTCTGCTTGCATGGGTGGTGACCAGAATGCTCACCACTCTATCCAATCCTAATGCACAATGTGGGACTTACAAAGAAACCCTTATTTCAGTCGCAACACCATGCCCTATCCGCCAAACCCTAACTAGAACAATTTTTTGGTTTCACCTTCACAAGGTTACAAAAATGCTTCTCAACAACTTTCTTCTGAACAATTCCCTCCATGCCCGTAGTGTAAAAAATCCTTTCCTACTGGTTTGTAGGATCTACTCATGGTCACGTCCTCTCATATTTCTTAAATTTTTCTTCACACAGATCTCTTTTGGATGCTATATTTCATGAGAGCTCTTTTCACTTTGTGAATGCAAGGTAAATAATGAAGTTCCCAACTTCATATTTATAGCTTTTCCTTCTTTCTAGCAATAAATGTTATTTTACCTACCACTGTACTTAACACTAAATGTGGATTTTTCCACCAAGATGACCTTACGTGCCTTCAATTTCATGTTAAATCTTGCGAAAGGCACTCTACAACCTTCTGGCATGACAAACAATCCATCTTGACAAAAGACTCTTATGCGCGTGTCAACAATCACCAAAGGCACTTCTTCTTTCCACCTGATTTTTTCTCTCACCTACCTCATGTTGTTCTCCTATGCTTCTTCCTTTTCTATATGTGGTTTCTATGAAGTCTTATCCTAACACCAACCTTTTTCATCCACCTCTTCTTCCATGCACTTCCTTCATTCTTGCGCACTTTGTATCCATCAGATAGGCCATTCACCACAACTTCTACTGCCAATTCAACTTGTATTATGGGCCTATACTTACATCACTCCACCCCACACTAAAATAGATGCACGGTCCTCTGCACATGCACAACCCTTCAAAAATTAACACTGGTTACCAGTGCCCAAGGCACAAAACAACAACTAAACAAATGAAGAGAAAGGGAAACACAAGAAAGGAAATTGCATAAAGGGAAACCTATACTAAATGGAAAAACTACCTTATTACAAACACCAAGAAGACTTATTTATAGAAGGGATTTATCCTACTCCCATTGAAATGGCCTAGGAAATCTCGTTCCATCTAGCACTCTCAACTGGCACATCGCCTTGAATTCAGGATATCCAAGATGATATAGGGCCCCAATCAATGGACTTTCAACTTTCTGGGATGACGTGCAAAAACTTAGAATCATATAACAATACCATCTACCCAATCTCAAATTGTTTGTTTTTGATGTGGTAGTCATGCCATGCTTTTTTTTAGCCTTTTGAGCCTTTTGAATCCACCTGGACAATGATCGTCTCTCATCCAATTTCATCAATTTTTCAATCCTTTCCTCTAGCGCTTGCTTCTCATAACCAATTGGTCTCTTGCGTGTGCTATATGTAGAGAAAGTAACATGAATTCAACAGGTAGGACAGCCTCCACACCAAACACCAATTGGAATAGTGTGGATTTATTCAACCTCTTGTAGGTTTTCCTATACGCCCATAGAACTGCTAATACTTTTTCATCCCAATCTCATCTACCAACATCACAAATTTTTTAGGGTATGACTCAATATTTTATTAAATGCTTTGGCAGTTCCATTTTCTTGTGGATGGTAAGGAGTAGTCTTATGATGAGCCACCATGAAATCTACTAATAGAATCAGACGGTCTCATTTAGGAAATGCATACCCCTATCACTAGTTAAGCTCAACGGGAATCCATACCTTGTAATAATATTTTCCCATAAAAAATTGGCTTCTATAGCCACTGTATAATCCTTGGTAGGTGCTTATTCTACCCATTTTATCAAACAATATGTGCAAGTGATTACATAGCGTGATCCCATCCTACACGGTTGGTGAAATGGGGCCTACAAAATCTATGGCCCACTTTTCAAATGGCTCTATGTATCTTGGAATAGGGTGCAAAGGAATTTCATCCCTCCACCCTAGTTTTCCAAGGCACTGAAAATGATCACATGCCTTGCAATACTCTTTGCAATCTTGATATAGGGTTTCCCACCATAACCCAACTTGTAATATCTTACGCATAGTGGCATCCCCTACATAGTTTCCAACTGCACTTCCTCCATGCACCTCCTCCATAATAGCTAGGCGCTCATGTTCTAGCATGCACCACCACAATACTTCATCACATCCTAGCTTGTACAAATCACCACTAACCAACATGTAGGGTGTGGCGCGTATGGCTAACTGCTTTCCTCTCTAATGCTTTCATCCCTTCTGGCACCACACCTATTTTGGGAAACACTGCAATATCCTCTAAGGCCAAGGGCATGTGCCGCAACCTAAACAGTTGCGTGTCTGGCATGGTATCCTCAATGCTTTGTGTATCCTCTCCTAAGTCAATTCTAGACAAGTGATCAGGTCCAAAATTACTCTTTCCCTGCTTGACAACCACCATGAACTCAAATTATTGGAATAGCAGGACCCATCGACATATGCACCCTTGTAGAATGGGCTTGTTTACCAAGTATTTTAATGCCATGTGGTCCGTGTAGAATACAAATGGTGTTTCCAGTAGATATTTCCTGAACTTGTGTAGTGCGTAGATCATGGATAGTGCTTCACGCTTAGTAGTGGTGTAATTTTGTTCTACTGATGTTAACTTTCTACTTGCAAAACACAAGGGATGGTCAACAATCCCTTCACCAGGTTGTGCCAGTACTGCTCCAACGGCTGTACCAGAGGCATCCACATGAACATGGAAAGGCTTATCCCAAATGGGGAAATGGAGAATGGGTGTTGTGACAAGCCTATCCTTCAAAGTGTTGAATTCCCTCTGTTGCACCTCTCCCCAATGAAAGGCACTCTTGTGTCTAAGTAATTCCTCCAAGGGTGCAGTGATCTTGGCATATCCCTTGATGAACTTCCTATAGTAACCCATATGCCCAAGGAATCCACACATGATGCTTTGGCTAGTAGGCTCCCCTAAACCCACAATGACTGCAACCTTGGCATGATCTACTAGTAAGCCTTCCTTGCATATGATATGTCCCAATAAGGTTCTAAATGGGGTAGAAAAGACACACTTCTTGATGTTGAGGGATATCCTCAACTATCGACACCTTTCAAACATTAGTCTTAAGTTATCACAATGGTCCTTGACTAGACCATACACAGTCCAATCATCCAAATAGACCTGAAGAAATTTATGGATGAAGTCCTGAAAGGATTTGCACTACAATGCGTGAGAACACAACAGGTGTGAGAACATTCTTCAACCCAAAAGGCATGACCGTATAGGAAAAAAATTCCCCATTCAGTGGTGAAATTTTCTTTCTCTGGTCTTCCTTTACAATCCTCACCTGGTGGTACCCTGAGAATCCATCCATAAAAGAGTAGACTTCGCACCCAGCCACTCCCTCTAAGATTTCTTCAGTAAATGGGGTAGGGAAGGGATCAATGACACATACTACATTCAGGTCCCTGTAGTCAACATAGATCCTGATCCTTCCATCCTTTTTGATGTTGATGACCATTGGGCTTATCCATTCTGACTCTTCCACAGCCTCAATGATACCTGACGCTATCATTTTTTCTATCTCCTCCTTGACCCGTACACACAAATTTGGCTTCATCTAATATGGCCTCTTTTATATTGGGCACACACCTTCCTTAACTTTTATCTTCATCTCCCCCAAGGAATGGTGGATTCCTTTGAGTTCATGATACCCACGAGGGAATAAATCCTTGAAATTCACGTAGTAGATCAATGATCTTTGAGACCTCATTCTCCAACCAATAGTCTCCAATGATAGCTTCCTTGGGTTCTGCCTCTGACCCAATGTTAACCTTCTTCATTTTTAAGGGCTCATGGTAAGCGTGCATCCTTTCATCAGTGCTATCTATAACATCACACGTACCTATAGAGTGGTTAACATCTAGACTCTCCATTTCCTCTCCATCTATGACATAAACCATCTTTCCTTTTTCCTTTTCTATGCACACTCACTCAAACTGCATCTCCTCTGACTCATCCTCATCGAAGCATGCCTCTAAACTGGGCTCACCTAGAAAATCTAGTAGCCTGTCTTCCTCCATGGCACTATCCCCCATCGTAAGGTGCTTGATCACTTGCAATGCCTTATCCACTGATGGATTTGTGCTCTGATATTCAAAAGATTTGGATGAGATCAGTTGTCAGCTCCTGCCAATTTCCTGTCTAGTGGCATGTTTCTGAATGGATATACCATGCACGTGCACAACCTTGTAGTGTGGAATATAACTTATGTACCCATAATGATGGTGGTAAGGCTTCTGTGCCTCCTATCTAGGCCTTCTCACATGCTTGGATATGAAATGAAGTGGTCTCTTTACCATGGTAGTCTTGAATGACCGTGGGCACATTGCTCCTGGAAAACCTTACAGAAAATGTGATTCTTACCTCATGCCACTCCAGGAGGTTCTCCCAATGTGTAGCCCACCAGTGCACTGCAGTCTTGAGTAGGTTATAACTGAGCATCCCTCTTCTTTCATCCTCATTTTTCCACTGAGCTTCCATGTCCCGTAAGAAAATTTCAGGGTATGCCCCTCCAGAGTAACTTGGTAACTTCTTTCCTCCTAGGTGCTTGAGTGAGCATGCCTTGGTCACTTTTGTTACAGACCCCCTCAACTATCACCTAATTAACTCATAGGTCCCCTGTGTACCCAATTGTCACATGTCATGCTTGTGGTATCACTCATAGACTGGGCATCCTCAAATTGGATAACTCCTTCTGTAGGGTGAATTATCTCTGGGTCTCTGATGGAGCACACATAAATTCTATCAAGGACCTCTTCTCCTAAAGGTTCAGTGTAAGGTGCACAAATTCCCATCCATCAAGGGATGATGACCCCATTCTTCCTTGTTCTCAAACTGATATATCCTTTGTTGAACCTAAAGTCAACATTGTTCTTATAGCACCATGGGTGCCCAAGAAATGCTGGAAAATTTTCTACCTCGGTGAGTGCCAAGACTTCAAAGTCTCCAGTAAACTTGGCCCCCTGAATGGTGATCACTGCATCCTTTAATACTCCAATGGGCATTGCCTTAGTTTTGTTTGCCATATACAACACATTCAAAGATGGCTGTAATGTGGGCCTTCCCATTTGATGCAGGCATCCAATGTAAGAACATTGACTTCTTCTCCCATGTCAATCAATATGTTACTTAGTAGCCAACCATCCACAACTACATTCAGTGTGATCTCTTTGTCATAGTCAAGGCTATGGGGAGGGAGGTTTGCATGCAACACCTACCTTTCATGCTCTACTCCGGCATGTGGCATCTTCTCCCATAGCCATTCTCCTAGAAAGGGAATAATATTCTCTTGCCTTAACATTTTTCACACTTCCTTGACCTCATCCAGGTCCTTCTGTGGAGCCTCAACATTCCTCCTTTTCTCCTGCTACCTAGACTACTCCTTTAGACACTAGATTTCTCCCTGCAAACTCTGAATGACATCCATTGTCTCTTGATACACTTCCTTCTGGTGGGCAGGGTCTGGATACTTCCCATGCACCACTTCTTCTCTTGATACTAGAGTCCTTTTCCTTGGTACTTCTTTGGCACGTGCAACCTCTACTCATGTTGTCACTAAACCAGGTTCAAACCCTGACTCACACACCACTCTAGGAATCCACTTGTGTTGTCATCTTCTTTATACTCACCATCCCAGTGCCCTTATCCTTCTAGTGCTACTGGCTCATGTGCTCAAACAACTCAGGGCACTCCTCATACTTATGCTTCTTCCCACACCATGAGCACTACAATAAATCTAGACACTTGCACCTGTAATGCTTTGTAGATCCACATTTATAGCAGGTTCCTCATGGGAACTCACTTCTTCCTCCTCCATAGTTACTACAACCATGGAATCCTCCATGAGAACCTCTCCCACACACCCCTCCATCTACGCATCCTTCATAATGGTGATCATCTTCTTTGGAACCACTGGCAAGGCTGGTCTGGCGCACACCATGATCAATGGCCTCATGGATCTGGTCAATAAGCCTACAATCCTTAGTATCATGGGTCGTAGAGGTGCAAATCTTGTAGTAGAAAGACACATTCTTACAAATTGTGCACTGCAACAAGGGACATCTACTCACATCATGGTCCCCGTGACAAATTTCACAATCTACTGCTATGGCACATACTGATTTCTGGGGGAAACTATCCTTGGCATGCCCCTCTACTTCACAATCCATGCACCAAATACCACTATGAGTCTCATGTGTAGAGTTTGCAGATAGCTTTTCTAACTGCTTGGCCATGGCAGTGATTTGAGCCTCCAGAAAAGGGCTCACACCAGTATCAATGCTCCCAACTGCTTCAGCACGTAAGGCAGCCTCTAGAGCCTCGTGCAGGTCAGTAAATGTTTTATGGGACAATGCCCTCCTAAATGGAGTGATCAACCCTCCAACAAACCATTGAGCATGTTGTGAAGGGTGAATGTCATATGAAAGTTTTGACAGGAGAGTTTTAAACCATGCATCATACTCCTACACACTCTCTGCCATTCCCTGTTGGATCTCTTTCAAAGCGTTGATGCTCTTCTGCTCAAACTCCAGTATATGGAACTTTGCTAAGAAGGAATTCTTCAATGCAGTGTAGTCTACCACCATCTGATAGGGGTCATACTTCCTATACCAGCTATGTGTGCACCCTTGCAACATTGTTGCAAACTGACTTGCCTTCCACTCTGGGGTAGTGATCCCCTTCACATGCCATAGTAATTCACACTTGTGCACATGTTCCATAGCATCCTCTATACCTTGGTAATCTAGAAAGTGTAAAGACATTTCAAAGAACACCTGAGGAGGTGGCTGAGGCCCCTATCCTCCTGATCTAGATCCTTGGTTCCCTCTGGTGTTTCCTCTGGTATTCCCTCCACCAGATCCACTCCACCAGGTCCTGTGCCTCCAGATCCACCAGTTCCACCTCCAGATCCTCCTGTAACCAGAAATGGGCCTGAAGTGGTCATGCCTAGTGTCCCCAATGTCCCACTGAACTATGCACCAATGGTCTGTGAGATTTCTCCACTACCAGAAGTGTATCCCGCACCACTCCTAGACGCATTGCCTAAACCTTGTGTACTTGCACTTTGCCCAAAAATTCCTCCAAACACTGGAATGGTATGTGTAGCCATGGATGTTCCAAATGAAAAATTATATCTCCTGGGTGTCGATCAGTCACTCCCACTGATACCAACTAGGTTATCAATACTCCTTTGATTTGGAAAACCAAGCGCCAGGGGTTGGTCACCAGGTGGGTTCAGATGCATGCTGATGGATCTTCTTTCTCCATGTGACAAAATCTCATCAGAAGCTGAAGGGGCCTCTCTCCCACGCACTTTCCAAGATGGGGTAGCATAGACTGCTCAGGCTCCATGTCCTCCACATGAACTTCAACACCCTCTCGCAACGTCTACCTCCATAGATCCATCACACTTGCAACCTCGCATTGTCTAGTCATCTCCCTTTCACGAGCTTCACTATACTTGAGTCATCTCTCCTCCCTTTCCTTTTCAGCCATAATGTCTTCCCATCTTCCTCCACCCTAGCTTCCTCTCCCAGTGCTCAGAGTAGCTTAGCTAGCCATGGGGAATGCTTCTAAACTCAAAGTAATGACCAAGATCTTCATAGCCAGAGGAATAACACTAAAAAATGACCCTCTAGGCTCCCTCAGAAACTCAAACTCAACAACTTCTGGGAAAGAATACGTCAAAATGGCATATTCTAAAGTGTAACTGGCCAACACTCCCTTCCACCAGTGATCAATAACATGTCCAAGTCAGATCTACATCCTGCAGCCTCTGATAGTCATCTTGGGTCCACACACATGATCTATAGAACCAGCTTGATTTGGATGTGTATGCTGAAAGCCATTCATATAGTTCTAGTAGGTATCAAAAAATAATGTCTCATACAACTCATGGTATAGGTTCTCTTCTACCCATCTACGCACATTGAACTCAGGTCCAGTGCTGAATCTTTGAGAAAACTCATCCTCTGTGCTCTTGAACCATGTTTCAACACTTTCTAAAGTCAGGTGCTCTGTCATTACACATCACAAAGACAAAGATGCATGCCATTTCTCACAACAACTTTGAAAAGAGGTCCTGGCAATGGAACCAAGATGTAGTCATTTTTATGCCCTCTCAAAGAACAAGGAAATCCCATGCGCGTCGACCTATCACCCAGTGGGCGCTGGGCGCTCACCCGAGGCATGCGCAGGCGCCGAGCCCCTCCTTTATGTGAGTTGTGTGAGAATGCATTAGTTATGATAGAAAATTAAGTGAAGAGATTGGAAATGAACCATACATTCATCTTAGAGCTCAGAATGGCTTCTAGACCAATGTATTCATTCAGATAAGAAAAACATTACAAAATATAGATCTGAATCATAACAGAAGGGAAATACATAGGGGTTTACACCCACTCATATGAAATATATATAAAACCTATCCATACAGATGTAAGTAAAAATGGAACCACACATATATTCATATTAAGTATGTTGATAACCACATTACATTAACTGAGGCAATCACATATCCATATAATAGTGCAGACCAATGTCATGCATCAGAACTGGACTTAAGCCCTTCATAGTACAAAGAAAAATATTCAAACCCATCCCCTTGATACAACATACTCCTACATATCCTCTAAACCCAACCCATATAGCCCTCACAGTATTCCTGTATAGCTTCACCTCTTTTCAATTCTCTATCTCTCTCCATCTCCTCTCTTCTTTTCTTCTACCAGGCGCTTGTATATATAGCTTTTTCAAGCACTTCCATGCCTTTCTGAAGTTGTAGATTGATTTTCATGTGTCCAAGTTGTCCTCCATGGGAGCATGCTTCTTTAGATGCGAGCTCTCCATCCTTCACCATGATGACCTTCTAGAATCTTCTATGACAAGGTATATTCCTTTCGTGGGCACCAAGTTGCTAGGCTGGCACCTTATCCACTCCACATGCACAGTCGGGTCATGCTTTCCTCATGTTCTACCTGATATGCCAAATATGGCTAAGTCCCAAAACCTTTTCTCTTCCTTGTACATGTGCGCCACTGGTTCTTCTAAACCCTCCTAAAACCTTGTCCTACGCACTTTCACCTTGCATGCCCTTCTTCAAATAGGCCTTGCACGCGTCCACACACCTTCTTGTACTTAGCCAATATTTTAGGGGTTTCATACACCAATATCAATGACATCATGGATTTTATCAATCAACTTGTAATCTTTGGTATTGTGAGTCGTGGACTAGAAAATATTATAGTAGCAAGATACAATTTTCCTTATTATGCATTATAACAATGGGTAGTGGCTTGCATCATGGTCTAAATGATATATCTTGCAATCTAGCAATAATGAATGCATTGACCTATGGGGAAAATTTTACCCTAGTGTGCCCCTAAACTTCACAATTTGTACACTAAATCCTAGTGCGCGTATCATGTGCTGAATTGGCTGATAGTTTCTCCAACTTTTTTTTCCATACGTACAATCTGATTTTCCAGAAATGGGTTCATTCAGGTGTTTATAATTATGATTACCTCAATGTGTAACACTTCTTCAAGCACTTCGTGTAGATCCATATGTCTTATGTGACAGTGCCCTCCTAAAAGGTGTGATCAAGCCTCCGAATAACATTGTGCATGCTAGTTTGTTATGGATATCATATGAAAAGTTTAGACTAAAATGTTTAGAAATGGGAATCATATTCCTAAACACTCTTAGTAGTTCTCTTATTAATATCCTTGAGCATGCTTATACTCTTCTTCTCAAACTCAGGTATATAAAATCTCATCTTAGAGGAAAACATCACACAAATGCATTGTATAATCTACTCAATTCTGATCAAGGTCAAACTTTTTATACCAACTATGTGTGCATGCCCTTGCAACAGTAGTAGAAAAACTGACTTTCCTTTCGCTCAAGAAGGTTTGATTCCTTTTGTGCACGCCACAGTATTCACACATGTGCACATGATCTTAGTAGACATACTTCTATGCCCCTATACTCTGGAAGATGAAGGGACATCTCCATGTAAATATTTATAGGCTTATGGTGTGGACCTGCCCACCAGATCTAGAACCAATATTCCCCTGTGTTACCTTCACCTTCAGAACCACCTAATTCACTTGATCCAGAGCCAAAACTCGTCCATATGCCACCTAATCCCTCCTGTATCTGGCATTGAACCAGTGGATGTATTTCCCTGTGTTCCAACTAGTTGCAATAAACTGAACTCCCATAATCTATGAAGTTGCTGGCACTCCGAGAGGTAAGTACCAAAATTTTACATGTGCCTACAGTTCTTTCTGATGACATGCTTGAAAAGGTACCACTAATAGGACAAAATAACAAGGAATTCTGTCTGCCCAACCATAGTCATCTGTTGAACTTGTCTATATTCAAAGGAAAATGATTATACTTTTGTCATTATTCTACTGCACCAACACTAACTTGTTGACTCTGGTTTGTTTCAGAAACTAGAAAACACCAAGTGTATAAGGGAAATGTTATCTAGGTGGCATTCAGATATGCTTTCCTCATGGACCATGTCATTATTTCCTCTTAGTGTGCTCTCATTCAAGATGCTAAATGATGATTCTCTTTCATGCTTTCCCAAATGGGGAAGTTCCTGATTCTCAGATTCCACATCCTCTACGTGAACCTCAAATCCTTCACAAGACATCTCTCTCCTCAACATGATATTTTATGTAATTTTACGATGCTTCCTCGCCAACTCCCTCTCACATACACTTCATTATACTTAAGCCACATTTCCTCTCTTTGTCTTTCTGTCACTAGGTCTACCATCTTTCACCAAACTTGCTCCTACCCCTATGTCACATGGTGGGGTTTAGCTAGCCATCATCTTCTCTCTCTAAATTCAAGGTTACCACCATAGAGATCTTAATCATAAGTGGAATTCCTTCACAAAAGTAAGATCCCTTAGGATAACGTAAAAACTCAAAACTCATCTAACATCTGGAAAGAATAAGTAGAAATTGAGTACTCCAAAATATAACTGCATTTACAACACCATCCCACCAAGTGATCCACAAGCGTGTCCAAGGTCCAAATCAGATCAACATCATAAGGGCTGAAATTCTTCCTGTGTCAAGACAAGTGTCTGAAACCCCTAATTCCTCTTTAGATGTCATAAGCAACAACCACTCATATCAAATTCTACAGAAATATAGATAAGAAGAACGTCTATAAATTTCAGTCATACAATTCTGTCTTCAACCCACTGTGTGCAATTCAAACTTAGATCCAATGATGAATATCTTAACACAAGCGTATTCTTCTTCCAAATCTTCTATCCACTCCTCAACACTTTATGAGGTCAACTAGTATGTCATTCATCATGAACATCCTGAAGAACAACTAAAAAAGAGGTCCTGACAATGGAACAAATGATGTAGTCCTAGAATTTACTGTCAAAACCCAGGTGCACTGGCACTTCACTAAGATAGCCTAAGATGCTCACCTGAAGCGTGTGCTAAGGTACCATTTCCCTCTTTAGATGTGGGCTTGTACAAGATGTTAGAATGATTATACTTAAAGCATTCCATATAAGTATACATAAGTACATTCCACAATGTAAAATCCAGATCTAGATCTTAGAGAATCATGATGTAAAAACTAAATCAAATAACTATCAATATCAGATTTACCATATGATAACTATGAACATAGATATTTCTAATGACAAATATTGATCCACAAATATTCCATTTTATTAACCCATCAGTAAAACATATAGCTAACTTACAAGTATAATAGTATCTCAAAGATTCATGTGAGCATCAAATCCAGTAGAACAAACTCTACATAATTCACACTCTCACCAAACTACAAAAGTCAATACATATATATAAGGGTGGGGAATTTCCCTTCACCATCCATGCGCTCTCAAAATAGGTTGCATGCTCAAAATAGTCATGTGTCGCTACAAAGATAACTAAGGAAGCATGCAAGTGTTCTAACAATAGATTAGTCTATAGAATAACTCTATCTTAGAAATCCTATTATTAGCTCTAAACTCTGCATGTCACTTGATCTTCCATCTTTAGTCCAAAAATAGGTATTTCTTAGCATGAGTCTTCCATTTGTTTTTCATTTCTATGGTGCTCCACACTCCATCTCCAATTTTTATCCTTAATGCAAAATAACTAAGTCTTGAAATTTCACCTTTTCCTGTGGCCCACACCCTCTATACCTATCAAGGTGAAACTTACGAAAATCCTATCGCACCTCGATCCTTGTTCACCTACTTGATCATGCCACTATCCTATGTGCCCTTTAATACTTAAGGCATGCATTTCCTCAAAACCTCACCTATTAAATTCAATGTTATAGGAAATGGGGGTTTCTCAACTTATGATCTCTAAGTATATTTGGAGATAACAATTTGCATATATTTCATCAATATTTCAGAATTTTATAAAGAATGGAAAATTTTCCTAAAATTGTTGATGTCTTTTTGGTCTCATGGTCTAGAGATTCACCAAGTGGTATCCTTATTACATATAGCATGTAAAGACTCCTTCCTCATGGCTTGTGCAAATGATGGAATAGTTAATTGAGCTTTATCTGGGAAAAGGAGAAGGTAGGAATTCCTTATCTAGATTCATTTTCCAACTTTATCTTAACTCGAACTTGCTCTTACCGCCATCCTACTATAATGAGAGCATGTTCATCAAATGTCATTCCTCACCCTATCACTAGCATGACTAAAGTCTATCAGTCATTTCCTTGTATCATGTGGTTCCATCTTGCACTAACTTGAGGGTAGACCATCAAACTTATTTTAACCAAAATTCAAAGTTCTTCCCATCATACTCAAGATCTTGTCTATATGGTTTCTCATAATTGATTCCTCTAACAAGCCAACTATTTGTATAAGGATCTGTTCAAAGTCCTCACAATTTTAGTCACAACAAGAACCTCTATTTATTCATTTCATAGTCTTGTAATTATCATTGAAAATTCTATTAGGTGAGATGTGCTTAAGGTGATTCATTAACTCATTGTATTTATGGTGGCTTCAACCTTAAATTTCTTAGAATTCACCATAATTTCCTTATTGGTAAGGCAAGGGTTTTCCCATTTAAAGTAATTTGTGATAGATCCTCAATGCAGAAAATGCAAAAACTTGGACCATACAGGTCTTATCCATTTTAGTGTCATAATTGAAGCATTTTGGGCATTTCTGGCTCTCTGCCTTTCACCACTAGGAAGTTGTCCATAGAAATGTCTAAGACAATATCCCTTAATTGCCTTAAAACCAATATTTTTCCTTCTCCATTTATGCCCAGTTATATATTTTCAATTATGTGGGATTTGTCTTTATTCTTCATCTTCGGCCTATTAACAGTTCTGCAAATCTACCACTTTGTTATTAGGAGTATTTCATAATCTTCGGAGCAACCAACCTTGTTCAAAATTTTGATTCTTTTTATCCTTGGACCTTTTTCAGTTTACTTTAGAGATTTTATTATCTGCAATTTTTTTTTGGTGACACTTCATTCATATTGGTAAGCCATTGATGAGCCTCTTTTACTATCAAGAATTTGTCTTCTATATGTGCAGAGGAAAAATATTCATCTAATATTTCCTATGTGACATTGTAAAGGCATATTACACTTATTGTTGGGTCAGTCAATGTGGATTCAATTTTCATGACAACATTTTCATTTTAGATTCATGGTTCTCTGAAACCTTGTAGATTAATTCAAAATATCATCCAACATGGATCCATGGGTTCAATGTCTTCATATGATCCCCCTATTCCTACTAGACCTTATTGGGTACTTTCTAACCCATTAAAATCATCCTTCACACATTTGTCACCCCCATGCTCAAAATTCTATGATATTCACAATACGTAGATTGTTGAAAGGTTTGCAATAGAGTGGTCAATTTATGGAGGATAGTTGTCTTCATGATACCTTAGTGCACTTCCTTCCAATCAACAGGATTTTGTTCATTAAGAAGACTAGCTTATTCCTATCGAACTTGGTCAGGTTAATGTCATCATTCATTGGTCTCTATTATTAAATTCTCAGATTCAAATTTAAGTTTTCCAGAGGGTTGGTACACAATGAAATTTTTAGTGCATAAATGTCATGCTTGCATTCTAAAAATATCTTGAACAAGATAATGTAGGCAATGTTTACTTTACGAACATCCATTAGGAAGATAGGTACCAATGATGTAGTTTACCTATTTTTCATCTGGAATTCTATCCTAACGTAATAGGTTGGAAATTTGCACAAACTTGTCATCTCTATCTAGCCCAGTTAAAAATATTGACCATATTTTTAGATCGATTACAAACTCTATAGAATCCTTGAAATAGTTTCCCATCCTAATGAACCAATATTATCCATTTTTCCATGTATGTGTGTATTTTCATTTCCAATGTCTAGTGAAGTCTTTTCTTTAGTAACTGCCAATTTTATCCATAAATAGGACAATACGCTCATGGCTCCCAGTAACATATACGAAGATAAACCTCAGCTCGAGAGACCCAAGCTTATAAAATTGATCTTATCTCCCTTGTACAAGAATCATAAGAACAACTATAAATGAAAGGTTGTGTTCTTCTAAGATAAGAAAAATTCAAGGAGCCATTTCGCTATTACAACTATCTAAGTCATATGAGTCCTGGAGGCTTCAATCATCCCAAAATTTGGGTGTCCAACAAAGGCTCATAATGAAACTCTAATTCTCACCACGATTAGTTAATTTAGTGAAATGAATCATGCACCCTTCCTTCTGGTAATGGATCTCCACAGTAGTGATGAGGGTCATCAATCCTCGCCATTAATAATGTCAATCCAGGTTGGTGTCCGAAGGCTGTATGCATTAAGAGAAGAAGATCTTGGAAAGCATCTCCTTTAAACACAATCCAAACTTGCATAAAATAAATCACACATGCATAAATTTAAAAGCACACTTGCAGAAATGTAAACACACTTGCATAAAGGAAATCACACTTACATGAATATAAATAAACACTTGCATAAAGGAAATCACACTTGCACAAATAAATGCATGAAATTGAAAACAAACATTGCATAAATTGAATTGCTGAATTCAAAAATAAACATAATTAAACGAAACACCTGCAGGTTTACAACAGACTGAATTTTCACAATACAAAGATAAAAACAATACAAAAAAATGAGTTAAAGAAAAATTAATAAATATAAAAATAAAAAAAACATATCCATCTTCCTTGGAATGAGTGGCCATCTCATTCCTTGGAAGAGGATTTAAATCATACTTTTGATATCTCAAAACTACAAAATATTTGAGAGAAAGAATAGATCTTTATTTCTTTGGAGAAAAGCATTACATATCTAAGTGTGGAAGGTTGCATTTATAATTCATGCATCCAACCAACTCATTATTTTAGGAAATACAATCTGATCTTATCTTTATTCTAATCCTAACAACTAAGATCTCCATCTCCACAAAATATGGAGAGAGATATATTATTGAAGTCAAAGTCTTATCTCACTTATTTTAGGAAGATTTGCTCCCAAATCTTCTCCTTGCTTTTTGGTAACAAGAATCATAATGATTTTATTCCTCTACATTATTAGAAGGAGGGATATTTTTCCTCAAAATATGATTTTGACCAAATACCTTTCCTGGATTTTCCATTTGACTTTGTTGTTTTTTATTGTGGAACTTTTGACGCTTGTCTGATACATTTTTCCTCGGACTGTAGTTCACTAAAAGTTATATTTATCTTCATTGGTAAAACCTGTAGTAAATATGAATGAGGTTTTTGTTAAAACATTTCTATGAACAAAAACCTCTCTCATATTTTCCATTTGAATTTTCTATTTCTGTTTATGGAGCTTTTAGTGCTCGTGATACATGTTTCCTCGAACTGCAGCTCACTAAACTTTAGATCTCTCTTCATTGGTAAAACCTGTAACAAATATGAATGAGGTTTTTGTTAAAAACATTTCTATGAACAAAAATCTCTCTCATATTTTCTATTTAACTTTTTCTGTTTCTTTTTATGAAACTTTTAGTGTTCATCTGATACACTTTTTTCCTCGAGACTGCAACTCACTA
This sequence comes from Taxus chinensis, assembly GCA_019776745.2. Taxonomy (NCBI): domain Eukaryota; kingdom Viridiplantae; phylum Streptophyta; class Pinopsida; order Cupressales; family Taxaceae; genus Taxus; species Taxus chinensis. The sequence continues at coordinate 46,193 of JAHRHJ020000305.1, read as the reverse complement.
AAAGTTAGATCTCTCTTTATTGGTAAAACCTGTAGTGTATGAATGAGGTTTTTGTTAAACACATTTCTATGAACAAAAACCTCTCTCATATTTTCCAAATCGATTTTCACAATTTCATTCCATTGATGCAAGTTCTGAACTAAATGTCATTCAATGCAAGTTCCAAAACTAACTGGAAGTTCTTTAACATCCACTTGAATTTTGAAAGTTTGGAACTAAACCATTCAATTGATACAAGTTCCAGAACTAAATTCATGAGTTCCGGAAACGTTAGTCATTCTAGAACTAACTCTGCAAGTTCTAGAACTAACTCCAAAACTAACTAATGAGTTCCAGAGCTAACTTAAAACAACTATAACTTTTGCATGTGACCTCGGATTGAGATGATTATTTTTTTGAACTTGCATAATTTTTTTAGAAATCTGAATATGAAATCATATTTGAGTTTAAATGTACTATTCATGATCAATTCCACTTTTCCCAATACTAGCATTATCTTTCCTTTATGGCCTGCATACACAAGACTTTGCATCTTTTCCCAAATAATCAATAGGATTAGTCAACAAAATAGATAACAAAATATTTCTAAAGAATGAACAAGATATATATCCTATATTATATCTTAAGTAAACTATAAGTTCCTAGATTACATTTAAATCCACTTTCAAAGGTAACTTGGAAGGACAAAATAATGGTAATTTATGGCCAATTTATGGCTCATCATTGCCCCACACTTAATCTTATGCATGTCCTCATGCATTACATTATTATATCCTCTTCTTAGATTCTTCTATGCATATTGAGGACACCTTTTTATGGATTCCTTTTGAATCTTATTTATGATTTCACAATAACAAGGTTCTTGTGTGGATCTCCTTCTGTTAGATTTCCTATTCTTTTACAACAGAGTGAGGTTCTTGTGTGGATCTCCTTTTGTTGGATATTCATTATTTTTTAAGCAAGGGGCTTTTGTATGGCCTTCTATTGTTTTTTATTTTCTTGCTATTTAGAGCAATAGGTTGGCTTGTGTGGATCTCTTTTGTTGCTTTTGATATTCTTTTCTTTTACAACAGGTTCTTGTGTGGATCTCTTCTGTTGAATTTTGATTTCTTTTACTTTTACAACATGTTCTTGTGTGGATCTCCTTCTTGTTGCTTTTGATTTCTTTTCTTTGTTAGACAACAAGTTCTTATGTGGATCTCCTTCTGCTAAATTTTGATTTCTATTTTACAAGGTTCATCTCCTTCTGTTGCTTTTTATTTCTTTTCTGCATTCCTTAAGTGTACATAATCAATGCTCTTATTGTGTCTATATTTAAAATCAAAATGCATAGCTCATGCTTCTCCATTCTCTCCCACACTTAAGCTCATGCATGTCCTCATGCATGTTGTTTATTTATGGCTGCCCATAAATTAGACTCTAAAAATTTGATTGCAAAGAGGTGCACATATTTTTCATATAAGTAGGGGAGATATGAATTTTATCTTGCCTTCCTTGGAAATCTTTAAAAGTGGATCTAGCTGTAATAAAAAAACTTACAATAAAGCTTAAAAATAAAATAGTAGAACAAAATAACTTGATCATACCTCTAGTTGTCTTTGTCATCCTATTGTTCACATGGTCAAATAGTGCCAAGAAGAAAGCCACCAGGTAACAAGTTGATTTCCTTTGAAGAAGAAATGCCTCCTTTTTTTGTCTTTGATTGGCCAGCAAGCTGGTTTTCCAATCAAAGTTTTTTTATTTTCCTTTGATTGGCCAGCAAGCTGGTTTTCCAATCAAAGATTTTTTATTTTTTATTTTTTTTTTTTGCCTTTGATTGGCCAACAAGTTGGTTTTCTAATCAAAGCTCATTTTTTCATTTGATTGGCCACAATGAGCTAGTTTTACAATTTTTTTAATTTTTTTTTTTACTGAAATGATAGCATGAGAAGGATTAGAGAAAAATTTGATCCATCATCAGACTATATTCATCAAAGTACAACTTGTGTAAAATAGGAAGCAATGTCCTGAGATCTCAAAAAAATATTTTTGCATACTTGGTAACTCCAAGAATATTTCTAAAAATTGTGTAGATAATTTCTAGGTCTTCAAAGCCCAACTTGAATTGTGCATTATCAAATCACCATAGTAATCTTCAAATCCCAAACTAGTGATCTCAGGAGATGGATAGTTGTTAAAAGAGAGAGTGAAGGTATCTGTGGGTCCCTCCAAAATATGCATGCTCCTTGGTTGATATTGTTGGTGCTCCAAAATCTGCATGTTGGTATCAAGAACAACTCTAGAAATTCCTATAGATCTAGTCCTCAGATGTTAGTACACAAAAAATTCTTTCCTTGATATTCACCATAATTGCTTCTTAATGTTATACAAGCATATACAAAAATGAAGAAATTGAAAGACATGAAAACAAATTTTTCTAATGGATATGGTTCAGGGATTGAATTTTATTATGGGATGAAAAACTAATTTGGATGGGTGGATTTATTATGAGTGGGTTTTTATTTTGGCTCTAATGAAATCCCTGAATATGGATGAAGTTAATTAGAAATGCTACCACTTCATTATTACAAACTGGATAAGCCAGTTTTTTACTAAGGTTATGTGTAATAAGATCACTGAGTTATTAGTTGATACAAGGGGAAATGGTGGTGGTTATCAAGAATGACATATGATATTTCATCAACTAGATCTACTTCCAGATTCAATATCATATTCTACCATTTCCAGATCTGAATTATTTGTTCATACCATTATACCTTCTTGATCAAACATCATAGTCATTTTCTTATACAAAAGTTAGTTTGTGGGGATGATAAATTTACAATCTAATATTCCTAATTGCATGAAATAAAATTTTAATCTACTTGCAGGAAATAAAAGTCTAAAGAAACTACTTACCAAATTCTTCCTGTCACAAAATTGTTTTTTCTTAAACTTTCTATTCTATTGTCACTAGAATATTCTTTTAGAGAACTTTGAATCTCCTAATAGCATCAAAGTTATTTTCCCGAGTCAACATGCCAAAATAATGAGGGTTGTCAATCACTCTAGGTCATTAATAATGTCAATCCAGGTTTACCTGTCCAAAGGTTCTATATGCATTAAGAGAAGAAGATCTTGGAAAGAAGGACTCCTTTAAACACAAATAAATTTTGCATAAAATAAATCACACATGCAGAAATTTAAAAGCACACTTGTTGAGAAATATGTAAAGACATTTGCATAAAGATCTGGTGTTTGCATAATATAATCTTACTTTTATAAAGGAAATTGCTTAGCTCTTGTAATTCCTTCAAAACCTTGACCTAAAACTGAATGTTGCATAAATAGAAACCTCCTAAATTAATCCACCTTTCCTTGCAATGCAACACTATAAGGATAAAATAAGACTTTTACTACTTTATTAGATATGAATGTATTTATTGACTTTCCTTATCTAAAATGGCCTTGTTACTTGCATTATACAACATAAAAAATATAACCTGATTTTCCTTCCAAATCTTCTATGTCTGTGCATGGTTTTATTTAACTAAGCTAAGTAAATTAACACTAACACTAGTAGTCTTAACTAACAAAGTTAAATCAAAGCAATAAACACCATATCATGATAAGAGCTAAAAAAGGGTAAATAACTAACATTATCATTAAAACTTTGAATGAAATATAACTAACATGCTAATTATCAAAACTTCTACTCTTTAGACACCAAATACAACTAAATTGAACCTAGGTAGATTCCATGGCAATCAAAGTTGATTGTTTGATTTCAAGGGATTAGGAATGGAATCTTGTCAAAGTATGGCCACAAGACCATTTTGATTATCCATATGACCCAAAAGTTGGAGGAAAATGCAAGAATGAGGTTTAGCTCAAATGGTGGAAGGTCTTATGCTGACAAAAGAGCTTATAAATTTGTACTATATGCTTAACATTTTGTTTCTCAAAGAAAGTGTCTAGGTGTAAGTAGAAAGGTAGGTGGAGGGCTCTTTATATAGCCCAATGGATAAAGGATTCTCGACATTCCCTTTACATGTGGGATAATAGAGATGTTGAGTTAGTTGTGGATAAGGGATGGTTTAGAAGGGTTGAGTTTACTTTAGAGAGAGTTTAATTTGTCCTTTAGTGACTCATGGGATTGGGGGGTTTATTAATTAATCAAAGGATTAATTAATAGGCAAGTGCAAGCTTATAGAAGCTTTTTAGAGGAATATTAGTATGATTTAGGCTATTAGAAGGGGATTAAATCAATTAAATATTGATTTATTGATTAAATGAAAGGGGAATCTAATTAATTAATAATAATTAATTAGTCTAGATAGAAGGGGTGATTAATTAACGGAAGGTCGTTAATTAGGGTATTTATTGGATAGGGCTAGACTTAATTAATTAGCTTATTGTAATTAATTAATGATGATAGAAGAGAAAATGAGCATTTATTTATGATATGTCATCAATTTGTGGGGAAAAGGATAATTAGCACAATTTAAGTATTTAAATTACTCAGGCTAGATTATAGGTGTCTACATTTTCCCCTCTTTGGGGTGGCATAAGCGATGCCACTTCAAAGATAGTAGACAGATAAATTTTTGAAGGGGTAGAAGAAAAATTAGTAGAAGTGAGAGATGCCCCCTCGAGTGTCGATGGGGTGATTAAGAAGAACTCGATCGACGATCGAAAAAGATGAGAAGTAAGAAGAATGGAGAGGACAGGGATGCCCTAGGTGAAGCAGAAGAATAGTGTGAATAGAGGAAAGTGATGTAGAAGAAAATGGAGACAGGAATAAGGGAGAGCAAGATTTCATCTAGTGCTATTGAAACAACTTTATTGTCATCATATTGCCAAGGAACTATCATCATCGGTTCTTATTAAAAATATAGACATACAAAAAAAAGTAGAATGACATGAAAAGCCATACTATGAATAATTGTCCATTGTTGAAAACACCAACCCCATGCAACATACAAAATGTAATGCAATATGAGAAGGAAACAAGGTCATTTAACAGGGAAAACAAGTACAAATGCACATATCCATCCCAATAATGGTCAAGATAGTTGTACAAATGTTTTGTTATCAGAGCTGAAGAGGTCCACATGTTCGTAAGATTAATGACAAGGGTTAAAAATGATGCCCTGACCAAGGATACATGTGAGGGGAAATGAATGGTGGACACTTGGGTCTGATGGAAAAGCAATGTGCACTACGAAACAGTACCAAGCAACTCGTTGTGCCCCAGAGTACAGACGAAGTTCCCTAGGTGGAAGAAAAGAGAAACAAAACAAACGACAAAAATGTCCTTGTTTAGTGGAAAAAAATTCTATTGTTTTTATGTTTTTCTCGAAACAATTTTCTATTGTTTTTTGTATTTTGTGAAATAATTTTCTATTGTTTTTGTGTTTTGTGAAACAATTGTCTATTGTTTTTGTGTTTTGTGAAACAATTTTCTATTATTTTTGTGTTTTTTAACAGTTTACCAAAGCTATGTGCAGGTAACCAAGAAAGCATGGATGCCCCCAGCGTTAGGTGGGGAATATACAAGGGCAGAAGCCACGCGCTTATGAACAAGAAGGTGAAATCGTTGAGTTGCCCCCAACGTAAGATGGGAAATAACGAAAGACCACGTCCCTTACAGACGAATAGAAGAAGGCAAAGCCGGATCAAGGCTGGACTAGATGGTGTGCACAAGGAAACTCGAAGGTAGAACCAGGTCCAGGAAAAAGACAACTACCCTTCGAATACAGAATGCTTGTGAACAACGAATCCTCCCGAGGCGCCGGAAACCGGTTTTCACCCAAGGACATGTCTAAAGTGCCACAATTGCGTGGTTTTCACTAGTGGACGACCTGTTTTCTCTTCTTCTTCTTTTTTTTTTTTTTTTTTTTTGTTTTTGATTTTTTGATTTTTTTTTTTTTTTTTTTTTTTTTTTTTTTAAGATTTTCCTGTGCCATGTTTAGGCATAAAACCTCTTAAGATGCATGGAATTCATGGGCTCCCGGAGCTCATCACCATTGGGGTGAGCCAACTTGTATGCCCCTATGCCATACTTGGCAACTATGACATAAGGTCCTAACCAGTGTGGTTCGAACTTCCCTTTCTTTTCTCACTCTGCTCTGGTGTTGAACTGGTTCTCCTTCATAACTGAATCACCCACCTCAAACTGGCGAGGGATGATTCTCTTGTTGTAGTTGCGGGAGATTCTGTGTTGATATACTTTCAGGTGATTAAAAGCGCGAATGCGCCTCTCATCCAGGAGCTCTAACTCAGCCAATCTTGCCACTCGGTAATCTTCATCCTTATTCAAATAGTCCCGAAGAGAAATTCGCAGGGATGGGATTTCAATCTCTAAAGGGATGATAGATTCTGTCCCGAACACGAGGGAATATGGCGTCGCACCCGTAGGAGTGCGAATTGATGTTCGGTAGGCCCAGAGGGCTGGGTGGATTTGTAGGTGCCAGTTTCGACCAGTTTTGCTAACCATCTTCTCCATTATCCTTACCAAAGTCTTGTTTGTTGCCTCAGCTTGTCCATTACCCTGAGGGTAATATGGCGTGGACCATTTCAATCTGATGTGGAACCGTTGGCAAAGACCTTTCACAGTTTTGTTCTTAAATGACTTCCCATTATCTGTGACAATGGCTGCAGGGATACCATATCGGCAAATAATGTGATTCATGATGAATTTAGAAATCTGTGCTCCTGTGACATAGGTTAAAGGGACAGCCTCCACCCATTTTGTGAAGTATTCTGTAGCTGTGATGATATGTGTATGACCATCAGATGAGGTAGGAGTAAGCTTCCCTATTAGATCAAGTCCCCACTTGGAGAATGGCCACGGGGTAGGGTGGGTAGTGATTGGTTGCAATGGTTGCGATGGAGCATGGATGAAATTTCCATACTTTTGGCATAGCACACATTTTCTAACATAATTACAACAATCAGTTTCCATGGTGGGCCAATAGTAACCTACTCTTAACAGTTTCTTAGCCAAGACCATTCCGTTTGTATGTGCTCCGCATACTCCTTCGTGTACTTCTTTAATTGCCTGGATTGACTCCGGCACATCCAGACAACGTAATAGATTCCCATCGTAGCCACGACGATAAAGTGTACCTCCTAACAGGGTGTAACGGGCTATCTGGCGAATTAGGCTCTGCTTTTCAGAGCGGGAGATTTCGGGGAGGGAATGTACTGTCCTTAAGATAGGTGAAAATGGGTTCATACCATGGTGAATGGGGACCAACAACCTCACAAGCCAAGCAAGATTCTGGCATGTCATACGCGGGCTGGCGTAGATTTTCTACGAAGAATGGCATATCATTGTTCCCTGGCGGAATACGAAGCATAGATCCCACCGTTGCCATAGCATCTGCCGATCTATTCTGCGCTCTTGGGATTTGCTCAAAGGTAATGCGCACAAAATACTCCTTCAGAGTTTCCACCAACTTCTTATAAGGTATGAGCTTGTCATCCTTAACTTTATACTCATCATTAACCTGTTTGATGATTAGCTGTGAATCACCTACAACCTTCACATGTTGAATATTCCACTTGATGGCTAGCTTCATCCCTGCAATGAGTGCTTCATATTCCGCAATGTTGTTTGTGCAAGGGAAGGCCAGGCGGAAAGCCTGTGGTATAGGATCACCTGAAGGAGTAATAAGGACCACTCCTGCACCTGAACCATGAAACGTAAAAGATCCATCAAAATGTATCTGCCATACGATAGATTCTTCAATGTAGAGCAAAGATGCATCTGGCAGATCCAGACTCAAAGGTTCTATGCTTTGCAAAGGTGCCTCCGCTAGCTGGTCAGCAAGTACTTGTCCTTTAATTGATTTTTGATGCACAAATTCTATATCAAACTCACTGAGTAGAATGATCCAATTAGCCATTCTACCTGTGAGGGCAGGTTTGGACAACAAATACTTGAGTGGGTCGACCTTGGATATGAGCTTGGTCTTAGTATTTAGCAGGTAATGGCGAAGTTTTCTGAAAGGTAAAAACAACAGCCAAGCAAGCCTTCTCAATCTGAGGATAATTACATTCATAGGCGATGAGGGTGCGACTCAGATAGTACACTGCTTTCTCTTTATGGCTAAGGTCATATTGGGCGAGCAGTGCACCAATAGCATATTGCGTAGTAGAAATATAGAGCAAAAGTGGTTCTCCCGGAGTGGGAGGCATGAGGACAGGTGGATTAGCCAGGTACTGTTTAAGCAAAGCAAAGGCTTGTTGTTGCTCAGGTCCCCAATGAAAGTGATGTCCTTCTTGAGCAAATGAGTGAATGAGTGACATTTATCTGCAAGCTGGGAGATAAAGCGGCGAATGGCTTGAATTTTCCCTTGCAAGCTACGCAGTTGCTTGATATTCTCAGGTGGAGGCATTTCTGTGATGGCAGATACTTTAGCAGGGTCTACCTCAATACCTCGTCTGGACACGATGAAGCCTAATAGTTTCCCAGATAGCACACCAAAGACACACTTCTTTGGATTTAGCCTGACTTTGTATTCACGTAGGCGTTCAAAGATACGCCGCAAAATGATAGGATGTTCCTCTCTTGTTTTGGACTTTCCCAGGATGTCATCTACATAGTCTTCCATGATGTCATGAATCATATCGTGAAATATTACTGTCATGGCCCGCTGATAAGTTGCTCCCGCATTCTTAAGGCCGAATGGCATCACCTGATAACAGAAGGTGCCCCAAGGAGTTATGAAAGCTGTTTTGTGTTGGTCTTCCTCAGCGATCTTAATTTGATTATAACCCGAAAAGCCATCCATAAGTGATAGCATTTCATACCCTGCGGTTGAGTCAACAATCATGTCAATGTTGGGCAACGGAAAGTCATCTTTAGGGAAAGCTTTATTGATGTCCCTAAAATCTGTGCAAATTCGGATACCAATAGGTTTCTTCTGGACAGGAACAATGTTCGATATCCATTCAGAATAATCAATTGGCCTGATGAATCCTGCTGCAAGCAACCTTTCCAACTCTTCTTTAACTAACAAGGCCACTCTTGGGTGCATCTTTCGAAGCTTCTGTTTGATAGGCTTAGCGTCTACATGCACAACCAAGTTATGCACGACCAAAGTTGGATCTAAGCCGGGCATGTCTTTGTAAGACCATGCGAACACATCAATAAACTCTCGCAGGAGCATAGTGAACGTCTTTTGTTCTCTGGCTGAGAGTGATGCTCCCAATTTTACTATCTTGGGATCTTCTTCAGTACCAATATTGACATCAATGGTTTCTTCAACTAACAATTTTGATAAATCCTCCATACGCGTGGGATCGGGAGGTAGGTTGAGATCTTCATCCAAGGATGTCTCTATGAGATTTTCATCCCTGGTGTGGTCACTTTGTTTGTCCTTTGATTTTCTTATTTGTTTGTCAGCCAATGCCTCAAAGAGGTTTTCACTGTGTGACTTGGACTTTGATTTTTTGCCGAGGCTTTTCTTTAGAACTCTTGCCCTCGCTTTTCTTTAAATTTTGCTGACCACGAAGTTCAGCCTCCTCGCCGAAGTAGGCGCAGGTGTCTAAGTCGATAAAAAACCCTTCTTGTGATCTCCAATCGGAATTGTATCCCTTATGCCCATGAACTCTGCAATAGCCTCGTCATTCTCGAATAAATCTAGTGGCACGTGACGTTGTTGGTCCCATTCAACAAGGGAGGGGTATACAAGGTCAAGGGTTGGTTCATTGGGGGTGATGGTTAGGACATCATTATTCATGAAAAGGTTCGTGGAGGCCAGATCCTCATATTGGCTACAACAGGAATCCGTATCGCTGTCTAGATAATCGGAGCTATCCTCATGCTCAGAACAAGTCGCATCTTGATCGTTGGGGTGTGCTCCATAAGGGCGAATCCCAATGCCATATCTTTCTGTTTTGAAATGTGGAAGAGGGACTGGTTCTCTTTGTCCTTGTTCATTCCTCCCACATCCTAGGCCTTTGTAGCCCATGGAGTACATCATTTTGCTAGATTTTTCATATTCTGGGGTTTGATAACAAGATGGCTGAGTGTCCTCAGGGACCCAAGTAGTAGGGTGGATCAAGTAATTTTTCCTCAGCTAACAAGCCTCCAGGTAGGAACGACCCAATAGTATGTTCCTCTCTAGGTCTCCTGAAGCAGTAGTTGGGTCGACCTCTAGTCTTGGGCGACAAGGAGAGGTCTGAAACCAAGAGCGCTTGTTGTACATTATACTCCCCACAGCCATAGTCCAGAATTTTCATCTCCCATGAATTAAATGGAGATGTTGAAGTAGATGCCCCATGAGTGCAAGAACGAAGAGAATTTGAATACTCGAGATTCCATGGCCTTCGAATGAATATGTACACAACTTATCTGTTGAGGGACATGTGTAATGTAACCCTTTCGTGCAAAGCATTAAGAGCTCTACAATGAGCAAAGGGCTCTGAATCTCTTGTTATTGTAACCGTTGTCCCCCTCATGCTTGATCTTGATGGCATTATGAATTTTGATGGCATGGCCTGCATGCATGATCCATGGTCAAGCTTAGAAGCATAATTATATGGCAGTTCCAAGTCCTAGGACTTGAAACTTGTCTGTGGCAAGTGGGCCCCTTCCATTGGCAGCGTAATGGTGCCGTGCTGACTCTCTTTCCGCGTTGTCGTATGCGGTGATAGTGATGATATGGTACTCAAGATCTTCTCCGTATGTCCCAATTGTTTGACTAATTTGCGTATAGAGTTTCATCCAGATCCGTTATCCACAGCACCCGTTTGATTTTCCGCGGTACAACTACTCAATGTATAAGGGAAGATTATGTGTAGGATTCTCGGTAGGGACCTCCCTATGGTTGAAAGTGAGATGCTCACTGGTGCAATATTTGCCACCACACTGCATCTTGAATGTAATGCAGGATCGACTTCTACAGGCAACTCCCGAACCCCTGAAGAGTTTTGTACAAAATGTCCCTTATTCACATTGTATATCTCTTGAGAGATCTAAGATGCGAATCTTAGCAGGTGTCTTATCAAGTTGTTCTAAAAGGTTATCTTTACCAGTTTTGCGGGTCACAGAAGGTTCTGGAATCACGAGGTGGGGCACGCCTTGTTTCCGCCGCGAGTCCTTTCCCCTCTTGATCCAGATTGTATTGACACAACGGTCAGTAGGGGAGCGAATACAAATCCATCAGTGAATCGTAAGGATGTTATCTCTCTTGGTATAAACAAGTAATTCAATGGCTTTATAGGTTGGGATGACTCTCCTTGATCCGGTTTTTTTCCTTTTCGACTTATCATGCTGGGGAATGGTTCCTTATAATCCCCATTTTTCTCGTTAGGTGTTTGCATTGTGGCAGTTTATCCACCTCTATCTCCCCGTTGTCAATGAGGTCTTGATATAGTGGCAAAGTCCCAGCAAACAGTTGTCCTATTTTTAATGACCTTTATTAATGTGATGCCATTCACATTATTCATGCTCCTTAGACCAACGCGGTAATCAAGGTTAGGAGTGGTGTCATCAAAAACGGTTTCGTTGTAGATATTTCATCATGTGGCCCATCCAACTGTTTTAGTATGACAGACAATGGTTCATTGAGGGAGGTGATGTTCGTCGCTTTGGTGGTGGTTGAATTGGGCCCTTGGTCATTTAAAAGGTTGGACTGGTTTGGACCGTTAACAGTTTGGAATCAGTGATTCCATCTCCCACCACGTTTTTGTTTTTTGTTAAGATCGTTGGCTTTCAGCGGGTTTGACACTTTGGTTTTCTTTAGATTGGGTTTTGAGGGTGCCTTTGGGAATGAGAGCCTTTTTCCTATTTTTGAATCCTTTCTCATAACCTCCTCAAAGGTGCGGACACATGCATTTGGAGGTGGAAAGCTATATCTGGGTTGGATTAGGGATACGAAAATACTGACTAGCTCTTCGCAGGGAATGGGCAAGGGAAGCGACTAAGCTATCCCTCTCCATATTGGAGAAGCTGGCGAAGGTATCATTTCGGCGTTGTTTTGGTGCCGCACACGTCTGCCATGGTGACATCACTCTCTCTGTTATTGAGAATTACCACGAATCTCCTTCTGCCATTCTGGCCATGTGAAAATTGATCCTCCTTGGCAAGCACGTAACCATTCTAATGCTTGACCCCGAGAGAGACTCTTAGGAAAATTATGATGAGGTAATTATCCTATAGAACACCTCTTGACATGTCATGTAAAATCTTTAACATGATCCTTGGGTCTCCCCTTCCTTTTTATTTGTCACTTGGCATATCAAATTGCGTTGGAAAGGGTTGAAGGGTCATTGTCTTGTCAAAAGGATAGGGGAATAGTCTCGTATTGGATTTCCTAAATACTCCCTATATTGCTTTCTGGTATGCTCGCAAGTGTTGCTTTCATAGTGTACTTCTTGTGTGAGCAATTGTTCGTTAGGGGAGAAGCGGGGATGTGTACATAATGATACACTGTGTCTTCTTCTCCTTGGTTTTCTCAATGGAGTTCGTGCTCCTAAACGTAGGCTTGAATTTGAACGTTATTTTTGGTGTACTTTGGTATTGGAAGTAAGCAAAGCAGTGGCAGCTTAGTTAAGGAGGTTGTTGTTGGATTGTGATTTGGTTTGTGTCTTCTTCTTATAAAGGTTCATCCTCTTTGTATTATGAAGTCTTCCCTGTCATCATGTTCTATTTGTTTCTTAGGGCACTTTGATGAGGGGATAGGTATTATATTGCCATACCATTTATCATTTTTTTGCGTAAGAATGGAACATGTCCGCCTATTAAAATATATTCCATATTTCAGAATGATTCAACAAATAAAAGTTAAAATAACCCATGTTTGATAACTTGTAAAAATCTTTTCAACTTTATCCTCTATTTTCCTTGAAAATCCTTCAACCAAATTGATCCAATAAATTCCAGAATTTTGAACCCCCAATTCTCAAAACATATCACCATTATAAACAAATCAATGCCAATGATACCCAAGATAAATGCATTCTATTTTTAACACAGAAGACCAATTTTTATCCAAACTGAAAAATAACTTCTAAAACCTCCATGTACAACTCGCCAGAACAGCTCAAAAGGATGAAATAAAAACAATAAAAAATGAAATCTTCAATTTGCATACCTCATAACTTCCCCAAGAATTTTCCCGAACTCAAGAATCGTGCATGCATTGATTTCATTAAAGACTTGCAGTGCCAACGCATATTTTGGCTTGGCTATTACCCTCCAAATAAAAACAGTGGTGCATTCAAGTGGTCCCAGTCAATTTTAAAAAAAAAACATATAGTAGCCAAAATTTGCATCAATTTTAAAAAAAAAACATATAGTAGCCAAAAATTGCATGGTGCTAAAACATACCATCAAATTTCCATATAATGTATGGTGGAATGTATGGTGGTCAGTCTTTGATCAATTAGTTAATAATTAAACTTTACCAAGGTTCATAGTTATGGTCTAGGCTTACAAGCCATAACATTGTCATTGCCCTCTATATGGTCCTAGACCATTTATCATAATATTAAATTTAACAAATTTAGCCATGGTCCATGACCAAAAAAAGTAAAATAAATTTCTTACACCTTGTATGATCAGGGTCATCTTAGATAAAACTTCAATAAAAATTTATCCAACCATCATTAATCAAAACAATATCTATGTCTTGTGGTAGAAATGTAAAAAATTTGTATAATAAATAGAAGAAGAAAAAAATAGCAAATAGTGTAGAAAATTTCCCCTACATGAGAAAAGTTGTCAGGGGAAGGGAAATTCCAACATCTAAAATTCATGTAGAGCCTTATATATCATACATTATGCCCATATACCTCATGAAACACATGATACACATGTGTGTATAGAAAATGGAATATGTTATCTATCAAATAATGTGAAAAACAACATACATAATAGTATAATTTATGCTTAGGTCTTAATATTGTATTTTGAGAATATTTGAATATTTTTTGTATTTTTAAAATATTAAGGATTTTTTTTATTTGTGTAGTACTGAGAATGTTTGAAAATGTGTTATTTAATGTTGAGTAGCTAATTCGTAGTAGGATCGTAACCAATTGGTCCAAGATTAGTCATATGATAAAACTTATGAAGGTAAGGTAAACTTAAAGGTCTAGCCTGATGAAGCCAATAAAAATTCATGATGTATTTTTATCAGTGTAAGGTGGGGCTGATTATTTCCTAGTGGATTTCTAATGTGTCATATTGTGCTAGTAGCCAAAAAGACCATCATGCTTAATTGTAATCAATATACCTAATTAGGGGAAGTTAATATTGTGATTGATCTCATCATACACTATCTTTTAAACGTTGTAATCATGATCATCCCAAATAAAAAGGGTTTGGTTGGGAGTGGAATCCTACCCATACATTTTGTTGTTATACAAACCATATGCACCTTAAAGTATTGTGAACGCACAAGTATGATATCATTTTGAAGAGTAAGGCAAAGGGTGTGTAATTCATCTAATGTATATACATTATTGGAAGTATCTATATTGATTAGAGCGTGTTCCAAATACTTTCCACGTATATAAAGTGTGAGCATGAAATTATCGAATCTAGGGTGCTTATATGTTTTCATTGTATCGATAGGGTATAATCATTTTAGTTGTGTTGATTCAATGTGGACGATGTCAATTGTACCATTAGTTATAATTGTTTGTTTCTTAAATATTAGTATACACCTAAATTTGGCAATTTATCATTTGGTAATGACAACTTTTGTTGTATCCCTATATCATGACATGTACGCATATTCCAAGCCTAGATGATATATCCTTATCTCTCTTATGTGACTTGTTTCTTTATTCACGTTGTTTAGTCATTCACATAACTAGTTACATCCATTCACAATAGTATATTCCTTCCATGCACCATCCCCAAAATTTATACAATCCTATAAACTACATGTATGGGATCATCAATTTAGGACTAAACAGTCCAATGTTTCAATCCAAAGCTGATAATTTCATTCCCAATTACTCAACAATCACTTTTTCAATTTGATATCTTTTATGGGTTAGTTCACATCCCATAGATTGGCCTTAATGAGAAACATTACTTACAAAATCTTGTATAAGAAATTTTAACTAACTTATTTACCTCACCTAGAAATCACCTAACACTTTCAAGAACATACTCATAAAATCAATTCCAAAAGCACTCCAAGATCTCTTAAATATCTTCAAAGCAGGAACACAAACCAAGAGTAGCCCCACACATGTTTCAAGTACACAACTAGATTATAGATTCATACTTCTCAATCAAGATACATTCAAAGACAAGTCAAGCTTAGTGTCCTAAACCTTTGATTGTCATTCCCAAGTGGTCAAGTTGATAAACTAGTTGCATCCAAAGAGATATCAAAAATTAAGTGGAGAACTAGGTGGGGTTTGAGGCCTCTTCAAAGTTTTTTCAATGTAGATGGTGTACAAACTGCACTTTAACCCAACCACTAACATTTTTTACAAGGTCTCATGCCCATGGTTAGGGTTTGAAGCTATTTCACAACACACATGGGTTTCATAAATGTGTGACACCCAAGGTTTCATAGATAAGGTTGTCACCGTCATTCGAGAGGGCAAAAAAAGTTACAAACAAGCAACACATCTATGTACAAAACCATCCAATAGGTATAGGACCATCTAACACTTCCATACATCCATAACGGTTCCATACCTAATCAATTTTACACTCCAGTAAAATCACTACCATGACATATCCATCCTGCTAATTTAGCTTCATGCATCCATAATCATATAAATGCATCAACTTCCTTGTGTTATAGCAATTATTTCCATATTTTGTCTTACTAAATGTTAATGAAAGTATGTTCTGATTTATGCATTATTTTTTATTTATTAATTAGAATATACTACATATTACCCTTTAACCCTTAAATAGACAAGAACATACTAAGTCATCAACTTATTATTTATTCATTGAATCATTTTTGTGAACTTGCTTGTTGATTTAACCCTAGTTACTCTATGGTCTATCTTTCATTCTTTGGTGCATGATCCTTTTGTTAGCTCTTCGCTTCCTTCTCATTAGTATTTTTGTGGCTCACCCACAAATATTCTATGATCTTAGCCTAAATCTTAAGGATCCACTCCCTCAAACTGATATGGACTACCATCTCTTTAACCGGGTCCATGTTCATGCTTATTGATTCAACACGGTGTATTTTTACTAAACCTAAATAGGCTTCCACTTACATTGATGTATAGTTGAAGAGCATTCCTATTACTACCAAGCATCCAAGAGCTTGTATACTGTAGACACCTATAATTATGCCCAAGCAATTTAAATACTTAAATTGCGCTAATTATCCTCTTTCTTGCAAATCAATGACATATCGTCAAAAGCACTCATTTTCCCTCATATCATCATTAATTAATTACACTAAGCTAATTAATTAAGTTGCCTATCCAACTAAATACCCTAATTAACGACCTTCCGTTAATAAATCACCCCTTCTACCTAGACTAATTAATTATTATTAATTAATTAGTTTTCCCTTCCATTTAACCAATAAATCAATATTTAATTGATTTAATCCCCTTATAATAGCCTAAATCGTACTAATATTCTTCTAATTGGCTTCTATAAGCTTACACCTACCTATTAATTAATCACCTTTGATTAATTAAAACACCCCCAACTCCCATGACTTGCTAAACATGTATTAAACCCTTCTAAAGTAAGGTTACCTTTAATAAAGCAACCTTATCCATTCCTAATCATGTTTTACCTTTATCCCACATTCATGAGAATGTGTTGAATCCTTTATCCTTTGGGCTATATAAAGAGCCCTCCACCTACCTTTTTACTTACACCTAAACTCCTTAGAGAGCAAATGCAAAGCATATAGCAAAGAGACTAAGAGCTTGCACCTTGTCCTTTTGAGAGTTCATCATCTTGAAGAGTTAAGCCTCTTTCTTAAAGTGCTTGGGTCATATGGGAGGTGTCAAAAGGGTCTTGTAGCCCAACTTTGATTAGCCCCCATTCCTAGGTTCTTGGAACATTAAGGACAACTATTTTGATAGCCATGGAGCTTACTTAGGTCCATTCATTTATTTGTTGTTAGAGAATAGAGGAGTTTAGATATTTAGCATTGTTAGTTTCAAAGTTTGTATTTATGAATGCTAGCATCTAACCCTTGTTTAATTCTTATCATGATGGTGTTTATGCTTTGTTTTAGCTAAATTGTAGAACTATTTTAGGTGGTAGTTCTTGCTTCATTTGATTTAGCATCAAGCAAAGTATACATGCACACATTTGGCACACCCGGTGGGACTTACTCCATTGTCCTTTGCACTTAATTTCAAGTTTTTGTAGTTAAGTTTTATTTTTGTTTACTAACCCTCTTTTACACATGTTGATCTAACTTGTTTTTTTGGAGTTTGCATGTGTTGAGTCTTCCTTGTAGGTATAAAGGAGGTGAAGTGCTATAAAAATTGGAATTGATGGGAAAATTTCAAGATTTCTCATGTTTTTATTTTTAGAGCTTACTTTTTCAACATTTTACATGCTAGTTTTGTCAATTTCTTGAAAATTTTCAATTCTTCAGCATGTAGGTTAGTGTTTGATAGTGCTGAGTATTATATTTATATATTAATGTGGTGGGTTGCTATTAAAATTTAATCTTGGTGAGAAAATTTCAAGATTTCATCATGTTTTCATTTTTAGAGCTTACTTTTTCAACATTTTACATGCTAGTTTTGTCAATTTCTTGAAAATTTTCAATTTTTGAGCATGTAGGTTAGTGTTTGATAGTGCTGAGTCTTCTATTTACATATTAATGTGGTGGGTTGCTGTAAAAATTTAATCTTGGTGAGAAAATTTCAAGATTTCATCATGTTTTCATTTTTAGAGCTTACCTTTTCATCATTTTACATGTTAGTTTTGTCAATTTCTTGAAAATGTTAAATTCTTGAGCATGTATGTTAATGTTTGATAGCGTTGATTCTTCTATTAATATATTAATGTGATGGATTGTTGTCAAAATTTAATCTTGGTTGGAAAATTTTTCCCATTTTGCAGATTAAGGGACATTTTTTTTTGTGACATTTTTTGAGTGCATGTCAAGTGCATACCCATGAGCATAAGAGCATATGTGTAACCCATCTTCCGAAGGCCATAACTTTTTCTCCTGAAATTGAAATGACTCAATTTTTTTTACGTTGGAAGGGTATTGAAGTTAAATATGCAATGAAAACATAAATTATGGATTTAGACTTACAAAAAGGGGGGCGCAGGTTTTTCTGTTATTTTAAAACTGGTCATTTTCTAACATGTCTAATGTTTTGATGAATGTTGTATTTCCATGCTTACTCGATTTAGACAAAGCGTGTGTATGATCTTCTCTTGCACATTTTTTTGATCTTGAGAATCAAAAACAAATTTTATCTCTATCTATTTAACATTTGCACCTTGGAAACTTGATTATTCATCAAAGGGAATAAACCTTTTACAAAGCATTTTTCAATGGTCCTTTGAAAATCGTTAAGTTTTCCATTTCTAATAGTTGGGATAAAGTTTGATTATACTATTCTCTTGCACCTTAGGGTGATCTTGAGAATCTTGAAGCAACTTTAGTCTTCATTTTATAACATTTCGTAAATTGGAAACTTCTTCTTTCACTTTTGGTTTAAGGGAAGGAACCTTTTTCAATGTTTTTTTAATGGTCCTTTGATTTGAATTTTTTCATTTCTATATAGTTGGGATAAAGTTTATGTATGCTCTTCTCTTGCACCTTAGGGTGATATTGAGAATCAAAAGTAACTTTAGTCTTATTTTTATAACATTTGGTAAATTGGAAACTTTATCTTTCACTTTTGGTTTAAGGGAATGAACATTTATCAAGAATTTTGTATGGTTCATTGATTGAAAATATTTTCTTTACTTTTTAGTTGGATTATTTTTTGTGTATGCTCTTCTCTTGCATCCTTGGATGATCTTGAGAATCAAAATCAACTCTTAATCCTCTTTTAAATAATGTGATTTTCTTAGAGAACTACTAATTCTTGAGTGCAGGACCTAAAAACGCTTGTCAAAGAAAGGAGGAATCAAAACAAAATCAAAAACTACTAATATAGTTGTTATACAGGTTGCCAAAAGGTGTTCAAGCAAACCACACCTAATTAAACAAGATAAAAAGAACAACATATTCAAAACACTATATTGCAGGTTTCAAAAAGGGTACGTCCCTCTCCGCTCAACTAGAACATAACCCCTTTGGCATAACACCTTAAGCTACAACAATGGGGGTGGTTCTAGGAACCCCAAAGTAGTCCATGCAAGAGGGAACCTTGTGGACGAAATGGGAAGTGCTCCACACTACCTACTTGACTAGTGATTCCTTTGTGAGATAGAGTTACAAGTTTTCCGTTTTGACCCCAGTGATAGTACATGTAGATGCACTAGTTGCCTACTGTTCTTGAAGGGGGTAAAGTAAAGCTGAGATACTCCCAAACTAGTCAGTGTGACTTTTTGGGTAAATCACGCTCACTCGTGGCAATTTTGTAACACCTATGGCAAGAGAACCACCTAGGAGAATATACTTTGGCCAGGAGCCCATTTTGACCATTTGAAAATAGTGTTGAGTTGTGAAACTTCTTTTTGAGAAATGTGTGACGTATTACTTTCACCTAGTTTTTACTTGCCTTAGGGCGAGGTGAAACTCTGCTGAAGTGAGGCTAGCATTTTTCGTCATTTTTCTTGATTTATTTCCTTCATATTATTTTGACACTTTGTTGATCAAAAGAGGCATGATTACCTTTGTGTTTCCATTCAACTGTTTCTCTCACTTTTATGTCCATTTACGCCCATCCATGTTTATGGCTGGGTTAGTTAAACGTCTAAAGTGAGCGGAGGTGTTTTCACGTCATTTGGTAGCCATTGTGATCTTGATACCCATGTCAAGATCATCATTGTAGTTAGGCATGGTTCATCACCGCGGACTTCCATAGACGAGTTAGATTGTTTGTCTCGTATCATTACAATTTTGATATTTACATCTTGTTTCTTGTAAAACTCGACATAAATACCTATATTGTATAGTTACACTGCACACATTCTTAACTATTCCTAGCTATACTTTGATCTTTTTTTGTTTGGTTTCCATTATTACCTCAATTTAAAAAGGTGCTAGGAACTACCATTTGTGTGTGTTATATCAATAACACCTCGATATCAATACTTCACTTTCTTCCAAAGTGGGTTAACATATCTTGGTGATATTGTTGTGTCATTTGCAAATCATAATTGGATTTTTTTGAGATATAGGTCTTTAGAATCATACTTGAGCTTGCTCAAAGAATGTAAAGTATCTTGAAACCCATTGGGATATCGCATTGACTTCTTTGACGAAATTTTTTTACTGTTAGTGTCCTCAAATCACATTTTTTACACCCCTGGATGTTGATCAGATTTCTAGGTTGATCACTTAGCATCAATTTGTCCTTATGCACAACATTGAGAATTAATCCTTTCTTCAAGTGTGGGGACTTGTAAAATGAACAGAAAATCTCCATATTAGATGGCTGGTTCCTCAAACTCTAATAGTTGGAGATTAGATCTATGTGTTTACACAATTGTAGAGGTGATGCAAATCAAGTTTGTTCTATTTTACCCTAATTTGCAAGTAGACAGGGATAAGAAATGCAGAAAATGAAACTAACCTAATGATGGTGATGCACCAAAGGATTTGAAGTTTTCCATTTTTTACTCATGAGCCCCCTAATAGTAGGCATGCTAATCCATGAAATCAACACCTTAGAAAAACATTGACAAAAGCTGATAATATGTAATAAGAGTTGAAAATGAAATAAAAACAATACAGAGGACTGAAAACATTCACAGAGTTTGGACTGTCATTTCCATGTAAAATCCCTTGCATTACACCATCAAGGAGGTATAAAACCTATTACAATTTGCTTGATACTAAAGGCCTGATGACTTACAAAATTCACTTGTTTTCAGGTTTTAGAATAAGTCTGATGTTCTGGAAAACTGGATTCCTCCTGAGTGAAATGAGCCAAATCTGGCTTTTACAAAGTGCATGGGTCAAGCCCAGGAGAGAGAAAACATACAAAAACGTGGGAACCCATTCCTCATACAGACTGCAAAAAGCTGCAAAGCAAATCAGCATGGGGGATTTACAAATAAAACTTCCATACCCTGTCAAAACATTTTTGACCAAATTGGAGGAGAATGCGACCCATTCTGTAAAACTTAAATTTGGTTGTTGGCATAATGTCATTTCTGGCCATGGACAATACTCAGAGCCATTTTTGAATTTTCTCTCTCCAAAAAGTCCATGAAAGATTATAACCATGGAAAACATGTACGAGAAATTCAAGTGCTTTCCAATGATATAAAGAATTGCAAATCTGAGTTCCTTTGATCAAATAGATATGATCAACTGAAGATTTGGGCAAAAACCCCAAAACGGATCGGTGGGAAAAAATTTTGGCAAATAGTTACCTTACTGTTTTGTCTTTGGAAAAATTAAAGTCGAAAAATTTCCAATGCTCCAGTCATTTGTGACTTTTTGGGTAAATTTACAGATACTACTTCATCACAAGCTTTGATTGGATGAGCAATTCTCTCATCAAAAACTCCACCTCCCGGAAATTTTGACGTTTTTATAATTTTGAAAAAAAAATACTTTGGCCAGGCACCCCGCTTTGACCATTTTAAAATAGTGTTGAGTTGTGAACCTCATCTTTTTGAGAAATGTGTGACGTATTACTTTTGCCTAGTTTTTACTTGCCTTAGTCTTTCCCTGGCTCCAAACTCCCCCCAGTGAGGCTAACATTTTTCATCTTTTTTTTGATTTACTTCCTTCACATTCTTTTGACACTTTGTTGATCAAAAAGAAGGGTGACTACCTTTGTGTTACCAATCGACTGTTTCTTAGCACTTTTTGATGTCATTTTACGCCCATCCATGTTTGCATTTCCTGGGTTAGTTAAACATCTAAAGTGTGCGGAGGCATTTCGCCTTTTCATATCATTGGTATACCATTGGCCCTTAATGTCCCAAACAAGGTCATCATTGTTTCAAGGCCGGTTCATCACCGGCCGACTTCCTTAGAAGAGTTAGCTTGTTTGTCCGATCGTATCACTACAATTTCGATATTTATTCGTCCGCTTTCTTGGACTAAACTTGCAAAACCATGATTGTATGGTTACTCTTGTCCCAGACTTGCCCACATTTTTAACTTGGCATTCCTAGCTATACTTTGAGATTTTTTTCGGTTCTATTATTACCTTGAATTTCAAAGAGTGCGGACCGGTGGCGGTTACTTTGTGCATGTTATATTCACCCTCGATATCAAACTTCACTTTCTCGATAAAGTGGGTTAACATATCTTGGTGATATTGTTGTGTCATTCACAAATTGTAATTGGCACTTTTTGAGATATAGGTCTTAATCAAGTTTGAGCTCGGGACTCATCGTATGTATCTTGATTGGGAGATCACATTGAATTCTTGGATTTTTACTTACGTTTTGTTCATTTCCTTGAACTTGGCATAAATGAAAACATCTTGTTGATCATCTTTGCATCGCATTTTCATATGGTGTATTTCCTTGTTGATTGGCTTTGTGTTTCACACTTGCATGATTGTTCCTTGTGATTATTCATTCAGAAAACTTATTTTCTAGGACAATCCCTTTTTATCTCATCGATATTACATCATCACGATGTCTATTTTCCTTAGACCTTCTTCAAAAAATCACACACGCATCCCCATACTTACACAATGTCTAGTTGGTTGTCCTTATGCTACCCAAATTGACATGTCACTTCCTTCCCTTTGAAGGAGTTCCATCACACTATCTAGATCTAGACATTTGTGCTTAAAACAGTGCCAAAAATGACTGACTATCATGCGGTTCCCCATACTTACAAACATACAGAACCTAGGTTCAGCAATTCAAATCAAAAGATTCCCATCACAACTAAACCTCATTTGGTTCTTCGTGCTAGAGAGCCCATACGGGTAACTCGTTCCCCACCTTCATCTCATAGTCAGTGGTATGATTTGGACACGTCTGATCCAAATTATTATTCGAGTTCCCCCCACTCTTCTTCTAATTCTAATCCAAACATTTCCTCTTCTTCTGAGGATTCCAATCCAAATATTTCCTCTGACTCTTCTGAGGATTCAGATCCAAACTACTATTCGGATTCATCTAACTCTACTCCTAAGTCATCTAATGCGACTCCTAAGTCATGGTCCTCCCTTTCTTTGTAGGATCCTCTTCATCAATCATCTAATGTGACTCTTATGTCGCGGTCCTCCCTTTCTTCGCAGGACCCCTTTTATCAGTCGCCCCAACGACATCTTCTTCCTTTGAAGATACACGCGACTCCAAATCCCTCCAATCAGAAGTATAATACAATTCTTGAATCGCGGTCCTCTCTTTCTTCATAGGACCCTTGTCATCATTCATCTAATACGATGCTTGAATCACAGTCCTCCCCTTCTTTGCAGGACCTTCTTCATCAATCACCCCCACGGAATCTTCCTTCTGTGAAGATTCGTGTGACTCAAAGTCCTTCGAGACAAACATCTGAATCGACCCATGCATCACAATCTACAGACTTTGGACTTAATCCTACTATTTTACATATGACATACCATTCTATAGGTAGGTCCACACCACCTTCTTCTACTCCTGAGACATCTAGCTACACATATTCTTCGTCCCCCACATCATCTTCTTCTATCAATAATCATCAAACATCTTCTAAGTCTTCCACACCAAGTGAACCTATTTCTTCCAATAAACCCCTAGGGATCGATCAACAACTCATACCGATTGATCTCTTTCAGAATGAAGAAACAATCAGGGCATTTATAGGGGCATATGAAGATATTCCTTTAGTAGATTACAAAAAAGGATTCTCTTTAGACTTTGATGCGTCTGCATATTGTGAGGAAAAGGTTGATTCCTTTGATCAAGAAATGGAGGAAGAGCCTCAGATCATGCAACTTGATCCTCCTCTTATTCTTCCATCTTCACATTCTTCATTATGTGATGAAACTCCTTGGTCTTGCATAGATCCATGGCCTATCTTCTCATCACCCAATAACTCTTCGTCTATCATAATTCCTCAATCACAATCTCTTATGGGGTCAGTGCCAAGTAGCCCTTCATCTTCATCTAGGTGTGGGTCACCTTCTAGTAGCCCTCCCTCTTCTATTTGTGGGACATTTTCGAGTAGCCCACTATCTTCAATTATTGGGGCACATCCAACTAGCCCCTTATCTTCTATGTATGGATCACCCCCGGGTAGTCCATCATCTTCTATTCTTGGGCCACATCCTGGTAGTCCATCATCTTACATCTATGGGTCACGTCCTAGTAGCCCTTCTTCTTCTATTCTTGGGCCACATCCTAGTAGCCCTTCATCTTCTATTTATGGGTCACGTCCTAGTAGCCCTTCTTCTTCTATTCTTGGGCCACATCCTAGTAGCCTTTCACCTTCTATCCATGGCTCACCTCCTGGTAGCCCATCCTCTTCAATTCTTGGACCGTATCCTTTTCATCTATCACATATTTCTTCTATCAATGGTTGTGGCAAGCCCACTACCATTTCTATCATTCCTATCATCAATCGTAAATGTTTCACATTCTTCTCCTTCTCGAGGTCAGAAAATTCAAGCGTCAGCTTATAAGAAACCCAAACAGGTTCATTATCAAGCTCAGGTCAAAACTTCCAAGAGCTCAAAATCCCCCAACAACTGGAACAATCTCAAAGTTGTAAATCAAGCGCGATTCAAGAACGCACATCAACATAACCATCAAGTATGGCGTAAAGTGCATAAACCTCTGGATAGGGAACTCAAGCTCCCACATACAAAATCCATGTTTCAGGATAAATCACAGTCCTTTGTTGAGTGTGAACTCACCACGATCATCGAGATTGGGGAAAACATGACTCTTGATAAACAAACACGCTTAGTCTCCCTTATCAAGGAAGTCACAAACATCGTTGTTGGATCCTATCACACAGAGTGACTTTGTTAATAACAACGGTTAAATATATATATATCAAAAATCTAAAAAAAAAAAAAAAAAAATACAAAAATACAAAAAAAAAAAAAACAAACAAAAAATCAAAGGTACAAAGATCAAACATTGCAATCAGGTGTTGCGTACACATGGATATTTCTTTCTTCCCTTCCTTGCTATTCTTCTGCAAGTCTTCCTACCATTTTCATCCCTTCGGTGATATTTTGGTTAGCTTATTCACATGCATTTTGTGACATTTATCTCTATGGTATCTGTTTGACCCCTGGTCTTTTATCACCTTGGTAAATTAAAGAACGACTGACCTCATGGAGATCCTATCACATTCAAACATCTAATAAACTTGTTGCGAAGAAATTTTGGACATATTTGTTGACACTAGCCAATGTCATCATCACAATCACTTCCACCTCCTTCCATCAAGCCATCAGTGGTTCTTAACCCCTTGTCAAACAAGAGAGCTGAAATAAGTTTTTAGAAAGAAAAAGAATCAAAATCAATCAAAACTCAAAAGCTAAAAGCTACAAAGCAAAAGCAAATTAATATATAACTCTCTCTTGGGGTATTTCCAATAATCTCTATCGGGGCTATGGACGCCTGACTGGCAGTAGAGAAATGTTGTGATTAGAATCAAATACATCTCCGTCGGGGCTATGGACGCTTGGCTGGCAGCGGAGCAATGTACGGCTATCCTTTCACCCTCCATTCACAAAATCACTTATCAAAATAAATCATTCCTACACATTGGCTAGGGTCTCTTCACTTGTTGTCTATTAAATCTTCACTTCAAGAGGTAATAAAATCCACGTGCACACACTGGATCTCTATGAGTAAACAGGATTAGTATGTTACCAAGTGTCTTTTTTGGACCTTGTTCAGACTCTTACTCTAGTCCATATCTCATCTCACGATTTATGCCTTTGGCTAATCACTTCTTCATCGCGAGGCTTCTAAGCTACATTCATATCATTCACATCATTCTTCTACTTCGTTCAGAACATCCATGTGTATAAGATTACTTGTTTTCCATGTTTATGGAAACCTTTGTCCCCTTCCACAAAAACAATCTTCTCCTTCCTTTCTATCATGTGCTTTTAGGCCAACTTACGCTGGGGGCATCCTTGCCTCTTCCCAGCACTTCATGGGTTTACGTTCACCATCATGTTGAACCTATCCATAATGGCCTTGAGTCCCATTTCTACCTGTGAAGAGTTTACCTTTGAATACTCCCACCTAATCGTTGGGGAATTTTTGCATCTTCACCTTTCTGGTACGCACGTGGCCTTATGCCCTTGTACATCCCATCTATCGCTGGGGGCATCCATGCTTTCTTGGTTTCCTGTACATAGTTTCATAAAACTTTTAAAATCAACCAAAACATTCAAATATGTTAGAGGAAAAAATCAAAAACATGTTTCATAAAAAAAAGAAAATTGTTTCGAGAAAACAGAAAAAGGTCAACTAGTGAAAACCACGCAATTGTGGCACTTTGGACAAGTCCTTGGGTGAAAACCGGTTTCCGGCGCCTCGGGAGGATTCGTTGTTCACAAGAATTCTGTATTAGAAGGGTAGTTGTCTTTGTCCTGGACCTGGTTTCTGCAAAAAGCCTTGATCCGGCTTTTCCTTCTTCTATTCATCTGTAATATCTTACATTAGGGGCAACTCAACGACTTCACCTTCTTGTTCATAAGCATGTGGCTTCTGCCCTTGTATATTCCCCACCTAACGCTGGGGGCATCCATGCTTTCTTGGTTACCTGCACATAGCTTTGGAAAACTAGAAAAATTAAAACCACAAAAACAATATAAAATTGTTTCGAGAAAAACACAAAAATAATATAAAATTGTTTCAATAGAAAAACACAAAAACAATAGAAAATTGTTTCGAGAAAACACAAAAACAATAGAACATTGTTTCGAGAAAACACAAAAACAATAGAACATTGTTTCACAGAAAACACAAAAACAATAGAAAATTGTTTCACAAAACACCAAAACAATATAAAATTGTTTCACAAAAACCTAAACAATAGAAAATCAGTTTATGAAAACATATCTTACAAAAACATTTACTTGCATTGTCTTGTTTTCTTGCTTTGCTTGTTGCTTGTATAGTGTTTTGCGTGCTCACTTTTGAGTTGTTTGTTGCTTGGGTGTACTTTGTCATAGTTTATCTTTTCTTCCTTAGAATAGATTCATTCTTGCTTGTGCATATTGTAGTGGGTTTTCGACATGCTAGTGTGTTAATTCTTTCTTTCTTTCTTAATGCATTTGGTTGTGTTTTGTTACTTGTTAATAAGGCATGGTGATTCATGGTGTATTGCATTGATTCCTGGTGTTCTTTGTAGCATTTGGCTGTGTTTCTTGCATGTGCTCTATTTTGTTATCATTCACATCACATTACCATCACTATCATCACATCTAGCATCATCTATACATCATATATAAACAAAAATGCTAAGTTTTACATCATGCATGTATACTAAGCTAATCATCACATATCATATCATCAATGGGGGCAAGAGGGGTTGCGCATAATCAAAAATCTATCCCCCCCCCACACCAATATCATCATATCATCCCATCCATAGACATCAAAATAACACTTGAAAACAACATTTGATATTGTCTATAGATCTATCATCTACAATCTACAGCACGCCTCAAACGATCACGTGCGATCACCATCTCTCCTGAGTGTCAGAGCCTCACGGTAAGTTTTCTAAACTAAGCAGGTTAAAATGAACTGATTGTGATGTTTTTACCTCCCTTGGGGGGTATATTAGCCTATTTTTCACTGATCAGACGGCCAGGACACCCGTTTAGCTCACCGTTTTCTCCTCTGTTCACTGTGGAATAATTATTTTTAATTAAATAATTATTTTTCTCTTATTTTTCACCGTATTGGGGAATTTTTTGTCCAATACCCCTTTCTTCTCCCCCAGACAATTTTATTGCTCCCTGGTGATTTTTATTCTTCTTCACACCCTCGTAAATAATTATTTTTCAAATAATTATTTTTTCTTAATTTTTCCACTAAACAAGGACATTATTTGTCGTTTGTTTCTCTTTTCTTCCACCTAGGGCACTTTCTGTTGCCCCTAGGCCCTTCGCTTTCTTATTCTACTTTATTCTACTATTCACCATGGTTCAAAAAGCCAAAACAATACAAACATTATATATATATATAAAAAAATCCAAAAACAAGGCAAAATTTTTCAAAAAATTCCTAAAAAGTAAAACACCCTACAAAATGGTAACTTGCTTCTTACGGCTGAAACTTGTGTCTTGCGCATGGTATTTTCTCCATATCCTGTTGGTTTGTCTCACATCTTCCCTGATTAATATGACTCGCGGATCACCAGATTCACAACCATTCACAAAAGCTAGTTGCTTGCTTCGTCTGTACTCTGGGGCACTTTTGGTTGCCTGGTGTTGTTTCATTGTGCACAAATGCTTTTCATGGACCCCGTGTCCATTTTCATTTCCCCTTGCATGTATCCTTGCTTGGGGCATCATTTTTAACCCTTGTCATCAATCACGAACTTGTGGATCTCTTCAGCACTGATAACAAAACATTTGTACAACTGTCTTGACCGTTGTTGGGTTGGATATGTGTGTTCGTACTTGTTTTCCCTGTTATATGAGCTTGTTTCCTTCTCGTATTGCATTGCATTATTGTATGTTGCGTGGAGTTGGTACTTTCAGCAATGGACAATTGTTCGTAGTATGGATTTTCATGTCATTCTACCTTTGTCGTATGCTTATATTTTTCATAAGGACCGATGATGTAGTTCCTATGGCAATATGATGACATCAAATTTGTTCCAAACAAATAAGTGGCTAGAGGTTAAGCTCTTCTCTCCCCTCATCCATATTTCTTCTACACCACTTCCCTTTCACCCCTAATTCTCCCTCTCCTTGGGGCATCCTGCCTCGTCCCCATTCTTCTACCTACTTCTCATCTTTTTCGATCGTCGATCGGCTTCCTTCATCACCCCATCGACACTCGAGGGGGCATCTCTCCCTCCTACTAATTTTTCTTCTATCCCTTCAAAATCTCTTCTGTCTACTATCTTTGAAGTGGCATCACTTATGCCACCCCAAAGAGGGGCAAATGTAGACACCTATAATTACGCCCAAGCAATTTAAATACTTAAATTGCGCTAATTATCCCCTTTCTCGCAAATCAACGACATATCGTCAAAAGCACTCATTTTCCCTCATATCATCATTAATTAATTACACTAAGCTAATTAATTAAGTTTCCTATCCAACAAATACCCTAATTAACGACCTTCCGTTAATAAATCACCCCTTCTACCTAGACTAATTAATTATTATTAATTAATTAGCTTTCCCTTCCATTTAACCAATAAATCAATATTTAATTGATTTAATCCCCTTATAATAGCCTAAATCACACTAATATTCCTCTAATTGGCTTCTATAAGCTTACACCTACCTATTAATTAATCACCTTTGATTAATTAAAATACCCCCCAACTCCCATGACTTGCTAAACATGTATTAAACCCTTCTAAAGTAAGGTTACCTTTAATAAAGCAACCTTATCCATTCCTAATCATGTTTTACCTTTATCCCACATTCATGAGAATGTGTTGAATCCTTTATCCTTTGGGCTATATAAAGAGCCCTCCACCTACCTTTTTACTTACACCTAAACTTTCTTAGAGAGAAAATGCAAAGCATATAGCAAAGAGACTAAGAGCTTGCACCTTTCCCTTTTGAGAGTTCATCATCTTGAAGAGTTAAGCCTCTTTCTTAAAGTGCTTAGGTCATATGGGAGGTGTCA
Source organism: Taxus chinensis (assembly GCA_019776745.2). Lineage (NCBI taxonomy): Eukaryota > Viridiplantae > Streptophyta > Pinopsida > Cupressales > Taxaceae > Taxus > Taxus chinensis. Next base: position 16,348 of record JAHRHJ020000305.1, on the reverse strand, counting down.
AAAGGGTCTTGTAGCCCAACTTTGATTAGCCCCCATTCCTAGGTTCTTGGAACATTAAGGACAACTATTTTGATAGCCATGGAGCTTACTTAGGTCCATTCATTTATTTGTTGTTAGAGAATAGAGGAGTTTAGATATTTAGCATTGTTAGTTTCAAAGTTTGTATTGATGAATGCTAGCATCTAACCCTTGTTTAATTCTTATCATGATGGTGTTTATGCTTTGTTTTAGCTAAATTGTAGAACTATTTTAGGTGGTAGTTCTTGCTTCATTTGATTTAGCATTAAGCAAAGTATACATGCACACAGTTCCAGGTGAACTCGCTTATCCATTGCTTCCAAGGGAGTGTCAACCATTGTACTCATAAGAGCTCCCACTTGCCCTCTTGTTACACATGTTGATCTTCTTGTTTTTTAAATGTAGGTTAGTTTGATTTTGGTAGTGCTTCAACTGGCACTACTTGCTGTCATGTTAATGACTTCAAGTCTTTATGTTCCACATTTGTAGATTAATCTTCCATCTTCAACTTTCTGCAATCTAAAGTGTTGCATACAATCAAAAATTTGATGCCCTCTCCTGGTTCAATGGGACTGGTCTTCTAAACTTTTATTGGATTTGAAATCTATGAATGGCAATGACCCCTTGCATCAAACATGGATAATGAGATGTCCTACATATTTCTATAACTAGAAACTATTGTCTTTTTCATTGGGTCTCAATCCTTTTCAGAGCACTCAAATCTTGGAAATGGCCCAAAGGATGACTCTCTTTCAGCTTCGATGAATGAAACCCGTGGTTCAAAGTTTGTTCCTGAAAGAGTGTCCTCAAGTCTTCTTCAAGTATGTCAATTGTTTGATCTACAGTTTGGAATCCCATGCAATCATTGGCTGCCGTTAACACCCAACATCCCTACAAGTTCTGTCAGAGAGAATCCACCTCAATTATAAGAAGTTATGGTCTGTCAAATTTCCTTGGTCATAATGAGCATCCTAAAAGGGGATAGTCCATTGCTAGCTATTTGGATTGAACCCCCTATCATTTAGGACTTCTATTATAAAAGGTTCCACGCAAGATGTAAAGCGTAAAGGGATTTGTTTCCAGTTATTGCTATTTTGGCCAACGTATAAGGGGTTCCAAGAACTTATGTTAACTCGAGATTGTCCAGAGGGGGTTGTTTCTAAAGGTGGGTAGAAATTCCAAGTTAGGATTAAGTGAAAACAATTATCGCACAAGGTTTTCATTGACCTTGATGGGTTTTAGGCCTCAGAGGATGTAAAGGACCATAACTTGCCAAGTAATTTCCTAATTTGGGCGGTTATGCCCTCATTGAATCAAATTTTCCTACATTTTGGCTTAAAACAAAAGGAATTGTTTGGGGCAAAAATTATTCCATTAAGAGGACATTACGTATCCTATGTAATCATTAGCCATTTGATATGGGCTAAGACCTTTCACAATTTGGTTCTCTTGTGGACTTCTGTCAAAATATTTTGGTTTTTGCATGGGCACTCAGGGAACCATTCTCCCTAGATGGCACCATGAATTTAGCGCTCTTTTCTCCTTTGGCTAGTTAAAGGGGAAAAAGTTTGACTTTGGCCTAACCCATTCTTGCGGCAAGTTATGGCTCATAATTTTTTTCATGAAAATTTTCCCATCGAGAAGTGTGTGGCAGCCACTTTCGTGCTTTGTGATTAGCTGCCACGTGTGAGGAGTTGGACTAGCAAATTTTTTTAAGCCTCCAAGGTCGTAGTGATAAAAAAATTTCAAGGAAATTCCCCACTACTTTCCAATCAAACATTTCCACGTGGCACCATTTGGTGGAGCGCGGGGAAAATTTTCAACAATCTAGTTCCATATGAAGACCAAAAGAGGTAAAATTCCTTCAAACAGTTTTGTGCCTACACCGATCCATTTTGGCCTGTTTTTGCCCTAAATCTTCAAATGGCCATAACTTTCGATCCAGAGCTTGGATTTTCATGTTCTTTATATCAATGGAAATCTGGTATAAATTATCTACAAGATTCCATGGTCTTTTGAATTTTGGTTCCTTTTGGAGATTTGGAAAATCCTTAAAAAATACTTCTGGTTCGTGCCCATGGCCAGAAATGACATTTCAACAACCAATTTTAATGCAAAATGGGATCGCATTCTTCTCCAACATGGTCAAATCATGTTAGGGCATGGGTTTGTAAGGACCTCCATGCTGTTTTTAATGCATTTTGGTCAATGGGGAATGGCTCCCACGTTTTTTCATGTTTTCTCTCTCCTGGGTTCGACCCATGCACTGTAAAAGCCAGATTTGGCTCATTTTTTAAAGGTTGAACACCTTTTTAGACATCAGCAAGCTTCTGTTTTCACCTTAACAAGTGATTTTGGAAGTATCAGACCTTTAGGTGATTGACTCAGTAACAACTTTTTTCATACCTCTTTGGTGTTGGAATACAAGGATTTTGATGTTGAAAATCACAATTTACAGGCTCTGTGAATGCTTTCAGTCCTTTGTATGTGTTGTTTGCTTCATTTCAAACCTTTGATTACAGCTTATCAACATGTGCATGATGTTTTCATGTTGGGGAAGCAATTTCTGAGCCTGTGTCTCCATTTACATGAACAAGAATTGCTCACCACTCCTTTGGTGTATCACCCTTATCAGTTTAGTTTCAATTTTTGCATTTCTTATCCCTGTCTCCTTGCAAATTAGGATAAAATTAGGATCTGAACCTCTGCAGTTGTGAAAATAATAGATCTAATCAAGGATGTTTTTGAGGAACCAGCCTCTAATCTGAGATTCCTCTCTCATCACAAGTCCCACACTTGGAGAGAGGTTTCAATGTTGTGCAATCACATGGTGCTATGTTTGATCAACTAGATACATGATTGTGTCATAGGTGTAATGGGGACTGATTCTAATGACTCAACAGTATGTGGAGATTTTATGGATAGGTTCAACAGAAGGTTGATCTTTTCACCAATGTCAACTTGTTCCAGAGCAAGATTCAAGAAAGGCCATGTTAACCCAAAATGTGCTACTTCATGATTTTCATTAGATAATTTTGCAAATAGTTATGACCTTCAAAGGGCCTAAGGCTCCATTTGCTTTAGGCACTCCTAAAGGGTAGACACCTTCAAGGTCATAACGAGTGAATCTTTTCAGTGCAAGATGTAGGGGTATAAAGATTCAAAATCTTGAATCCACATAAAAATTTGTAAGATGACTTCCTAATTTTATAAAGTACATGCACAAAGGACATGCACGATGACCTCAATAAAATTCAATGAATTCTAATAGACAGGGATGCGGACCTCAAAACATCTTTGTGCAAAAAAATTCTGAGTTGATTTCCCATTTTGTATTCATGCAAATTTTTAGCATCATTATCCATTAGGACGCATCTTTTTCATTTTCTTTAAAGCAAGCAGACCCCCTGTTTCAGATTATTTTCCCTATTGTGCAAATTTTTTGACTGAACTTTTCCATTGTGAATACGGTGATCTCGTTGTTCTACTGGGTACCAACATCAATTTCATTGCAAATGTACTCATTATCTCAAAATTCACCCCACCAGGGTAAAGTTTTGATAACATGCATCAGATTTCAAATGAGTTTCAGCAAAATTGATTGATTCAAGCCCAAAATCATGTTTTCTATCTCACTTAGGTAATGAATCAGCTAACTCCAAAATGACCGAAGAAACAACAGAGTCAAAATGATAACATGCAAATAAATTGCAGCACGCATTTCAAGGCAAAATATTTGATCCACACTAAGAGGTTGAAAATTGTAAGTCCCATCCAGGTAGCATTTGGGACAAGTTGGGATTGCAAGCTGAATTTGCCGAAAAGCCTCTAGGCGAGCCCAGCAGTTGCAAAAAGCAAGCTGGGACATTTTGGCTAAGTCGAGGGATTCCTGGATACTTTTGAAAAGCCGATAATTGGTCGAAAGAGGAAAAATTGGCTAAGTCTTTTCTTGCTCAGTTGGGACAAGCGGGACAAAACGTGAATAGCCCGAATGGCTTCCCTCGGCGCAAATGAGTCACATTTCGGGTGGTTCAAAAGAAAATTTTCACAAGTTTGGGACAGCTGAAAAGAGTACGCGGCGGGCGCGAACCAATTCAAAATTCAATTTACGAACAAGGCACTAACTTTCATCACAGGACATTTTAGGGACAATTTTATGGGTGAACAACGTTGAAGATTCCGAGAAATCAGGAACTCTCAGTACCACGTGTCAAAAATGAGGGACAAGGGGCCCATTTCGGGCTTTCCGAAATGGAAAATTTTGCCGAAATCCCAAGTAAAGTTTGGGACATCACAAATGGAGGTTTGTACGCGAAATGAGCCGGCAGGCCCGAGAACCAATCAGAATCAGTGCCACGTGTCCAAAAAAGGTCAAAAAGGTCAAAGGGCAAGTTTTAAAAGAGTCAGCCCGAGTGCAAAAAAAGGAACACGTGTCCAAGTTCAGGGCCCACAAGCGAATTTCAAAATGAAAGCCCATGAAAACCTAGGAGGAGAGAGAATTATTCATCCAATCAGCAAATTTTGTCATCCAAGTGGCAGAGCGCGGGAAAAATTCAAATATTTTTTCACCTGTTTTGTGCCCTAAATCTTCAGACCCCCATATATTTTGATCCAGAGCTCAGATTTGCACGTTCTTTATATCATTGGAAAGCTGGTGAAATTCTCTACACGATTTTGGGGTCAATCTTACATTTGGGTTTAGTTTGGAGAGAGAAAAATCAAGAAACGTCTCTGACATGTGGCCGGAACCAGAACTGACATTTCAACGACCAGTTTTAATGCAGAATGGGTCGCATTCTCTGTTAATTCTGGTCAAAATGACTTTGGGTATGGGTTTGTAAGGTCCCCATGCCATTTTGAATAATTTTCAATGAACCTAGAATGGGCTCCCACGTGTTCCCTTTACCTCTCTCCCCTCTCCTTGGCTCCTGCATATTTAAAAGCCAGATTTGGGCTCATTTCTAAAGGTTGGAACATTTTTTTTTGGCATAGCAGACTTCTTTTTCACCTCTTTCAAGGATAGAATTTGTGAAGTATCAGACCTTTTTCAAGTATTGTAACAGTTTTTTTACCTCTCTGGCATTGTAATGCAGTGTTTTGATATCTGGAATTGATATGCAAGCTCTGTGAATGGGTTTCAATCCTCTGTTTGTGTTGTATTTGCATTTCTTGATCTTTCATGCAAATTATACATTATCAGTTGTGTATGTTTTTGCTGGTGTTGTGAATTTTAATGTGTCTATTTTATGACAAAAATATGTTTCACCACTCCTTTTGGTGCATCACCATCTTTAGTTTAGTTTCAAATTTTTGCATTCTTCTATCCCTGTCTCCTTGCAATTAGAGTAGGATTAGGATCTAAACCTCTGTAGTTGTGCAAAATATAGATCTAAATCAGAGGAGTTTGAGGAACCAGCCTCTAATCTGGAGATTCCTCTCTCATTTTCACAAGTCCCACACTTGGAGAGAGGTTTCATGTTGTGCAATCACACTGGATGCTAGTATGATCAACCTAGAAATATGATCAACATCTAGGGGTGCTGTGATTTGCAACCAACAGTTTTGGCACGCCTGGTGGGACCTTAGAGGTCTCATTTTTATTGCAGCAAATTTGATGTGCATCTGCTGCAATTTTCTTGCTTGAAAAGAGCTATTATTTGCATATCTGGCGACTCCAAGGGGAAGAATCAACTGGTTTCAGCAGTGCAGGCCTGAAAACTCATGAGAAGAATCACTACAAGGTCAAGAGCTGGAGAAGAAGAAGTGTTGTTTGAATATCTACAATTATCTCCAAGAAGAAGGCAAAGTGGAAGAAGGATTCAAAGGTCTCCATCTCCACCAAACAGAACTCTCTCAACTCCTCCACCTGGTAGGCCTTTCATTCAATCAACAAGGGTTTTAAGACCAATTAGAATGGCACAAAACAACCCCTATGTCAACTTCACAGGCAGCAGCCCACTTGCCCTCAATGCACAACATCCAATTCCAGTTGCAGCCTTGAAGAACATTCCATACTTCACTGGAGAAAATCAGACTACTCCAGGTGATCATGTTAAGGACATTGCTAACCTTTGTGCAATCCATGAAATCAATGAGATGCAAGTGGCTGTCAAATTGCTGGCATCTTCATTCAAGGGAAAGCATTGCAATGGTTTAGAAGCCTTGGAGCTGGTTCTATCACAAATTGGAATCAGCTGTGTATAGCACTTCATGAGCAATTTGGAGAGAAGGGAGACAACTTGTCTCTTTTGGAGCAGCTGACAACCATCAAGAGAGCTCCCAATGAGCAGCTGACTGATTTCAACTTCAGATTTCAAAAGACTTGGGAGAGAATTCCAGTGGCAGTCAGGCCAACAACAGAAGGTGCTTTTCTCTACTATCTCAAAGCTCTAAATTCTGATATTTCTATGTTGATTCAGTCCATGGGAGGCATAACTATCCCTATGGCTTATAGCATTGCCATTAGGGCTGAAAATTGTTTGATCCAAGCTGGCAAACTAGCCCCTAGACCTCCCATGCCATTGTTTCCAAGTTTAGAGAGCCCAAACACCAATCAAGCACCTAATTTGGCTCCTTCTCCCACTCCTAGAAATCAGAGTTCAAATGAAGCTTCCACTTCATCTCCAAGTGCCCCAAATGAGCTTCAAGAAGTCATGAAGCAATTGCAAAACCTAGGCAATGAGCTGGTTACTCTCAAGAGGCAACAAGCCCAAGGTTTTAGACCTTCTTATCAGCCTCAAGCTCAACCTAACAGGCAGCCATACCAACCACAAAGGCCACCTAATCCAGCTGCAAATATGAATCAAACAAGGCCTCCTGCCAATAGACCATTTCAGCCCTATAATCCAAATGCCATATCTGCCTCTAAGGCATTGGTGCCAACACAAAACAACATTGCTCAGGAGTATGATTGGTTTTTTCCATGCAATGAACCTCATAACCAATCCATGTGCTTCAATGGTGCTTTGAATCAAGCATTAATGGTGACAACTACTGGTGTGGAGGGTGAGGGCAGTCAAGGAAACAGCCAACAACAAGAAACATTCCAACAGCAATCAGCCCCAAATGACACCACATTGGTAAATTGGCAAGCAGAGGATTTTTGTGGCATGAATCAGGCAGTTTCTCAAGGTGTTGCAGCCAACACAAGGTCAAAAAGGAGGAATTTGGGTGAAGAACAACCATTAGCCCCAACCAATCCACAACCTTCCATGGCTCCACAAATGGTTGGCAAGCAAAATCCAATTTCAAATGCACAAGGGCAGCCAAGAACAGCTCCCAGACCAACTCAAATACCAGTTGTTGCTGCCCACATGCAAGGAGTAAATGTACAAACCAAGGGACAGCAGAGAGATCCTTCATCACCATTCAGTATCATTGATCAGATGAAGAAGACAAATGTCAATATATCAATGTGGGAATCCCTATCTATCCCAGGCCAAAGAGATTTGCTACAAGCTGCCATGAAGGACTGGCCAACTTCGAATCAGCAAGTTCAGATGCAAGAGAAAGTGCTCACAATTGCTGCCTAGCCTAAAAGAAATCATGGAGGACAGCAAGGTAAAATGTTGAAGCCCCCTCCTTTCTATGTTTCATTAATCATTGGAAATCAGCTAGTGCACAATTGCATGATAGATTCCGGGGCAAGTAGCTCAGTGATGCCTAAACAAATAGCTGATCAGCTAGGGCTCCAGTATGAAACCATATCCAAAGGGGTAGTGCAGCTGGATGGGACAGCATTAACAACTGTTGGAGTGATTAGAAACTTGAGTCTTACCTTGCATGCATGTCCAAATGTTGTTGTTTTACAAGATGTATCAGTCATAGACCTTCCACCACTCTTTGCCCTATGTTTGTCAAGGGACTTCACAGCCAAGATTGGGGGATATTTGTCTGCTGATTGGTCACACATGCTGTTCAGAACGAGGTATGGAACTAAGGCTACAATCAGGTCAGAACCTATTGCAAACTTCCACATTGAGCCTTACACTCCAAGTCAGATTAATGCCAATTGCTCAGCATTTGATCAAGAAGATCACCCAAGCACTGATGAAGCTGACACCAAGGTTGGAAGCATCCCAGATCTAACTCTTGATGAATGGGCAAACAAGGTACATGCTTTTGATCCTTATCAAGAAGTAGAAGAATCTGAGCTAGGGGTCTATTGCATACATGAAGAAAATCAGCCTATTCCTAGCATCACCAAGCCAAACCACAAGGATGACAATGAGGTATGGCACTTGTTTTTTGATGGATCAAGGAGTAGACAAGGTGCAGGAGGTGGAGCCATGCTTGTTTCACCTCAAGGAGTAAAGTACTATTCAGCTTTTAGATTTCAGTTTGCATGCTCCAATAACACTGCTGAATATGAAGCCTTGGTGCAAGGGATGCATTGGGCAATCAAGAAGAAAATAAAGAACTTGCAAGTCTTTGGTGACAGTGAGCTGATTGTAAATCAGGTCAAGGGACAGCATGCTGCCAAGAATGATCTACTCAGGTGCTACAAGAATAGGGTGTGGGACCTCATGGAAGATTTTGAGGGTTTTGGCATCAAATCCATTCCTAGGAAAGAGAATCAAGCTGCTGACAGGCTTGCAGCAGTAGGGGCAGCCTTTGACATTGTGGAAAGCATTCAACAAGACAAGGTACAGCCAAACATCCACGTGATTGTGAGGCCTTCAGTGCCGGATAACAATGTCAGTTGGCAAGTGTTTGAGAATGACCAGCAAATCATCCATTTCTTGCAAGAAGAAGCTGAGTTCTCAGCTAAGAATCAAGAAAAGTTGGAACAACAGTATGGTGACCAAGTGGTACAGCTGAGAACTAACAAGCTGCCCAAGGGACTTATCACTTTGGAGTCCATTTTTAATCCCAATGATCAGTTTAGAAAGGAGAAAGAAAACATTCAGGTCAAGAGAGAAGATTCAGTATCCATCTTGGTAGAAGAGAACAAACCATTACAAATTGGAAAGATGACAACTGAACAAGAAAGGTATGAGTTCATACAGCTGTGTCAAGAGTTCCCTGATGTGTTTGCTTGGAGCTATGAAGATTTGAAAGGTTTCAATCCCAACTTAGCTCAGCATACCATTGAATTGGATCCAAATACTAAGCCTGTCAGGCAGAAACAAAGACCAGTCAATCCACACATGGAGCCTCTCATGAGGAAAGAATTGGACAAGCTGATTGAGTCAAGAATCATATTCCCAATCAAGCATTCTAGTTGGGTTGCCAACTTGGTTCCAGTCAGAAAGAAGAGTGGAGAGATCAGATTGTGTGTTGACTTCAGAGACTTGAATAGAGCATCTCTCAAGGACCATTACCCACTCCCTTCCATGGACAGTCAAGACAGAATCACCACCAAATGGGGGACTTATGCCACAGGGAAGATGCCCTTTGGGCTATCAAATTTTGAGAAGCCACTTCCAAAGGGGAATGGGGGGGGGAATATGGCATTAAGGGGTTGATCAAAAATGTTCTAAATATCTCGTGACATCACTGTATTCTCAAAAAATGCAGTGGATCCACCTTTTGATTTGAGGCAAGGATTTCAGAGATGTAGAAGATTGGGGTATCTTTGAATCCAAAAAGTTGCATATTCTGGATCACGGAGGGAAAACTTCTAGGCCATATTGTTTTCAAAGGAAGGGTGGACGATGACCCAGCAGAGAGGCGAAGCAATTCAAGCATTTGCGCATTGCAAATCACAAGAAGGTCTTCAAAGTTTTGTATTAGGGAGGAAAATTCATCCGCCAGCTGTGTTCCAAACTTTGAATCTCTCGTTAAATCATAACCGCTGATGTAAAAGAGCATGGCATAAGTGGACAGTAAGGCAAGGCAAGTTGGGGAGGCAATTAAAGGAGTATATATCAAGCCCCAATTTGTAAACCCAGCGATTCTCTGGGATTCGTGCTATATGCCTTGGGGGTGGAATGGAGACCAATTCTTCAATCCGGTACAACAGAACAAAGAGGAATAGAGCAACCAGTTTGTTTCTTCGTCAGGCTGGGAGAATATAACCTAGATACTCGTTCATGAAAAGCATGTCCTTGGCAGTGATCAGGCGCTAAAAGATAATCAAGCACTAGTCGCAAACAAAAGATCCAATTGTGGTCTCTATGATGGGTGGAGTCAAGGACTCCTTCTAAACAAGGATTGATGAGACGTGTGCAGGATGGATCAACGTGTCATGGAATATGGACATCGAGATTCAAGGGCACAAAGCTAGTAAGTGGAAACGGGACTATGCGGAACAGCAACCTTGAGTCAACAATTGAAATAGTGACGAAAAGGAGACTACGTGGTTACTACAGGATGGTCCAAGAGAACGGAAAATGCTGAGTGCCTACTCCTTGGTGAACTCAGGATATGTACACTTCCTACAGACAGGCCTATGCCCTCTAGACATGAGCAAAGCCAAAAAGAGGAGATACTTTTAGCTTACAAAGTCCATCCATAATGTGCTGTGATGGTGTTTGTCAAAAAGGACGTCAATGGGAGGTTTATTGAGGTGCATTGGGACAAGCAAATTGAGAGGGTGGGTTACGAGATGTCACAATGGAGATGGGGACATTTTACCCCACGAAAACACCTCTCAAGATATGAAGTCGGGTATTATGGCCCATAGTGTTCAATGACTACGAATACAGGATAGAAAGTGAAAGAAATGGCACGTCTTCACAGGCAAAGAAAGACTAGCAGCACTTCCATGAACCATTTGGTTTTGGACCAACCATTATGCCAGTGGGATGGACTTCATCGGGGTCATCAACCCCAAACGCAAGCCAAGGCCACAGTGGATTCTCACGGGCGAGTATACTTCACCAAGTGGAACTGAAGCAGAGTAGCGTCAAATGAGGCCAAGCAGTCTCATAATACTAGAGTTTTAGGAAGGATAGTGTGACAGGTTCGGTGTGTGGCCGGCCACTATCAATTAGATAAGAAAATGGCATTCTAGGTCCACGCTTACAAAGGGCTGTCAAGACTGGAATCTAGTGAGCACCTCTTCAACTATACCGCAGGGTAAAGATAGGCAGAGTCCACGAACAAAAATTTGTAAGAATCATAGGAGGCTCGGCGGAAAATCAAGAACATGGAATACCAGGCTGAAATCGCATTGGGGATTCTAGAGAACACAAAAGGTTACAGGCTAATCCCCTACACGTTGGTCTATGGAAAGAGGCCAGTATTGCCTATATAATTAGAACTGCCGTGAATGGAGTCATAAAACAATTGAACGTTGCGAGTTGAACCCATGGAAGCCAATAGCCCCAGAGGATTGGAATTAATAGAATTAGAGAAACAGTAATCAAACAATGAGAAAGATCAGCCTTAGTGAAAAGATGGTTTGATAAGAAGCAGAGCAAGGGACCTCTCGGAAGGGGACCTAGTCTGAAAATTGGATGCAGATCAGGAAAACCAAGAAGGCATTCCAACGTTTGACACCCATTTGGAGTGGCCCCGACATGTCATGGAATGTAAAAATAGCAACACCTTTCCAATTTTATACATGGACGGAGAAAAGAATCCTGATTCCGGTCATCGGAATTATCGTAAAAATTGTACTAAAGAGAGAAAAAGTTTTCTACCCTGTAAATAGTAGGGTACGATTTCAATTCCTGCTAAGTGGTATGCAACATTGTCGTGTTGTAGTTAGTTTCAGTTTCCTTAAGTATTTGGAACAGGTTTGTTGCTCCTAGGTTGGTTTTCTATAGTTCAGCATGTTCTTGGAAGGAGTTGCGTTGGGGTATCAGGTTGGTTTAGGGGTGCTTTTGCTTATGACTCCATGCAATGGATGCTAAAAGGCATGATCTTCTACATAGCGGCAGGTAACCGTGAGTCACCAAAGTTGTAGATTTCCCCCCCAGGTAAATATAGAAACCCAAGGAAAATCAATGGTCTCAGCGTCGGGAAAGCAAGGAGGAGAAAAACCTGGTGAAAAAAATAAAGAAAATAGTATTCGGGTCTCCAAAACCGCCAATAAAGAAAGATGTCATCGGGTTCCAAAAGACCTAAAAGGAATCGGGTTTGGTGGCGCAGGAACATGTCGGGGGGTCTCTAAAACCGACCATCAAAGAAATCAGGTCCACAGTCGGGGGAAGACGACGGGAGAACATGGAAAGAAGCATGTCGCAAGGGTTGGGAAAAACCTGACATCAAAGGTACTCGGGTTCGGGTTTCGGGCACACGACACATGCAAACATGCAGATCGTTTAAGGAGGTATGATGCTCGAGGGTTCCGAAAACTGACACAAAGAACAGGTCGCAAGGGTGGAAAATCTGACGTACGTAAATTGGGTTTCGGAGGCGCGAAACATGGCGCAGAAGAACGGGCGAATACATGTCGAGGAACCCTTGAACCCGAAATGCGCAATGCAATGTCCGTTTTCCGACACCCCGAATCCAAGGAAATCTCGGAAATACCGGTGGGAATGGAAAGGGTTTTGGGAAAACACAACATGGAAAAAATGTCGAGGCATCCTCCACAACCCGAGGCAGAGGCAAAGCGAAACCTAAACCGACTGAAACAGACCCTGAACGGAAATATTCAGATCGCCATTAACGTCACAGCAGCTCAGATTTCGAAAGGTTGGACTTTGGAAAGCTTCGGGTCTCTACCCAACTACGACTGGATATCTTAATTGGGAGGTTATAAAAAATTCTTAAAAAATACAAAATACATTCCGGCCATTCCGAGTTTGTGAGTTTTTTTTTTACCTACCACATTGGTTGTGAAAGTTGGTGCGTTTTGAGAGGTGGTTGGGAAGCTCGAGTTCTTCTCTCTCCCTATTTTTTTCCTATAAATGGTGCCAGAGAGGCTTCTTGTACATGTTGGCATTTATACCTTTGCACCCTCCCTTCTCTCTGCTGGGAAAGAGGGATTGTGGATGTTTCAAAATATCCCTAGGGACTGTTGTAAGCCGTTTTTTGCTTTTGGCCATTGCAATGTTTGAATCGATCGTTGAGCCAATATTAGTGTTGTGTCTGTATGGTTGCTTCTAACTCACTTACATATTTATACTGTCCTTTTATCTTTTATTACATTTGGTATCTGGCATGGTGTGGTATTAACATCTATGTGTTTGTGTTAATTGCAAAACGGGTGGTCCAACTCCTCGGTGCATCACTTCCTTAGCTGAGGTTTAGTTTTATGCATTTCTCTCTCCTTGTCTCCTTGTAGTGAGATTAAGTTTTTTGGGTAAACCTCGGAGTTTTATTGGTGCATTGAATAGGGAAATAGGAAAAGCCGGCTTCATCTGGAGAGCTTTTCGATTTCTGAGGTCCAACTTGGGAAAACTCCATGTTGTGCAATCGCACGAGACTTTCAACCCATCGCGTTGCGGGAGTCCCCGGTGCTTGATTCGACACCCACACTTTCACTGAGACTAATGGATAGACTAAGAGGGTGAATCAATTTTTGAGGCCATGCTCGGGATGTATGTGATGGATCACCCTGGTGAAAGATGGGAGGATAATCTAGATCTGTGGAGTTTTCCTACAACTAAAGTTCAAGTTCTAAGGACATGGTCTTTCGGATTGTATGGTAGGGAGTGTAGGACACCTTTTAGTTGGGAAGTTGGAGGATTAGAGTATCTCTTGGACAACCCTTTTGCAGGACATGGAATAGTAGTAGTGTTGATCAGAAAATAATGCAGGAGCATAGGATAGGTAGAGAAGTACGCTAATCAGCATAGGACCGAGTGTAATGATGTGGGCATGAAGTGTTCCTTTGTGTTTCGATCACATAAGCGTCTGATCTGTATGGAAAAGGTCAGTTAGCTCCGCAGCCTTTTAGACCTTTTGAGATCTTGGAGCGTTACGGCCCATTGGCTTACCATTTAGCATTTGCCACCAGCTTGTGTCCGCGACATGATGTGTTTATGTGAGTTTTCTTAGGAGATAACATTAAGATCCTTATCATGTACTAGATTGGACTAGGTGATAAGTCTCCTGGGGGTACAGACGGGGGAGGTGAGGGTGGATCCCATTCCCTATCTTAGATTGTCGGATCTGGGCCTTCGAGGTGAGAGATTGCTAGGTACATGTACAGTAGGATAAATAGAGTGACTGTCGCCATTGGGAGGATGCTACTTGTGTCACGAGTGTACGTTCCATATTTTTTCCAGTGAATTCTAGGAGGAAGTCGAGTCTAAGGGGAGGGGGATTGTAGTGCCCACTTCACTTGGCACTGTTAGATACTGATCTTGATACGGTGATATCATTTGGAAACATTTTATGTTGTTATTTGGTTGGATGTGTAGATGTTAGATCATGGATTATTATGGGACCTTGATTGTAGCCTGCATGATGATTATTAGCGGACATTATTATATATGGATGTGATATATTTTGACATGGATATAGTATGATGTTGATTTGAAATGTGACATTCATATTAAGAGTAACTATAGTATAGAGATTCATGGATGTGATAATAGGTGTAATGAATTTAAATGCTGATGTTGAATCTTGATGCTGTTGTGATTAGGATTGATCTTTATATTTTGTTTATTCAGTGTGGATGTTCTAATATGGCCACAAGATGAGGAGCTATGTTTTTTTGAAGGTTAAAAATCCACAACAATGTCCGGGCCGGAGACGGTACATATTAGAATTCTAGATGAATTTTTTCAACAAGGTCACCAGGCAACTGTACATTATTGTATGTGGTTTCGTATGGGATCCCATGGGGAGAAATCACCTTTAATAAAATGTGACCACGGGATTTCATGTATTAATTTAATGTGTTTTCTTTCTTGTAATGTTTGATGTATTTATTGGTGATTGTTGTTACCTTATTAGTTGTTAATTGATTTGGTTTAGCAAGATATCACGTGTTGTATGTTTAAATAAATAAATCATATGTCAAAAGAATGTAATAAATAGTCATAGATCTTCCTGCATGTTGTAAGAAGTGTAAGAAGATTGTACGTGATGTGAAAGATTGTGTAAGTCAGATTTGGAGTGTAGGACCTCAAAATCCGCAAGGCATTCGAATTTTTCCCTTGGTGGCTGCATTTTGAGGCTTGTTCGACAAGTTAAACTTGTCCCACACCTCTTAAAATCATCCACCAACCATACCTATGGTTTGGGTCAAAATTAGCCTGTTTAAGTGATTTGGAAAGTTGACTAGGGGGAAGTTTTTATTGTACTAACGTTTCCTTACACGGAATTTAGTCCTGGTAAAGTATGGGTTAATTTGAGTGTGTAAGTTTTGGTCATCGCCATTGATTTGTGATTAGTTGTTAAGTGAACTTTCCTCATGTTGGGGGTGAGAAAGGAGGGGGCCAGCCCACTATAATCCACATCATCCTCTCCGCGCCCTCTCCTTTCAAATTTTGAATTCTCTCCTCTTGGTTATGGTTGTTGAAACTTTTCTCTTGCTGCGTTGGGTTTAATGTTATTGTTTGGAGTTCTTTCTGTGGGAAGTTCGGAATTTTAATTTGCATGCTTAGTGTTGTTGTTCTTTGGACTAACTTTTTGGTCATTTAAATTAGATAGGACTAGGGGGACTGGAGTTTTTAGTATTGAATGAGCTTGTTGGTTTTGGAAGACATCGCCATTATGGAGAGGTAAGGAACTTTCCTTGTTAAACTGTTGTTTTCCCTTCCTTACATTAGAAAAATGGTGAATTGTGTTGTGGAGGTTGGATGGTTGGTAGATGCTTAGGGAAAGGTAGGGAGAAGGGCTATGGGGGTTTAATGGGGGGCAGAAGGATTGTCATGGCACTTGTTCTATTTGGAGGGAGTTTTTGGATTGGTATCCACCTAGAATAAGAAATTTCTTACATTTCTTTACTCTTTGGGTGGGGCAATAGGAGTAAACTTGGGGGGGGGGGGGGGGCATAAGGAGGGGTTGGTAGATATAAGTTATGGGATTTTGATATGGTTAATTGTTGTTTGTTTGTAATCTCTGTTTGGGGGAATAAAAACACAGAAAGAAATTCGGTCTTTTGTTCTTTTGAATAGTTTTCAAAAAAAAGGAAATACCTTCAGATTGAAATGAATGTTGGTTTGAATCATTGACTGTCTGAGATAGGGATTTGGCATGCTATCCATATTTGAAAGTTGTAAATTAATTTACAAACTTGTTAGTGAAAGATCTCTGTCTTGTTTTAAATCTGGTAATCAATGTTATCTAATAAATGCACAACTCAAAGTTACAACTTGTAATAAGAAAATAAACCTTGAAATTTAGATTTAGTATACCGCAAATGAACCTTAATTGAACTCTACATTTATGAAAGACATTTTAGAACTTTGTGAAATCAAATTCCAAACTGCATAGTCGTTCCGAGCAAAGTTGTAAAAAGATAAATTAATTCCCTCAA
>JAHRHJ020000304.1:0-84590 GCA_019776745.2 Taxus chinensis | reverse complement strand
AATCGGTTAAGAATTTGATCCGGAACCCTTTTCAGACCTACTGGTGTGGAACAGATACTTGGAGCTACATTGGAGTGGGCAATGTTAGAATTGCTTTGAGAAATCCCTGTGCAATGAAGAGAAGCTCAAGAAGAGCTTGATTATTTTTGTAGGGAAGAGATCGACTGCTACGAGAAATCAGACTTTGACCTCATCTTCTATATTTATAAGCAGTGGTTTAATGAAAGCACTAAGACTTTACCCCTCTGCTCCTCTACTCCCTTCCACACTAGTCTTATGAAATATTCCACAATAGTGGGATGAAATACCAGACAAGACTCAAATTCTGGTTAATGCTGGGCTATTAGTGAGAGACCCTGTTACCTAGAAGAAGCCAAGGAGTTCAAGCCTAAAAGATTTTTATGGGAAGCCAAAATGATGATGAAAGGTCAAGATATTTTGAGGTCATAACCATTCTAGGTTTCGGTATGAAGAGGCATGCCCAAATATCAATTTTAGCTTTGTCATGATCCAATTGGACTTGCACACTTGTTGGCATTGTACAATTGCGTATCTTCCTCAAGGGGTCACTCTCGAGACTCTAGATTTTTCTTTAAATTTTTTTGTTTTACCATGCCCATGGGCAGCTTCCATCTTCATGACAGTTCCATTAGCCGCCTTCCAATGAACTCTCTATCACCCAAAAAGGTGATTCATTGTACAAGAGGTGTGCTCCTGAATTTCAGTCGCTTCTTCCAACTGAATGTTCAAAAAACTACTCTGCAAAAAATTTTTTGGTTCACTATGGGGTTTTCATCGGACTGTAACAAAAATTATAATGGATTAGATAGCCAATTAAATTTTGCAACTAATGAGAATTTTAATTCCTTATAATTGATAGTTTTAATTTTAACAAATATAGAATCAACCTCTCCCATTTTTCAACCCTAAAAAACCCCATTTTTTCAACTACCCAATTTTTTTTTTTTTTTTCTAAAATTTCACTAGCATAGGATATTCTTAAACTACATTTATCTAAAATATGTCGAGAGATATCAATTCTCAAGTTCCATGCAAAGACCACCCGAAGAGATTGAATATCTTATAGCATATAAAAACGTAAACGTATCCTCTCGTGTCTTTTAACTAGGAAAACCTCGAGATCATTCATATCTCCTCGGTGTCTTTTAGATAGATGCATAAGATATCTATGCTAGTAGCACCCATTGTTGTTGCCATGTAAAAACGTAAACATTGATTTTTTAAAATAATCAGAAGTTTGTAGCATTAAATTTTAATTTAATGCACAAAAATATATATCACAATAAATGAAATTTTTCCTTTAAAGTATTTCATATTCAAAATATACCATTTTAAATTAAAAATTATATTAATACCATGAATATTAGTAAAAATTTATATGCCATATAATGATATATTTGTACTTGATGAATTAAATCATGCATCTTTATACCATTTTTTACTCCAATGATTTGAAGCATTTTTTTTTCTTCATGATTTCTTCTCTGCTACTCCCTTTCACTCTTCAACTTCTCAAACTGTTCATATTGTGAACTGGAGATGAGATTCTCTAGTCCATGTAATGACTTTACAGGTGATACACTGACAAATGTTTAGACCTTGTCTTCTATAAGTCATATATCAACTATGGCTTTATTAATGTAAACCCTATAATTTGTGGATTATTAATCCCCACGCCAATCTCAACAGCAATTGACATATGTGATCCCTTTCTATAGGGGTGATTGGAATTTTCATTGGATCTACATCAACAAAAGAAATTCATGTGTAGTTATCAAATTGAACCATTACATATGTAGGAGGTTCGAGGGGGTGCATACTCCCTTGTTTGTAAATAGATTATTTAAACAATACCCAAGCAACACCATGATAAGCCTTGCTTTTGTCAATAAGTTATGTAGTAAGCATCACCTTTGCATCTTTAACAATCAAATAATTCCTCTTCTAATTGTTCATCGTCCAATCCAGAGCATATAACATTATTTCCTCCTCTACTGGCAATGCTTCTGCAACAGGTTCATTCAATGCATACATTTTTATCTTATAATTATGTTGATTCACCATTTTCCTTTGTTTGTAAACAAATGTATTTGTTCATTAAAATCCTCTTTTTCAACTATTGAAAGAGAAGCATCGATTCTTTTTCATCAAAAATTTCCAATCTTCCATTGTTGGATTGCATCTCTTGATTTGTTATAGAATTTTGAAACATTTTTTGTTCTTCACATTCACTTTGTTGTCTAAAAAACTTATCTAATGTGACAACAAGTTATGAATTTTTTGCACAACCAATTTTGCTTATGTCATGCTTGCATATGGAGGTGTCTCTAATACTAGAGGCAATTGTCCATCATAACGAATAAAAATCATAGACCTTCCACCAAGCACATATAAGAATTTTTTGGAAATGCTTGGTGTGGTTGAGACTCTATATTTTGAAGATATTTTTAACCTATAAAAACTAATCTCATTCAATCGAAATATACTTAACATATCGTATTTCTACTTGAAATCTCGTTAAAACTTATCTTCTAATTTTTTCAAAATTTGGAATAGGCATTCACAATGTTGTATGTGATGTTGATTACACCAATGTTAAATGTGTAATAATCCCTTATGGGATACCACTTAAAAATGCACCCAAATATGAAAAGTTTTTAGCCAAATAAAATATTGATTTATGCATATTTTTACAGTAGTAAGGGACAACGAAACTTAAATAAAATCAATATCTCCCAAAATATCACATCGAATTACTTGAAAATTAAAAATAGCTTTGATTTAATTATAGAGGCATAATAAAACTATTATTGGAATTTTACATAAATTAAATGCTGCCAGAAAAAGCACAATGTGCCCTAGACCAGCTGGAAAACTTCGAGGGTTCGTTACTCGTTAAATACAAGAGCAAAAAATAAGGGTCTCTGAAATAACATTGAAAGATATAGTAAATAATATTTCCAACCTCAGATCTGACAACGAATGATGGAAAACCCCCAAATAAAGGAGCAAAGGTCCCTCACTTGGAATCGGGGTCAGAAAATTATGGAAGCAACATTCAACGAGGCTACCATGACAACCAAATGGCTATCGTGAATCTGATGCTAGAGCCCCTATGTATTATCTTCCCCAAATTGCCCCCAAAAACCCAAAATCATTCCTCTGAAACCTCTAATAATTTGTCTCTGCCACACAAACCTGAATGAAAGGGGCTCCAAAATGACAAATAGGGTAAATAGGGATTCTCAACCTATCGAGAATGCCTGCTAAGCTAGGGAAGGTCTCTCACCACCGAAACTAGGGTCCCTGTGGGATTTGACTCCACATATGTAAATGCGCACCAACAAGTTGCACGGAAGGAGGTAAAATGTATACGACCAAAATTTCTTTCCTTACTCTTCTTGTTCCTTATATACTTCTCCTCAGGAAAATGAGCCCTAACAAACCAATAGTGTATTTCATCCATGGAAGGGCCATACAAAAAACGTAACTCAGTTTTCTTTCCCCTAAGTCACATCCGTATTATGATGAGTGATAACTATGAAAAATTAGGTAACTGCATTCGACTTCATCCTTCAATGGAATCAACATGGGTGAAAAGCCACTGATGACTTAGAAGTAGTAAAGTAAAATACGTAGGAGTGGTATCCCTGTTGACTCAGAACATGATGAACCTTGTAGCTATGATTTTTTTTAACGACAAAACCGTAAACCTGTATGAAGTTGGGGAATTCCTCCCTCAACCCCATGCAACCTCTAAAACTCTCTTAATATGAGCTGTAAGTCTCACCTGTCACAAGCTCAAGTGTCAGCCCCCGTGGAAAAGAAACAATGCACATGTTTTGGCAATATTCTCCTATCTCAACCCTTGAGTCTAACACAAGGTATTTATTAATGTGCCATGATAGAATATCATATATCCTCAAATATATAGGTGTTATCTTATGTGACCATCAAACTACAGAAGTGGTCAGTTCTGAGAGTCTTCAAGTCTACGACCCATAGATAAACCAACATAAGATAAACTCAGAGGATCTAAATATAAACCCATCTCTGTAACTACTCATGTGCCAAAATGCTTGGTTGCATCAACATCCATCCTATCTGAATGATCTGGCAAGAATAAAAACTCCCTCACCATGCAAGAAATTCCTCTCCATCCTCTCAGTTGTTGTAACCCCCTAGGGGCTCGTAGATAATCCCCAAAATCAAATGCCGTCCACTCAAAGTTAAAAAGGAAGCTACAGAATGCTAAAAAGTTAGTACGAAAACGCACAGAGAGTAAAGCCACTACACTCCCAACCACTATGTGGTTCACTTCCCATACCAAAATGTGGGAGATCAGCAATAATGTATTTAGTATACCAATCGTAATGCTCACTTGCGGGAACTTTGCGTGTTTGCAACTCATAGAATCCCATTGGCTACAAACCCTATTGAGGCCCTCAAAATCCTCTACCTGTAAATCCTCACCTCTCAAACAAGAGCACAATACATTTTGGGTTTCCTCACTATAAATGAGACACCAACTCGGTTACCCATGCATAAATCCTATAATCCTAAATTGCAGTGTACATCGAGAGAGTACCAAAACAATGCTGGCATAATTTTCAGAGGAAAAGCCTCCTCATCTGTCCTGCATAACACTATCCAATGCAACCCAATCTCCATAATCCATTACGACAAGGGCTCGTAATCCTCAATCTCTGCCACCCTTGCTCCTCCTCAAAGAATTCATTCATGGAATTGGGCATTACTGATACCTTACAATCATGTCCTAGAATCCAAGGTGTGTGGCCCATCGAAAATATTTTCTTTTGCCTCAACTCATCTCTGTCTTATGGAAAAATGAATTTGAATTTTTATCCACCTATATCCTGTAGAGCTTCCCTTTGATTGATGTTTCATCTGATCCAGATGGATGTTCCTTTGCTGAATGAAGGTGGCAAAGGGCCCTTGGTTTTAGAGTGGATAACTCCAAGTCCTGAGCTTTCTAACAGCCTCATGTAAAGAAAAGGTTCAATGTTTCACAAAACCCAATGAATGAAAGAATATGTCAAACCTGCGATGAACAAAAAAATCAACTCTCTTCAATGACAAGCAGGTCCCATGACTAATATCTTGAAAAATCTGTGATGGACTGATCAAAGCTGGGGTGATTGGGAGTCCGGTTGTCTCAATGAGTCCACTCCATGAAAAAGACATCGTCGGGTCATCTTATCAAATCTCGCAACCGGTCCTCTACACAAACTTTGCATAAGTAGTAATGGGTATTGTCCCATGTAATCAAACAATGATGCAACCAATCATGAGTGTCTCCCTCAAGATGCAAGTTGCAAACGGTCTTGCCTCTTCATTGTGGCCATAGGATTCAAGTCATGCGTTATGTCTTCAACTTCTCAGACCCAAGATGGTTGTAGTAGTACACTTCTTAGAACCATCCAAGTTTGCATGGAGATCTGTCCAATCTCCTCTATAACTTTGGTACTATTTATGATGATCTCCTATTGGGCTTCTGCCAATCTTCAATTTTGCAAATATTCCTGGACAATGGAGGGAATGTTGTTACGAAAGCGTTGATCAAAGGTATGGTCCTCTCCCACAAGATCCTCATCCAAAATTATCTATTGGATGTTGTGACTTGTGAAAAACTTCTCGGATCCTTCAAGAAAGAAGGTTCATGAAGCACAAAGGGAGACAAAAAAAGGGGGAGGCTGCTTCCTTGGAATGTACCTCTTACCTCTTTGAAGCTTGTTGTCCCATATTACTATTTTCTCTTTTTCATATGACTATTGTTATACATAGTCCAGTAGGCTTGAAAGATGATTAAAAAAAAATATTTCTTGATACCTTTTTAGCAATCATAGAAACCAATACTAGTACATTGAGAGGTACTCTCCCTTTTTGACCGAAGTCTCCAAGGAAGAAGGAAAGAAATCATGCTTGCCACCCACTTGTAATCCCAAAAGACACATTTGAATTCCTTCCTTTATTATGAAAATCAGTCACCAAGTTTCAAAATTAGGAATTAAGAGTTTTGGACAACTGCAACATATTATCAGGATTCCCATACTTATATGCCCATGAACCCTTGTATCATGTAAGTTCTGCATATTTGATTCTCTTTATCTCCTCATAAAGAAGATATCAATATTTGTCTTCATAGACATATGCTTTGATGACACCAAATTTTAGATTTAATGACAATAGGAGGAATACATCAGATGTAAAACTGCGTAATGTTGGTAATGATATATGAGGAAGATGATTGAAATAAATCCTGCTACTACTAACCTCCAATTAGAATATCATCAAAAAAGGTTCAATATATTGCTGATTTTAGAAACCTTCAAAACACATCCCTGGGAGAGATCCGCATTCAAGCTTGGTCTCCAAAATGATTTTGAATTTTTTGCCACATAACCTAAGAATTTTGGTCTTACAATGGGCTGAAATTTATTCATAAATCAGCTTATTAGGGCGTGTTTAGTTTGGAAAATGACAACAGTGTGCCATAAGTCCCACACAAGTGTCCAATGTGAGCTCCTCCTAATGTTGCCATCTATCCATAGAGTCTTTCTTACGTGGGTGTTAGAATCCTTCATCAAGTACCCTCATCTTCATTTCCTAAACTATTGTAAGTGTTGTCTTGTTGAAGCACTAGCAAAATAGAAAGCCCTAAGTTACTATCCCTTCCCACACTTATTAAGAGTCTTAAATAAAGCGTCCTGATTTTTTGCAATAAAAAATGTCTTCTCCTGAGCGGAAAATAATTTGGAATAATGTATCTAACAATGTGTCAATATGTCACTAATGTAACTATTTTTACTCCATTGGAATAATACATTTTTCTAGAGGGATTCTATACAAAGAGTTCGTTTGTAATTCAGGGGTTTTGCGTTTTGGGTTTGGGTACGCAATGATGATCTCACTTGGCTTGCTACCAATCTTTCATCCTGTAATAATCTGGAGGAAAAGACCAATTATCTCTGAAACCCTTACTCAACGAGTTGGTATTTCCTCCAATAAGAATCATAATCAATCACCTCTATTGGGCCCCGCCTTAATCAACTATTCTCACCATGTTCCTTGGGTTCATGGATCTACTTAATTCACATTGGAGTGAGCGGGACTCAAATAAATGGTTAGTCAGTGGTTCCTGTTGGTTCACCATGTTGGCTGAAAATTCCTATAAAACCCACAGTGGAGTATTTCAAACTTGCTCAGATTTTAAAACCACACAAGCTTCGAGGAACAACAACTCTGATACCACTATAATATCCATTATGGGGATACCACTTAAAAAAAACACCAAATATTGAAATTTGGCCCCACGCCAAATAAAATACCTTTTTTTTGAGTTCAGCAGATTTACAGTAAGACAACAACTAATAAAACATCAATTATCTCCCAAAATATCCACTCAAATTATTAAAATCAAAAGAGAGCCTGAATTATTATAAAGGACACCATAAAACGATTTTTGGAATTTAATAAAATTAACTGCCGCTGCCAGAAAAAGCCAACAACGTGGCCATAGACAAGTAGAAAACTTCTGAGGTTCGTTTACTCTTCTAAATACAAGAAAGAGAAAAAAATAAGGGTCTACCGGGATAAATAACATTGAAAATAATAGGAACTAATTTTCCACCTTTAGATCTGACAACGACTGACTAGGAAAAAATCCCCAATAATGTTGACACAAATAACTCACTGGATCTTGGAATGAGAAGGTGGTCGAAAATGATTGGAGGTGCCCTAAAAGTGCTGCCAGACCAACCCAAAATGGCTAACTGTGAATCTGATCGGAGACCATTTGATTATAGTAAAACAAAATGCCTAAAACTCACCAACCTCCTCTAAAACCTCCAATAATGTCCTCTCCCACACAGACCTGAAATGAAATGGATATGAAAGAGGCCGTCAGTTTTATAGAGAGATATGTTTATGTGTATTTTTTCTGTATTTTTTTATAATGACTAGGGGAGATTCTCACTACGAAAGGAATTCCCTGCTCGCTAAGGATGAGGTCTCCTCACCACCAAAGCTCGGGGTCCCTATGGGATTGACTCCAGACGTTTGTAGATGCACAACAACAGTTGCACGTGACGGAGGCTAATAAATGTATGCGAACCAAAAAAAAAATTTCCTTTCCTTACTTCCCGTCATTATATACTTATCCTAGGAAAATTAAGCCCCAACCGACTAGATGCATTCTTTCTTTGGCGGCGGGGCAAGAAAAATAAAAGTAACTAAGTGTTTTTTCCCCTTAAGTAGCATGGTCCAAAAAAGTGACCCTCAATGCAAAAAATTAGAAGAATAGCACCACGCGTTGGCCCCTCCCCAATAGCTCCCAAAGTCATAACCCCTTGCTCTGAAGACGACCGACTTGGAATAGTCATAGCCTTTTTAGCCTTTGGCACAGGAAAAGGAATGTTAAAAATGTTGGAACTCAAATTGGAGAATTAGTAGAAGGGGGGGCTCCGTTATAGTCATGTAAATCGAGAAAATGCTAACTTAATCCCTCCAATAAGGGGGGGAATACAATTTTATATTTCCAATTCATTCTTTGGATTATATATGTAATGAAGTAGAAATTATTATCAAGTCCAAGGGTAAAGAATAGTATTGGTCTAAGGGAAATCGGCTAAGTATAGCCATGGGCGAGAGCCTCAGGAGGTATGGCTGGATTGTGGCGGTGCTTATGAAGAGAAAATTCATGACAAGCTGCACGACATACATAAACATGCTGACTTAGCCAATTTTTCTGAATGGCAAAAATAGAAAGTAGAAGCTGGAGTTAAGTACCACTCAAGCAAGGTCTAGACATAGCAAAAGCAAAGATGACTTCTTAGTGACCAAGTGAAGCATAAAAGCACATGACTTCAAGGAAAAAGGAAAAAACATGAAGGGATGATAAATAATAGGGGTAAGTATGTAAATATTATCTAATTATGGGCCACTCTAATGTAGCTTGATGTGTTAGGAAGAAAGGATAAATCTATTTGTAAAACGCCTCCTTTCTATAGAAGTGAATGAGGTAGTGAAGGCAAGTCCACCGTATAAATATAGGTGATGCCGCATGTAAGAAAACTCTGAGTGAAATAGTTTTTAGTTTTGGAGATAGAGATTAGGGGGGTTTTTCTAAGGTTATAGTATGGAGTTTGTATGAGACTCACGCAAAGCGTTAGTGCATTGATGAGCAATGGTTATAGTGTATCAAATTATAATGTGATGAACTATACCTCATCTTCTATATTTATAAGCAGTGGTGAAAGAAACACTAAGACTTTACCCCTCTGCTCCTCTACTCCTTCCACACCAGTCTATGGAATATTCCACAATAGGTGGGTATGAAATACCAGACAAGACTCAAATTCTGGTAAATGCTTGGGCTATTGGAAGAGACCCTGTTACCTAGGAAGAAGCCAAGGAGTTCAAGCCTAAAAGATTTTTGGGAAGCCAAATTGATGTGAAAGGTCAAGATTTTGAGGTCATACCATTTGGTTATGGTATGAGAGGATGCCCAAAAATCAATTTAGCTTTGTCAATGATCCAACTTGGACTTGCACACTTGTTGCATTGCTACAATTGGTATCTTCCTCAAGGGGTCACTCCCGAGACTCTGGATTTTTCTGAATTTTTTGGTTTTACCATGCCCATGGCAGTCCATCTTCATGACATTTCACTTAGCCGCCTTCCAATGTATCTCTATCACCCAAAAAAGGTGATTCAGTGTACAAGAGGGTGTGCTCCTGACTTGTCAGTCGCTTCTTCCAACTGAATGTTCAAAAACTACTCTGCAAAATTTTTTGGTTCACTATGGGGGTTTTCATCGACTGTAACAAAAATTTAATGGATTAGATAGCCAATTAAATTTTGCAATAATGAGAATTGAATCTTATTGATAGTTTAATTTTTAACAAATATAGAATCAACCTCTCCATTTCAACCTACATTTTCAAACTACCATTTTTCTTATTTTACTAGCATAGATATCTTAAATACATTTATCTAAAAGATGTTGAGAGATATCAATCTCAAGATTCCATGCAAAAGACACCGAGAGATTGATATCTTACTAGCATATAAAACGTAAAACATATCTCTCGTGTCTTTTACTAGGAACCTCGAGATTCATATCTCTCGGTGTCTTTTAGATAGATGTATTTAAGATATCTATGCTAGTAGCACCCATTGTTGTTGCATGTAAAACGTAAAACATTGATTTTTTAAAATAAATAGAAGTTGTAGCATTAAATTTTAATTTAAATGCACAAAAATATACATCACAATAAATGAAATTTTTCTTAAAGTATTTCATATTCAAAATATACATTTTAAATAAAAATTATATTAATACATGAATATAGTAAAACATTCATATGCATATATGATATATTTGTACTTGATGAATAAATCATCATCTATACATTTTTTACTCCAATGATTGAAGCATTTTTTTCTTCATGATTTCTTCTCTCTACTCCCTTTCCACTCTTCAACTTCTCAAACTGGTCATATGTGAATGGAGATGAGATCTCTAGTCCGTGTAATGACTTTACAGGTGATACACTGACAAATGTCAGACCTTGTCTTTCTATAAGTCATATATCAACTATGGCTTTATTAAATGTTAAACCCTGTGATTTGTGGATTATTAATCCCCATGCCAATCTCAAAGGCAATTGACATAAGTGATCCCTTTCTATAGGGGCGATTGGAATTGTCATTGGATCTACATCAACAAAAGAAATTCCTGTGTAGTTATCAAATTGAACCATTACATATGTAGGAGGTTAGGGGGGTGCTACTCCTTTTTTGTAAACAATTCTTTAAACATACCCAAGAACACCATTGATAACCCTTGATTTTGTCTATAAGTTTGTAGTAAGCATCACCTTTGCACCTTTAACAATCAATAATTCCTCTTCTAATTGTTCATCGTCCAATCCAGAGATAACATTATTTCCTCCTCTACTTGCAATGCTTCATGCAACAGGTTCATTCAATGCATACATTTTTATCTTATTATGTTGATGCACATTTTCCTTTGTTGTAAACAAATGTATTTGTTCATTAAAATCCTCTTTTTCAACTATTTGAAGAGAAGCATCAATTCTTTTCATCAACAATTTCCAATCTTCAATTGTTGGATTTGCATATCTTTGATTTGTTAGAAATTTTTGAAACATTTTTTGTTCTTCACATTCACCTTGTTGTCTAAAAACCTTATCTAATGTGACAACAATTATGAATTTTTTGCACAACAATTTTGCTTATGTTGTGCTTGCATATGGAGGTGTATCTAATACTAGAGGCAATTGTCCCACATAACGAATAAAAATCATAGACCTTCCACCAAAGCACATATAAGAATTTTTTGTAATATCCCTTATGGGATACCACTTAAAAATGCACCAAATATTGAAAGTTTGCAGCCAAATAAAATACTGATTTATGCATATTTTTACAGTAAGGACAACGAACTAAATAAAATCAATATCTCCCAAAATATCCACTCGAATTACTTGAAAATTTAAAGAGAGCTTGATATTATTATAGAGGACATAATAAAACTATTTTTGGAATTTTACACAAATTAAAATGCTGCCAGAAAAAGCACAGCGTGCCCTAGACAGCTGGAAAACTTCAGAGGTTCGTAACTCTCTAAATACAAGAGCAAAAATAAGGGTCTTTGGAAATAACATTAACAGATATAGGAAATAATATTTCCACCTTCAGATCTGAAAATGACCGACTGGAAAACCCCCAAATAAAGGCTGCAAGTCACCTCACTTGGAATGGGGTCAGAAAATGATGGAGGCACCTTCAACGTGCTGCCACGCCCAACCCAAATGGCTATCGTGAATCTGATCTAGAACCCCTCTGATTATCTTCCCCAAATGCCCCCAAAACCCTCAAAATCCTTCCTTTGAAACCTCTGATAATGTCTCTACCACACAACCCTGAAAGTGGCTCCAAAATGACAGACTAGGGTAGATCTCTCACTACCGAAGAATGCCCTGCTAGCTAGGGATGGGTCTCTCACCACCGAAGCTAGGGTCCCTGTGGGATTTGACTCCACAAGTTGTAGATGCGCAAACAACAGTTACACGTGAAGGAGGCTAAAATGTATGCGACAAAAATTTCCTTTCCTTTCTCTCCCAGCTCCTTATATACTTCTCCTCGGCAAAAGAGCCCTAATAGACCCTAGACGTATTTCATTCCATGGAGGGGCCAATAAAATAAAAGTAACTTAAGTTACTTTTCCCCTTTAAGTCACCATGGTCCAAAAGTGACCCTCAACACAAAATTAGAATATTAGAACCACGTGGCCCCTTCCCAATAGCTCCCAGCGTCCACAACCCCTTGGGTCTGACCATGACTTGGACTCGACCTGGCCCTTAGGCCTTTGGCGCAGGAAAAGGGGACATTACAGTCCTCCCTTCCCGAGAAATGCTTGACCCCAAGCATTATCCTGTCCTGCTGCAGAAGCTGAATACCGCGTCGTAAGTTTCTCCACCTCACCCTACTATCAACCAAGGATCGGTGTAATCCATGAAGTAACCAAGAAACCCCATGCAGTCATCATGACCTCCATATGGTATCGAGAGAAATGGTGTCTGTGAAGTAGAATGATACCCAAACCAACTCTCCACTGGTACCCACACCGAAATTTCCAATCTATCCAATCCTGCCAATGCAAGGCTGTCATCATGTGATCACTCACTGCCTCTCCAATCAACTCCTGGGTATGAAATTCCACTCTGAATCTTGTAGAATTCCCTAGATCAACTTGTGAAATAACCTGTATATGCATAAAGTGTGCCAACTCTCCCACATGAACCATATTGGTGTGAGAGTACAACTCCTCATAATGTATCTCGATGTGTCCCATGGGGGAAAAATCCCAAGATTCCAGTACATGGTCAAACGACAATGTCAACTCCACATAGTTCACCTCCTATGATGAGTGATAACTTATTGAAAAACCAGGTAACTGATTCGACTCCATCCTTCCACTGACTAGCACATGGGTGAAATGCCCACCGTGCCTAGAAGCAGTAAAATACATAGGAGTGCTATCCCCTGTTGACTCAGAACATGATGAACCTGTAAGCTCTGATTTGTTATAACGACAAACCGTACATCCCTGTATGAAGTTGGGGATATCCTCCCTCAACCCATGCCATCTGAACCTCTCTGATATGAGCCTGTAGGTCTCATCGAAGCTCAGGTGTCCAGTCACGAAAGAACAATGCACATGTCGCAATATCTCCATCCTCAACCCTGAGTCTAACACAAGGTATAATCTGCCATGATAGAATATCATCTCATCCTCCAATCTGTAGGTGTCATCCTGTATGTGACCATCCAAAATCTCACAAGTGTGTCAGTACTCAACAAGTGAATGAGATCTACAGTCTACCGACCCCTTAGATAACCAACATAATGATAAACTCAGAGGATCTAAACCTGTAACCCCAATCTCTGTAACTGTCTCATGTGCAACATTGCTGGTCACATCCACATCCATCCTACTCTGCATCGATCTGCAATAATAAAACTCCTCACCATGCCGGAAATTCCTCTCCATCCCCTCAGTTGTAACCACCCTAGGTGCTCCTGTAGATAATCCCCTCAAAATCACATTCCTGCCCTCAAATTTAAACTTCAGCTCCATCGTCTGAAAGTTAGTCTGAAACTCACCAAGAGAGTGAAGCCACTACACTCCCAACACTATGTTGGTCACTCCCATACCAACGATGTGGAGATCATCGGTAACTGTATAGTTACCCATCATGATGCTCACTTGGGGAACCCCTTGTGCACCTCATAGACTCTCCATTGGCTACAACCCTGTTGAGGCCCTCAAAATCCTCTGTCTGTAATCCTCACCTCTCAAACAATGAGGCATCAATACATTTGTGGGTTGCCCCACTATCAATGAGTACCCCAACTCGCTGACCTTGCATAACTCCTCTAATCCTAAATGCCTTGTACATCAGAGTACTAGACAATGTGGCTATAATCTCCTGAGGAAAAGCCTCCTCCTCCTGTCCCGCATCAACACTATCCAATGCAACCCCATCTCCATCATCCATCTCACGAGTCTCTAACTCCTCACCTCTGTCACCCTTGCTCTCCTCAAAGACTTCAATGAATTGGGCCTTCCCTCTACCTCTGCAATCATGTCCTGGAATCCAAGGTGTGTGGCAATCGAAACATAGTTTCTTTTGCCTCAACTCATCTCTGTCTTCATGGGAAATGATTGGATTTTTAACCACCTCCTACCTCGGTGGAGGCTCCCTCTGCTGATGTTCATCTGATCCAGATGGAGGTTCCCTTTGCTGAACACGAGGTGGAGCCCTCGACTTTGGAGTGGATAACTCCAAGTCCCGAGCTTTCCTAACAGCCTCGTGCAAAGAAGAAGGTTCAAATGCCTTCACAAACCCAACGAAAGCATCTGTCAAACCTGCTATGAACAACAAAATCAACCTCATCTCCGTGACATCAGGTACCATGACTGATAATCTCTGAAAATCTGTGATGTACTGATCCAGGGGACTGGTTTGTCTCAAATGAGTCCACTCCCTGAAATACCTGTCAGGGTCCCTCCTATCAAATCTGCTCACCAGCCTCTGCACAAACTCTGCATAAGTAGTAATGTGTATGTGTCCCTGTGTAATCAACCCATGATGCCACCAATCATGAGTGTCTCCCTCAAGATGCAAGCTTGCAAACTTAGTTGCATCTTCCTCATGCATAGGATTCAAGTCAGAGTATGTCTTCAACTTCTAGACCCAAGACGGTGCAGTACACTTCTTAGAACCATCAAAGTGTGGAATGGAGATCTGTCCCAATCTCCTCTATAACTTTGGTACCTATTTCTGATGATCTCTCTTGGGTCTACTACCAATATTCATTTTGCAATATTCCTGGAATGTCATGTTGTTACGAAATCCCTCACTCAAGGTCTGGTTCCTCTCCCAACAAGACTCCTCATCCAAAATATCTACTTGGCTGCTGTACCTGTGAAACTTCTGGATCCTTCAAGAAAAAAGGTGCATGAAGCCCCAAAGGCCTAGCAGAAGAATGGGGAGGCCACTTCCCTGAATGTCCACTCTCACCTCTTTGACCATGTTGTCCCATATTTCTATTTTCTCCTCTCATTATGACTATTTTTATACACAGTCCAGTAGGCTGAAGATGATTAAAAAATATTCTCTTACCCTTTTTAGCAATCATAGAACCAATGCTAGTACCTTGAGAGGTACTCTCCCTTCTTGCACCGGAGTCTCCAATGAAGAAATCATGCTTGCCAACACTTGTAATCCCAAAAGACACATTTGAATTCCTTCCTTTGCTTATGAAATCAGTCACCAAGTTTTCAAAATCAGAATTGATAGTTTTGGATAATTGCAACATATTACCAGGATCCCATACCTTATAATGCCCATGAACCCTTGTATCATGTAAGGTCTGCCATATTTGCTTCTCTTGTATCTCCTCATAAAGAAGATTATCACTCTTTGTCTTCATGATGACTTGACTTTGATGCACCAAATTCTTAGCATTCTTAATGACAATAGGATGAATACCATCATGATAAAACTGCTGTAATGATATATGATGAAGATGATGAAATAAATCCATGCTACTACTAACCTCCTTATAAAGAATATCATCAAAAGGTTCACCTTCTATTGCTGATTTAGAAACCTCCAAAACACCATCCCTTGGAGTATCCTCATCAAGCTTGGTCTCCAAAATGATTTGAATTTTTTGCCACAAATCCTAAGCATTTTGGTCTACAATGGGCTGAAATTCTTCATAAATCAGCTTATCAGGAGTTGTTAGTTTGGAAATTGCAACAGCGTGCAATTCCACACAAGTGTCCATGTGAGGCTCCTCCTCATGTGCCATCTACTCCATAGAGTCTTCTTTCGTGGGTGTAGACTTCCTTGCATCAATTACCCTCATCGTTTCCTTGAACTCTTGTAAGTGTTGTCTTGCTTGAGTCACTATCAACCTAGCAGCTCTAGCTCTACTATTCCATTCCTCACACTTTTTAAGAGTTTCCATTACATCCTCCTTGCTTGCATAAACAAATTTCTTCTCCTGAGCTGGAATAATTTCTCTAACAAGCAAAGTTTCACTAATGCAATTATTTTGCTCAATGGAAATCATACCCTTTTGTCTAGAAGCTTCTTCTACAAATGAGTTCTTTTGTAATTCAGGTACCGGCATATGATGATCTCACTTGGGCTTGCTACCAATCTTCATCATGCAATAATCTGGAAATGACATATTATCTCTGAAACCCTTACTCAAAGATTGGTATTTCCTCCAACAAGAATCCTCATCAATCACCTCTATTGGCCGCCCTTTATCACTATTCTCACCATGTTCCTTATTGTCCCTAGATCTGCTTTGATTCAAATTCTGAGTGAGCTGACTCAAATAAAGGTTAGTGGCTTCCTGTTGTTTCACCATGTTGGTGAACATTTCCTTCATAAAACCCACATTGAGATCTTTCCAAACTACCATATTTAACCCACACAGGCTGGAGGAACAACAACTCTGATACCACTGTAATATCCCTTATGGGATACCACTTAAAAATGCACCAAATATTGAAAATTGCAGCCAAATAAAATACTGATTTATGCAGATTTTTACAGTAAGGACAACGAACTAAATAAAATCAATATCTCCCAAAATATCCACTCAAATTACTTGAAAATTTAAAGAGAGCTTGATATTATTATAAAGGACATAATAAAACTATTTTTGGAATTTTACATAAATTAAAATGCTGCCAGAAAAAGCACAACGTGCCCTAGACAACTGGAAAACTTCAGAGGTTCGTAACTCTCTAAATACAAGAGCAAAAATAAGGGTCTTTGGAAATAAAATTGATAGCAATAGGAAATAATATTTCCACCTTCAGATCTGAAACGACCAACTGGAAAACCCCCAAATAAAGTCTGCAAGTCACCTCACTTGGAATGGGGTCAGAAAATGATGGAGGTGCCTTCAACGTGCTGCCACGCCCAGCCCAAATGGCTTCTGTGAATCTGATCTGGAGCCCCTCTGATTATCTTCCCCAAATGCCCCCAAAACCCTCAAAATCCTTACTCTGAACCCTCTATTATTGTCTCTGTACACACAGCCCTGAAAGTGGCTCCAAAATGACAGACTAGGGTAGATCTCTCACTACCGAAGAATTCCCTGCTAGCTAGGGATGGTCTCTCATCACTGAAGCTAGGGTCCCTGTGGGATTTGACTTCAAAATCTATAGATGCATAACAACAGATTCACGTGAAGGAGGCTAAAATGTATGCGACCAAAAATTTCCTTTCCTTTCTCCCCAGCTCCTTATATACTTCTCCTCGGCAAACGAGCCCCAACAGACCCTAGATGCATTTCATTCCATGGAGGGGCCAATAAAAATAAAAGTAACTTAAGTTGTTTTTCCCCTTTAAGTCGCCATGGTCCAAAAGTGACCCTCAATGCAAAATTAGAATAATAGAACCACGTGGCCCCTCCCCAATAGCTCCCAACATCCATAACCCCTTGCGTCTGACCACGACTTGGAATCGACCTAGCCTTTAGCCCTTTGGCACAGGAAAAGGGGACGTTAAAAAATGTTGGAACTCCAATTGGAGCAATTAGTAGAAGGGGGCTACGTTATAGTCATGATAAATCTAGAAATGCCAACTTAATCCCTCCAATAAGATACAATTTTTCTATTCCCATCATTCTTTGGATTATCATATGCAATGAAGGTGAAATTATTCTTCAATTCCAAGTAAAGAATTATTATTGGTCTAAGGAAATGGCTAAGTACTAGCCATGTGCGAGAGCTAGGAGTTATGCGCGGATGTGTGCGGTGCTATGAAGGAACATATCATCGCACAAGGCTACACGCATACATACAACATTGATGACTTAGCCAATTTTCTAGACATGGCTAAAAATAGAAAAGTAGAAGATGGAGTACCACTCAAGCAAGGTCCAAAAATAGACAAAAGCAAGATGACTTAGTGGCCAAGCGAAGAATAAGAAAGCACATGAACTTCAAGGAAAAAGGAAACACATGAATGGGATAATAATAGGGTTAAAGTATGTAAGATATGATCTAATTATAGCCTAATCTAATGTTAGCTTGATGTGTAGGAAAGGATATAATCTATTTGTAAACACGCCTATTATTAAGAAGGTGCATGTAGGTAGTGAAGGGCAAGTCCCCACCGTATAAATATAGGTGATGCCTCATTGTAAGAAAAATCTGAGTGAATAGTTTTAGTTTTGGAGATATAGAATTAGTGTGGTTTCTAAGTGTTAGTATGGAGTTTGTATGAGAGCACGCAAGGTCTAGTGCATTGATGTAATGGTTTGTAGTGTATTCAACTTATATATGTGATGAACTATGTTTGTAATGGAAAATTGTGTATGGGTTGCCAAGATCATTATGTCTGAACATGGGTTAATTGGTATTAAGATCCTAATAGTTATTGTCTATGAATGGGTAAGTGCACAAAGATGGGGGGCCAAAAAGTGGACACATTTTTTATTTAAATCAAAATGCGAGTGGATTTTGGAAAAGAGAGATCATGTTATGAATTATTATGATTGGTAATTACCAAGCCTAAACTCGTGTTATAACTCGTTTGCACTCCTATTTAAAATGTAGTATGTGTGCTTGTGGAAGGGATATATTTACTAAAAAGTATAAGTTTTTCATTTATTAATCTTTATACTTTATTATTTTTTATACTTTAAATTTAATTTATTTTAGTAAATATAAGAAATTAGGGTCACTCTACACCTTATGGAACTAGTCTCATAGCTCCGTCAGTCATGGTTTAAAAGATAATTTTTCATATTCTAATCTAGTTAGTACATAGGTATTTTTCAGTATTTCAGCATTCAACAAGAAAGCAAGAAAAAGCCAATCCAAGCAACGCGATCCAATGTAAGAAAGTGAGCAAGTAACGCTCCTACATGTGAAGTTAGTAGAAGAAATATAAATGAAAATGAAAATGAAAGACAAAAAATAAAAGACTCACCAAAGAAGGGTGGGTCCAACGGGTGTGCTAGAATGTTGGCCAAATTACCTCATTACTATTTAGATTAGTGAACTAGTACTAAAGATCTCACATTCATGCAATATTACAAGTGAACTTAGATGCTCTTTGTATCATTTTACTTGTAGGGATGAAAAATTACAATACATAGTAGTATGGATGAGACAATTCGACTATATTCATTATATATCATCATTATTGATATTTTAATTTTATATTTATGCAAGCATAGACATCAAAGTAGGGCATTATATAGGAAACTAATGTAGGCACCTTATATTGATGTTGGAAAAGGAATGGTGTGGGACTTACTCTCGTTAGTTGGGTTTGCTTCAAGTTCCCTTTCTCCCATGCCTCACAACTTTACTCTTGTAAGTTGTATTTGCTTCAAGTTCTCATGTTCTCCCATGCCTCATAACTTTACTCATGTTAGTTGTGTTTGATTCATGTTATTATGTCCTCCCATGCCTCATAACTTCCACCCAAAATCACTCGTCCATCTACCTCATTAGCTCAATTCCAATGTCCTCCTCCTCATACCACCATGCTCATGTTAATTCACTATTTTAGTTTAATTTTAAAAATTCAAATTTATTTTTTTAATTTATTATTATTGTGTTTGTGTATTATTTCATTATTATCATTTATTTTTCAAACATTTATTTTTTTTCCAAAACTCCCATGTTAAGAGGGGATCCCAAAGCATCTACAATATCATCAACATCAGTTAGTGTGCCTATTATTACATATCCCCCTTCTTCCTCTTCTAACAACTACTCTTTGTGTCACCTTGTTACTTTACTCATATTAGTCGATATTGGTATCATTATGCAAACAAAACACAGGTAATGCAATGAAGGATCAAATTTATAATTTTAAACCACCACACTGACTAGAGTGTGCAATTCTTAGTGTAACTTCTAAAATTGACTACAAGTTCCAAGACACAAACACACAAAATGGGGGAACATTCATTTTACTCTTGGAATATCTTCATTTTATTTACACACACACACACACACACACACACACACACACACACACACACACACACACACACACACACACACACACACACACACACACGTATTTAATCATTTAGTTCAGTTTTCTCAACTTACAAAATTAAACTTGCACAAAAACAAAAACCAGGGTGCTTGGCACGACACTTACAAATTGACTTATCGAATCCTATCTCAAGTGAAATTTTAATATCACCTTTCCTAAATATATAATTTTCCAATGGGACTATGATATTATGCCAATCAACTTGTAAATGTAATCCCACACCAACACAAATTAGGTGCAATGGTTTATGGTAATACAATTCCTCCTTCAGCCCACACTAATAGGATTCCTCAATTGAATGTATTCTAATCATTTCAAATTCATCTTCAATTTCCATGCACAATCTATTCATATAATATGATATATGTTGTGTCATCCTCAATATGAATAAATCCAATGGTTATCTTGTATAATTCTTCCATGTACTAGCACTAATATCCCTTTATCAAAAACTTTGGAGCTTCTTGAGAAAACTCATGTGATAATCCAATGAAATGAAATTTACCTTTAGTATTGTAGAAAACATATTCAAAATCTGGATCTTTTCATTTCCCTTATATAATATTTAAACTTCTACATGATCCCTTAAAAATATGTGTGACCTTTCAATTTTGTGCCAACAAACTTGACTTGTATGGGATCTTTCCTATTTTTTTACTTGAAATATATCTCCAACTCAATAATATATTCAATGAGTTCATCAAGATTGAAACCTCCAGAGTGTCTAGGTGGATATACCTTAGGTTTTTATGTCATTATTGTGATAAATTTTAGAAAAAAATCCTCAACTTCTTAAATTTTTGGTTTCCCTTAAATGATTTCATGCACTTCTCTAGTTGTTGCAATATCACTTGCATCATCTAGATATACAACAACTTTGCATTGTATTGTGTCCATAGATACTAGATGAATTTGAATATATCTCATCTAACCTTTTAACTTTACACTTCTAGGTGCTCCTCCATGTCCTTGAGTAGGTGATCTTTTCTTTTATGCATTGTTATCTACTATATTTTTCATTACCTACAAATTGAAGAGTTCCCTTGAAACAATTTCCTACACACCATCTATCAAACTCATTCAAATTAGAATATGTCTAAACTTATCTCTTGATACCAATTGATGATGGCTTCCTACACATTATATTCAAATTTCACTATAAGATATCTCCAATGATATTTTCCCAACACTCATAAATGTGGAAATAAATAATAAATATGCATAGACTATAACTTTTATTTGATACCAATTTATGTCGTCATTGTTAGGGGTCCCAATGAAGAGATAGCTTAGAATATGCAACTTGAAAGATTCAAAACTAAAATTCTATTTATAATTTATTTTCAATTGTTACATGTACATATGCTTAAAAAGCACCATGTTTAATCTTTACTACGTACAAGGCATTATTTTATAGTGAATGTGTGGTAGCTAGAAGATATATCTTTTCATTGACTATTTGGCGGCCTTGCTTGATAGACGTCCACATTTCTATGTCGATTTCATCTACACACTTGTTGAGCCATCTGTCTACCACTTCAGCATGGTTGCAATGAACACCATGTTTTTATTAGTTTTCTCCCTTTGTACTTTTCTCTTGGCGCCATCCAGTCCAATCATAAAACCTAACGTCATAATGTTTTTGAAAAGTAAATAAACCCTTTTTCCAATAGTTTCTCAAAAAAACATTTCCCCATGTTGTGTATGGGCCAATTGTTGAAACCCTTGAACTCATGGACAAGTTAACGACATTGGTTGACCCAAAAAAGTTGAGTACAACATTTTACTTGTACTTGACAATATTTTTTATTACAAATTTGAGTCCCTACAACTTGATCACCTCTCATCCTCCTATATAATGTTTCACGTCTCCTACTTCAACTTTGAATTTTCCCTCGGCTCCCATTGATGCCTCCATTCAACTACTTAGCAGCCCTATGACATAACATACCATTTGAATCATTTTACCATCGTCAATAACCTGTTCTAAGATTATCTATTTCTGTCAAACTGCATTCACACCACTCTAATCGGCTAACATCTCATACACCAAATATCACCCCATACTTGTCTTCTTCACAGGTGAATCCAATACCGAGAGCTTACACATAGGAACCATGGTTCAAAATCTGAATCCTACACAATGGCACCACATCTCATGCCAAATCTAGGCTAAGTACACCTTCCCCCAATCAATCCCCCTTTGTGGCATCTAGGTGCAGACTTCACAACTTCTTTAACGTATCCCTTTCGACATCCCCATTGCTTCACTCGAGTGTGATTGTTAATTTATAAATTTTCAAATAAATACAATAACTCTAGAATACTCCACAGACACTCTTCTACTATTTATATCGATCAAATCATTCTTATATTTTTCCCTTTCAATGTCATATCTAACATTAAATATGGTACACATGTCCTTGCTAGAATTTAAATTTTTAAAAACTCAAGGAAATCAATATTGTAATAAGGTCTCAAATTTGTTCAATATTGAGTAGCCAATGAGAAGGTTGTTAAATAATTATTTCTATAGATTAGAAACAATTGACAATGGCATTAAGTAAAAGATGTGGTGACTCATTCATGTAATTAATGATTTCATTGAAAAATTATACAAACTCATTAAATTTATTTGTAAGTACATGGGTGCAAAGTCAAAATACATTTATACACATCAAAACATTTTTTAAGTCAAAAATTATAAAAACTAAAATAAGATGATAAATTTGT
This sequence comes from Taxus chinensis, assembly GCA_019776745.2. NCBI lineage: Eukaryota > Viridiplantae > Streptophyta > Pinopsida > Cupressales > Taxaceae > Taxus > Taxus chinensis. The sequence continues at coordinate 61,671 of JAHRHJ020000304.1, read as the reverse complement.
CAAATAAGTATCAATAACCAATACAAACATTAAAAAAAATCAATTTTATATTGTGGTAATAATTATCACAATGTGAAATTTACCCCTAGACATTAAAAAAATATTCATGAGATATAAATAATTACTTTTTGATTGGAGGGAAAAAAACTAACTAATCAAAAATTGATTACACACCTAACTTACTCTACCGAAGGCTGGGACTAATAACGTCAACAAAGATTATTTATAAACTTTTGTCCCCATTACATTCAAATCTAGGTAAATAGGGAAGGTGCAAATTTTCATGGTTTCTAGCGAGGTCTGGAAATCGCCTAGGTATAAGGTCTATTCTTGTTTTCCATAAATCAAAGAAGTCCATAAGGCCATATTGCATCGTCACTATATTTTTCCAAACCTTACATGGAGATTTTGTACTTCCCATGGATTTTTATGGTTATTGTCCTACTCATTTTCCAAAAATCCAAGAAAACATACAAACTTCCGCCTGGTCCAACTCCTTTGCCTATCTTAGGAAACCTTCACCTCATCTCCAAACTCCCTCATGGATCTTTCTCTAACCTTGCCCAAAGATATGGCCCAATTATGACCTTGTACATGGGTTCTCTCCCAGCCATTGTAATTTCATCTTCTGACATGGTTGAAAAAATCCACAAAACTCACGACCACATATTTGCAAGTCACCTTGTAATGGGAGATGATAACCATAGTCTAAGCCCCCCAAAAGTTGCATTTTCTCCACATGGGCCATACTGGAAATTCATGCGCAAAATCATGGTAATGGAGCTCTTCTCCCCCAAGAGAATGAAGCCCTTCACATCTTTGAGAGCCCAAGAAGGACTCGTCATGAAAAGCTCCATATTATTAATTGTGGCTACCAATTCCAACAGTGGCACACATCCTACTATTATACATGTAACTAGGGAGGTCTCCTCTTTGACAAATAATAATTGAAGATGTGGAGTCTAACTACAATTTGAAGTGGCAGTTTTCTTTTTCCTTGATTATGAGAGGAATGCTTGACCATGGATAAAAATATTATTGTCTTATTAATAGATGGGAGTTGTTATTTTTATGTTTATCTTATTTATATGCATGTCTTATTTATAAGCATGTTATATTTATGTTGCTTGTGGTTGAAGAAAATTTTTAGAAAGAGGTGCACAAGTTATATATATGTGTGTGTGTGTGTGTGTGTGTGTGTGTGTGTGTGTGTGTGTGTGTGCATGGATTTACTCTTTGGAATATGAAAAAGAGAAAGAATTTTATCGTATTCCTTAGGACTGAATAAAGAAGAAGTCTTGCTTGTTTCTGGTGGATGTATCCCACATTGGGTGATCCACGTTAAATATTGAGTTTATTTTTTGATTACATGCTTCTTTTATTTCTATTTTAATTATGTTTTATTGTTCATCTATGTTTCGATCCTAACAATTGGTATCAGAGCAGGATTTTGTTTTGGCAACAAAAGCTCACATGACGGTTTCTTGTTTGAGTGGGAGCAATGACAAAAGATAACAAGTTCAGGGTTAAGAAGTTTAACGACTAGAACTTTCAACTATGGAAGATGCAAGTGGAGGACTACCTATATCAGAAGGATCTTTATCTACCATTGAAAGGGGAAGATTTGAAGTCGTCAGCTATGATTGATGAAGAATGGGATGTTCTTGATCAGAAGGCATTGGGAATGATATGGTTGTGCCTAGTAGCTACGGTAGCTTTCAATATTTCTACGGAAAATACAACGATATATCTTATGGAAAAATTAGGTAAATTGTATGAAAAAACCTCAGCATCCAATAAGGTATTTATCATTGATCTATAAACTCTCTACTTTGGAATTGTTCACAAAATCACAGTTAAACGTTGTTGTTCTACTTTCAATTAGAAGATGACAGAGATAGCTAGTGAATGAATTTTTCTTATGCTTAGAATCAACAATTGTAGGAAAGGAAAAAATATAAACTCATGAACACTAACAAGTTTTATCCTGGAAACCTCTAGAGGAGGAAAACCAGCTGGGAAGGGAAAATGCTCTTTCTTCCCACTTTTTATTGGCCAATTCAACTAAGAAGTAAAAAATTTACAATAAGTATGAAAGAGAAGTAGATAATATCTCACACTTCCTCCCAATTACTTGCTTTCTCTACCTCAACACTCCTTTCTTATACAAACACAATTCCCGCACTAAGAATTTCTTGCTCACTTACTCTCATGCTTCGATAATCCAAAAAATATCCTTCCTACATGTATTTATAGCCCTTATCATGTCCTCCCATGCACTGGAGGATGGGAAAGGTCATAGTGGAGAAGAGACATAAACAACCTTTCTAATTCTGGGACTGTTCGTTTCAAATTTTATTTTTCTATCTGAAAGAGCCAGGACCACCTCCTAATGTAGAATAGCAGTCATAGGACCGCCGCCCTATCTGTGCGGCAGTTACAGGATTGCCACCCAGGTTGGAAGATAGATCTATAACCACCACTCTGCATAAAGTGGTGGTTCTGTTAACATAAAGATAGTTCTTTAACCGCTGCCCCGGGTTGGGTAGAGGTTTTGCAGCCACTGCTCTACACAGAGCGGCAGTTCTATTAACATAAAGATAGAACCTCCATTTATTCATTTTCCTTCTTTGGTGTTGGCTGATCTGATGAAGTAGAGTCATTTTATATCCCTATGGATCACACCTCCCCTACTTAGGAGGATTTTGATCCCACAAAAGCTTAGTGGGGGAGTAGATGAGGAACTAATTCCCTCACTTTCTCCTTCGAGTACCACCGGGTCTACCTTGGTGTCTTTCCTTTCAGTCCAACCTGCAAGACTCATGCAGACCTCTCCTAGTCTCTCTGACCTTCTGCTGCAACACTACATACTCCTCTAATTCACCTCTTTAGTCCAAGACACAATCCTGAATGGAAGGTAGCAACTGTAGTCTTTCATCTTCATCTAGCATGGCAAGCTTATATAGGTGAAAGTTATAACAATTTACTAGTGAGTACATCCTCATAAATGACAAGAAATCAAGTCAAAAGGCATTTTCTCCAACCTGCTCCAATATGGTGAAGGGTTCATATCGTAGTGGCTTGAGCTTCCATGCTTGACCTTGTAGTCTCTCCTTGTTCAAGTAAAGCCACACTCTATCTCCAACATGAAGCTTATGTTCTCTCCTTTGCTGATCGTGCCTAACCTTGTACTTGGCTTGAGATTTCTCTAACTGTTATTTGACTTTGAGATGGATTTTTTGAATCCTCTCAATGATTTTTTTTCTCTATTTACCTCTATGTCTCGTGTCTCCTCCTCATCATGTTTCCCAACTGCTATTTCCAACAGATTTGTAGGTAGATATCCTAAGCATGCTTCAAACGATGACTTCATAGTGGATGTGTGTATTACTCAGTTATAGGAATGTTGAATGTATGCTAAGGACTCATCCCAAGTCCTTCGGTATTTTCTATTATACCCTCTGATCAACTATACAAAATTCATGTTCACCACCTTTGTATTTCCATCTGTCTGTGGATGGAAAGTCATGTTCCTCTGTAACCTGGTATCCATCTTGTCCCAAAAAGTAGTCTAAAACTTCCCCAAGAACTTGGAATTCTGGTTAGAAACAATAGAATTTGGAAAACCAAAATGCACCCATACATTAGCAAAGAAAAGATTTGCTACCTCATACGCTTTTACTTTCTTTTTACATTCCATAAGAATACACATCTTACTGAATCTATTAACAACAACATAGAGATAGTCATGTCCATGTTTAGACATATATAATCCTCCTAAAAAATCCATAGAAATGTCCTCCCACGGATGAGTAGGTACTGGAAAAGGCATATACAAACCCTCCTTCCTAGTCTTAGGCTTGCTAGTACAACAAATTTTACATCCACGTATAAATTTTTATTCTTCTTTCATATTGGACCAATACACGTACCTTTGTAAGTGGGCTAGAGTCTTGCCAACACCAAAATGTCCCACTACTTTTGAACTATGTACTTCCCTCATCAATAGAAGTCTTTCTTCTTTAGGCACACAAATATTCCCCCATCGGTATAGTAACCTATCGTTGAGATAACAATATTCAATCCCCATCCTTTCAGCCCCTTGTGACTACAACTGCTGAAATGTCACCACAAAGTCTCTGTCCTGGGCATATGCATCTCTGTAAGCTTCCTTCGTGAAGGGCTCGATCTGAGAGATAGTGGCCAAGTATAAGAAATTCTCCAGTGTGGACGGCCTAGACAACATGTCTGCCACCAAGTTTATACTACCCTTATTATATTTGATCACTAGATGGAACTGCTGAATGAACCCCATCCATTTGTAGTTCCTTTCCTACTGTAATTTAGATTGTGCTTGCAAATACTGGAGAGGTTTGTGGTGAGTGTGCACAATAGTTTCTTTACCTAACAAATAATGCTTCCATTTTTTAATTGTCTGAACTAGTGCATACATTTCCTTATCATATACTGAATATCCTTTAACTGTTGAAGTAAAAGTTTCAGAATGATAGCATACAGGTTTACCTCCATGAAGCAACATTACACCCATAACATAATCACTGATGTCTATCTCTACTTCAAAGGGTTGTTGCAAATTAGGAAGAGCAAGTACTGGAGCATGACTAATCTTGTATTTCAATAACTCAAAGGATTTGTCTTGTTCCTTACCCCAACCAAAACCCTTACTCTTTGTGGCCACTATTTGTAGAGGTACTGCAATCACGGAGAAGCCTGAAATAAACTTCCATATGTAATTTACTGATCTCACAAAACTCCTAGTCTATGTGGCTCCTGTTGGTGTTGGCCAACTGGTGATGGCTTCCACCTTTTTTGGATCCACTCATAGCTCTCCTCCTCTAACCACATGCCCAAGATAGACAAGTGTTTGTTTGGAAAATTCACATTTCTTCATATTACAAAGCAGTTGTTTCTCCCTGAGAACTTGTAAGACTTGCTGCAAATGAGTTAAATGGTCCTCCCATGTGGCAATAAAAATTGAGATATCATCTAGATAAATAATGACACATGAATCTATGAAATCCCACAATACATCATTTATCAGTCTCATAAATGTAGTGGGTACATTACATAAACCAAATGGAATTTCTAACCACTCATACAAACCCTATTTTTTCTTGAAGGCAGTCTTCCATATATCATCCTCCTTCACTTTGACCTGGTGATAACCTGACTTGAAATCCAACTTCGTGAAGAATTTGGCATGTTGAAGATGGTCCAAGAGATCATCTATGCGGGGAAGTGGATATCTATTATTTATGGTGATCTTGTTTAAAGCGCGGTAGTCAATGCACATTCTCCAAGAACCATCCTTCTTTGGCACCATCATAATAGGTGAACCACATGGTGAAGTGCTTATACGTATCACCCCTTGGTCTAGTAGTTCCTAGAGTTGTTTCTTTACTTCAGTATTCTCCAGCAAGGATTGCCTATACAACCTGATGTTCGGTAGAGGGGACTCTAGCAACAACTGAATCTCATGCTCTACTTCCTGCTTTAGTGGTAACCCACTAGGAGCCTAAAAAAATTCCTAAAAATATTGAATAATACTATCAAAATCTTGTTTTCCCTAGTTAGAAATCTCTGAAACTTCTACCCCATCTTATTTATCCTTTAACAAAAGTAAACAAAACTGATTATGATTTTCCTGAATAAGTCATTTTGCTTGGTTAGCACTCACCATAGTAATCCGTGTCTTATGTTGGTGTGCCCAGATGTTGTATCTGATCCCATCCTTGACCCATCTATATCAGTTTTCCCTTCTCATAAATATATCATCCTTGATATACAAGTAAGGAATCTCGAAAACAACATCAAAAGCATAAAGTGGAATAACATCAGCTTCTAATACATCAATATACTAGGAATTTATCCCAAACTTGACCTTACATCTTTTTATTACCTGAATTTCAACACCCTTCTTCACCCAACCCAAAGGATAAGGGTGTGGATGATCTTGAGTCTCAAGACCAAACTTCTTTACAACTACTTCAGAAATCAAATTAGATTGAGAACCGGTATCAACCAAAAAATTTACCTTAGTTATCTTGATCTAGAATAGTCTACTCATCTCCTCTTCCTTGTTGTCCATGTTGGTGGTTGTGCATCCAAGCCTCTCATCTACATCAGAGTCATCTTTGATTTCTACCCCCCTTTTGTCTTTACAACTGTCATGGAATTTTTTGAGTCCTTGGTTTGGTTCTTTGGGTGTAACTCTGGATGAAACTTCCAACATGTAGTGCCCGTATGACCATTGATATCACAATTCTTGCAAAAATTATTAATATCTTGACAAGTATTTAAAGTAGTGGCAACTTATTTACCTTTCCCTTTCCACTTACCCTTGTTACTTGTTTTCCCATGCTCTTTCTTCTATTGATTTGTCGATTGCTTTTCCCTTGGTTTTGCTTCTCCTTATATGTTGTATGCTTGCACACATGCTTCATTGATATCTTTGGGCTTCATGGAGATGCCTTTTCTTTGAAGGTGAGTGTGAAGTCCTCCCAAAAATTTAGTCATAATATCCTCATCCCCCAAGTCCATGTTCAACAACATGGCCTGCCTCTAAAACTCCGTAGTATAGTCCTGCACACTTTCACCACTACCTTATCTAAAATAATTCCATTTAATCATTTGTTCAGTCTTGTGGCCAATGGGATAGCATTTAGCTCTAAGTAATTATTTAAATTTTTGCTAAGATTTCACAATAGGACATTTCTTCTTCTCACAAGTGGCTAGATGGGTTTCTCACTAAACTAGAGCGTGTGCATCCATTTTAAGACATGCAAAGGTGATCCTTTGTGCCTCAAAGACATTATGGATGCTAAAGTAGACTTATAGTTGTTTTAACCATTTATCAAGTAACTCTACATCTACTTTTCCTTCAAAAGCTTTAAATTTCAACTTTCGTCTCAACTTTAAAAGGAGCATGATCAGATTTTACCTTTTCTTTTACATTTTAAGTCTCTTCTCCATACTCTTCACCATAATGGTCCTCATGGTGGCTCCTCCCTATGCCAAATTTTTTGGCTAAGCCTCAAACCATTGAGTCCATGGAGTCTTGTTTAACAAAATCCATATTTTTCAAATCTATAAGTTCTTCTTATCTTCTAAACATCATACCCATCATTGTCTCCAGCATCTTGATTCTACGGACCAAGTTCTCTTCCTCCATTTATCCCAGAATTCTATGTTTCCACTTCTTTGTAGAAATATCTGGATCGCAAGGTAAAGACTCTTCACCTTTAGATTTTGTCATTGTCATACAAATCCAAGAATGAATACCACAGTCCTAGATACTTGTTATCTCTGCCTCAACACTCCTTTCTTCTACAAACACAATTCCAACACTAAGAATTTCTTGGTCACTTGCTCTCATGATTTGATAATCCAAAAAATCTCCTTCCTACATGTATTTATATCCCTTATCATGTCCTCCCATGCACTGGAGGATGGGAAAGGTCATAAAAGAGAAGAGACACAAACGTCCTTTCCAATTCTAGGACTGTTTTTTTCAAATTTTATTTATCTATCCAAAAGAGCTAGGACTTTTGCCCAATGCAGACTAGTAGTCACAATACCACCACATTGTCTACACAGTAGTTAAAGGACCACCACCCAGGTTGGATGACAGTTCTATAAGCGCTGCTCTACATAAAGTGGAAGTTCTATTAACATAAAGACAAAACCTTCATTTCTTCATTTTCCTTCTTCGGTGTTGGATGATCTAATGAAGTAGAGTCATTTTGGATCCCTATGGATCACTCATGCAAATTTTGTTTAATATGAAGATGTCAGAAGATGATTTAGTAAATGATCATTTAAATGAATTCAACACAGTTACTAATCAAATAATCTTTGCAGGAGTAAGTTTTGATGATGAAGTTAGGGCTCTTTTTATTTTGTGCTCATTACCTGAAAGTTGGAATACTTTGGTTATGGTTGTGAGTAATTCTATTTCTGGTTCAAAAACTTTAAAGTTTGATGATGTTATTGGTGTGATTCTTAGTGAAGAGATGAGAAGAAAAAGCACATGTGATTCATCTGGTAATGCTCTGAGTGCAGAGAACATGGGAAGATAGAAGGAAAAAGAAAAAGGTCTTGAACACCATGGAAAGTCTAAGAAGGGCAGATCTAAATCTAGAAGCATGATGGTATGCTAGAATTGTGGAAAATAAAAACATGCAAAGAAAGATTATTGGTCTTTAAAATCATGGACAGATCAACAAGAGAGGAGCAAAGAGGTAAATGTAGTAGGTGACGTGTTACAAGATGATCTTATTCTTTCTTTAGATAGTAAATCAAAATCTTAGGTTTTATATTTTGGTGCTTCATTTCATGCAACTCCTAATAGACAATATTTTTGAGATTATGTTCAAGGGAATTTTGGGAAGGTATATCTTGGTGATGATGAGCCATGTAACATTGTTGGAAAAGGTAGTGTTCATGTTAAATTGCATAATGGTAACACTTGGGTGTTAAAGAATGTCAGGCATGTTCCTAACTTGAGAAGGAATATAATTTCTGTAGGGAAATTAGGAGATGAGGGTTGTATGGTTATATTTATAGTAGATTCCTGGAAAGTTACCAAGGGTTCTCTTTTGGTAGGAAGAGGTAAGAAAGTAGGTACTTTGTATTTATCCATTGTTACTACTGACCCATCTTCTATTTTAGCTACTATAGGTATAGACACAACTCTATGGCATAAAAAACTTGGCCATATGAGTGAGAAGATGATGAAGATTTTACATTCACATGGAAAATTGTCAAATTTGAAAAAAATAGACCTGAACTTTTGTGAGCATTGTGTGTATGAGAAACAAAATCACATGAGATTTCTCAAGGTTGGATCAACCAAGAAGGAGCACAAGTTAGAGCTTGTTCATATGGATCTTTGGGGGCTAAATCAGGTATCTTCTCTTAGTGGTTCATGGTATTATGTTACTTTTATTGATGATTCTACTAGGAAGGTTTGGGTTTACTATATAAAGAAGAAATCTGATGTATTTAATAATTTCAGGAAGTATAAAGCTTTGGTTGAGAATGAAACGGGTTTGAAGTTGAAGTGTCTCAAATCAGATAATGGTGGAGAGTACTATAACAATGAATTTAATAACTATTTTTCACATAATGGAATCCATAGGGTTAAGACAGTTCCTAAAACACCACATCAGAATTTTGTGTCAAAAAGAATGAATAGGACTATCATGGAGCATGAGATTACATGCTGGATTTCCCTTACATCTTTGGGAAGATGTTGTAGATATTGTTGTTTACTTGATAAACAAAGGACCTTCAAGTGCTTTAGAAGGTGAAGTACCCGAGGAGGCTTGGAATGGTAAGGAGGTAAACTATTCTTTTCTGGAATTTTTTGGTTGTGAAGAATTTTTGCACATTGATAAAGAGAATAGGACCATGCTATAATCTAAGTCAAAGAAATGTGCTTTCATTGGGTATGGCACTGATGATTTTGGATTTCAGTTGTGGAGTTTGGATGAGAAGAAAATCATTAGGAGTAGGGATGTTATTGTCAATGAAAGGGTTACGTACAAAGAACAACTACAAGATAAGAAGCTAGAAAATTCTGAGTATATGACACTTGATGAGATACAAGATAGAGAAGTGCTAAAAGGGCTGGAAAATCAACAATTTGGCATCAATCCTAGCACACTCAATTTTGATTCTGTAGATCAAAATCAGCAAGAACAACAAGAGCCTCAAAATCTAGAAAATCTTGTGAGACGTTCTACTAGGGTAAGTAAACCTCCTGCATGATTATCTTCATATGAGCTTTACTATTATTTATTGACAAATGGTGGAGAACCAGAAACTTTTGAAGAAGCAATGCATGTAGAAACACGAAAAAAGTTGGAGTAGGGTATGGATGAGGAGATGGAATCCTTGGATCACAACCAAACTTGGGATTTGGTTTAGTTTCCTGTAGGAAAGAGAGCATTACAGAACAAGTGGGTTTATAGGTTGAAGGAAGAAGAAGGTGACAAAAATAGGTACTAGGTAATACTTGTTGTGAAAGGATTTGCATAGGAAAAAGGTATAGACTTTGATGAAATTTTCTCTCCTGTTGTTAAAATGACTTACATTAGAACTATTTTAAGTTTGGTACCTATGGAAGATTTGCATCTTGAACAATTAGATGTAAAAACTACTTTTCTTCATGGTGATTTGGAGCAATAAATTTATATGGATCAGCCACAAGGATACGAAGTCAAGGGAAAGGAGAATTTGGTGTGCATATTGAAGAAGAGCTTGTATGGCCTTAAGAAATCTCTAAGGAAATGGTATTTGATATTTGATAGGTTCATGATAGAACAAGGATATAAATGATATAAAGAGACAATTAACCAATACATTTTCCATGAAGGATTTAGGTGCAACAAAGAAAATTCTTAGCATGAGAATCAATAGAGACAAAACAAGTAAAATACTGACTTTGTCTCAAGAAGAGTATGTGAACAAGGTGTTGGACAGGTTTAGGATGCAGGATGTAAAACAAATAAGTACACCATTGGTAGGGAACTTCAAGTTAAGTAAAGAATAGTGTCCTAAAACACATGACAAAATTGAATATATGTCTAGAGTTCCATATGCTTTAGCAGTTGGAAGTTTGAAGTATGTTATGGTATGCACAAGACCAAACATTATCCATGTAGTGGGATTTTTCAGTAGATACATGAGTAATCCAGGAAAGGAGAAATTGAATGCAGTCCAATGGATTCTCAGATACTTAAGAGGGACCAGTAGTAGACAGTTGTGTTATGGAGGGTCAGAGGTTTCCTTACACGGATATGTTAATACAGATATGGCTGGAGATTTGGATAGTATGAGGAGAACCATAGGTTATGTATTCATTGTTCGTGGCATGAGAGTTAGTTGTATTTCTAAACTGCACAAGATTTTTGCCTTGTCTACTACAAAGGAAGAGTATGTTTCTGCTACAAAAGCAAGTAAGGAGATGATATGGATGCAACGGTTCATGGAAGAGTTGGGAAAGAAGTAGGAGGATTACAAGTTATTTAGTGGTAGTAAGAGTGAAATTTATCTTGCCAAGAATTCAACATTCCATTCGAGAACCAAACATATATAACTCAGGTATCACTTTATTAGATTAGTGTTGGAGGACAGACATCTGAAGTTGGAGAAGATCCATACAAGTTAGAATCCTGCTGATATGTTGACAAAGGTTGTAACAAAAGAGAAGATGGAAGGTTTTTCAGATTCATTAGGTCTTCAAGATTGATCTTGAAGAAGAGAAACATGTTAGAGAAGAGTCTGAGGATGAGTTGTAACAATGGGTTGCAGCAATTAGTCTCCAAGTGGGAGATTGTTGAAGATGTGGATCCTAACTACAAGTTGAAGTGGCAGTTTTCTTTTTCCTTGATTATGGGAGGAATGCATGGCCATGGATAAAAATAACATTGTCTTATTAATAGATGAGATTTGTTATTTTTATGTTTATCTTATTTAAATGCATGTCTTATTTATAAGCATCCTATATTTTGGTTGTTTGTGGTTGAAGCAAACTTTTACAAAGATGTGCACAAGTTATATATATATACATGGATTTACTCTTTGTAATATGAAAAAGAGAGAGAATTGTACTGGGTGAACCACATTAAATATTGAGTTTATTTTGTGATTGCATGCTTCTTTTATTTATGTTTTAATTCCATTTTATTGCTCATCTATGTTTCGATCCTAACAATAATATTGTCTGCAGAATGTCATTGGGAAGAAGTGCAATGAACCTGAACTAGGTGGAAGAATATTAAAGGAAGTTTTAGATCAATTGATTTCTCTATCAAGTGGGTTTAGGTACAGGGATTGCATTCCTCTATTGGATAGGCTTGATTTAAAAGGCCTTGGGTGAAAATAGACTGAGCTTATTGAGATTTTTCATGTGATTTTGGAGAGAATTGTGGATGAACATGTACAGAGAAGGAAGAATTACTGTAATTTGGAGAGTGAGGAATTTTTATATGTGATGTTTTCCTTGTCTAAAGATGAATCCATGGAGATCAAAATTACTCAAAACCATATCAAGAATGTCATTTTTGTAAGCATACTAAAATCCTTTCATTATTTCTTCTATTTTGGGTGTAATTTTGTTGATCTAGTGATGTAAGACTTGATTAATTCTTCTAGAAGTTACAAAAATACACCCTTCCATTCATACACCATCTGGTCAAGAGGTTAGAACACAATGACCTACCATTCATATTGAGGTTAGATTCCATAGTTTTCTAAGCCCCATTAAGTCAATTTCAATTAAGTTTGGGTGAAACCTTTTCCCAGGAAGGGGCACTTATGTAATAACTATTTGGAGTTGGCTGGTAGTTGGAACCAATTGATTTTTTTATTGGTAAACAAGGGTTGAAGGGTCCTTTTTCCCTTTGGTTTGCTTTTCAATTACTAGAGCAATAACAAGCCTGAGACCAGATGGGAGTCCCAGATTCCCAATTCCTCAGTGGAAGTCTAACTTTGGTGGACTAGGTGACATTCAAATAACCCAATGAATAAACCCCCACCTCATTGGTTGGTAATTGAAAATGATTTGTATAGCTTAATCGAACTATTTACATGCCTCCCAAATATTGGTAAAAACAGGTGATAGATCTTGCAATTTTTATTTGATGGTAAAGTTTTTATTGTTTCTTACCACTCTACAAATATTGGGTGTTAATGGAGTTCTAATATTTCCATGTCTGCAACTCCTTTGAATATTCCATGCAACCACTTAAGAATTTGATTCGGAACCATTTTCAGGACCTACTGGTTGTAGGAAAAGATACCTCGGGAGCTACATTGGAGTGGGCAATGTCAATGCCCCATTCGGCGTTTACCCTAGTTCTTGTCGCAATGACCCCTTTTTGTTGAGCGTCGAATGGCTGTGTGAATTTCCGTTGTCTTAGATCTTGTCTCAGTGATGTTTTAGAACCTTCCCTCTCCTTCTTGCGTTCTCAAGTCGTTAATGACACCTTTGTGTGTGGACTGTGTAATGTCCTGTGCGTTAACCTATTTAAAGAAGGATATCACATCAATACGCCATTGCCGTATTCAATTTCGTTATTGCCTTGTGACCTTAGTTGACATTTATTGGTTTGACAATCTTACCTTGAGTTCATTTGATCTTTGACATAGTGGCTTGGTTTCAAGTCTTTATTCTGTCTTCGTGATTTCAATAAAGTGGTTGCAGTTATGATATGCTATCATATCTTGTGGTATCTTGTTGATATCATGTTAACTATATCTAAGGACTTCAATTTTTCCTAAGGTAAGACTTGACGTTTCTAAACAGTATAACCTAGACCTCGACTTTGACATAAACCACAACCTAGGCATTATATTAATCAAGACCCATGGAGTCAAGATCATTGGGAGATTTGACATGAAGCTATGTTTTGGAAAATAGCGACTTTAATGTTAAAAGGAGATTTTAAAAAGGATCACAGATCCGAGTGGAAACATAATTTAAATTGGAATGTTAATGTATTTTGAAATTTGTTTCCTTGGTTAAAGCTGGAGGTGGGTGGCTTTAATAGCCACCTGCCATTGCATTAAAAAACCCCCATCCTTCTTGGCGTGTTCAACTCTTTCTTGCTGGTGGCCGCACTTCCTCCTTCATTTATTATTTCTGATTTAAAATCATTCTTGGTTTCTTGTTTGACTGCCTGCATATCCTTCTCTGACCGCGTGAGATTTTCCTTGGATGGACTGCGTGTGGAGTGTTGAGAGGCATTTTCTTCCTGGTTGCGTGGGGGTGAGAGGCCATTGAAATCCTTCCTGCCAAGGCAGTTTTCTTCCTGGCTCCTCCTGGACTTCTTCCTTCCTCCCTGATTGGCCGCGTGGGTTCTATGGTGGTTTTTGATGATGCTTCAAGCTAGTGAGGTAGGCGTGTTACCTCCACTTTCTTTGGGTGCTGCGAGGTGTGTTCTGGTCGGGAATCCTCTGCAACAACCTGCAACAGTGATTAGCCAGGTGACAGGCATGTTGCAGTATGGCAGAAGCCTTTTTGAGCGCTTCCAGCAAGCAGGTTGTCCAACTATGTTGTTATTTGTTCAGTATCGGATGCATCTCCTCACGCCTTATGCTGGTGCGCAGATCGGGATTCTCCTTCAAGATATTTTATCAAAATCGACTATGTGACAGTGAGAGTGTTACCAGGAGAGCCGAAAGCTCAGAAACCTGAGGCTCAAAAGATGCAGTTGAGCGAGAGTGAAGGAATCGAAGGCAATACCTTCATGGTTACAGGAGGCGCAGGGTTTGTTGGAACCGTGCTATGCCTGGAATTAATGCGACGTGGAGCCGACGAGGTTCGATCACTCGACCTCCGCAAGGACTCTCCCTGGATCACCACACTCCGCCGTAACGGCGTCGTTTGCATCGCAGGTGATATAAGCCGAAATGAGGACGTCGAGAAAGCTCTGCGAGGAGCAGACTGTGTTTTCCACCTTGCTTCGTATGGCATGTCGGGTAAAGAAATGCTTCAAGCGGGACGGATTGATGAAGTAAATATAAATGGGACTTGCCTTGTATTGGATGCCTGCGTTAAGTATGGTGTGAGGAGACTTATATATACAAGCACATATAATGTTGTATATGGAGGAAAGGAGATTGTTAATGGCAATGAAGCATTGCGATATTTTTCACTGGAGGATCATGTTGACCCCTATGGGCGTAGTAAAGCTTTGGCTGAACAGTTAGTCCTCAAAAGTAATGGTAGATCGTTGAAGTATGTTTACCAGCAGCATCAATGCAATTGTTTGGTGATTCAATTGTCTTTCTTTGCAGTTGACAATAATATGAAAATAATTATTAGTAAAGTCAATAACGAAATATTTCGAGACATATATGCAGCCCAAGTGACATTATGTACAACATATCTCCTCTATTACAAGCTGAAGTATGTTCATCTATTCTACCAACCTAAGATTGGGTGTCGGGGGTGCCAGAAAAAGAGATGGAAAGAAACTTTATACATGTGCTATTAGATTGGCAGCAATTTACGGGCCCGGTGAGGAGCGGCATCTTCCAAGAATATTCCGCTTAGCACAAATGGGCCTCCTAACATTCACAATAGGGGAGCCTAGGGTGAAAAATGATTGGGTTTATGCTGATAACCCGATACATGCTCTGTTGCTCGCAAGTATGGGACTTTTAGATGATATTCCAGGAAGGAAAGGAACTCCAGTTGCTGCTGGCCAGGCATATTTCATTTCTGATGCTGCTAGAGCCTTGGTTCGACGTGGCTGCATTGAGGAAGCCCCAAACAGGAATGATAAGACTAACCCTCTCTCTTAATGATTTATTTCCTTTAGCATTTGGATAAATCGATCTTTGCAAGTTTGTTCGAATGCTGTAGATATGGGTTTCTTTTGGAATGTTGATGTGTTTTTGTTTTACTAAATAAATAGCGTTTGGACTCTGGATATTATATAACATGCATCTACATATATTGACTCTTTCTTGAAAGAGATGCCTAGAAAGAGATGGGTTCCAAATGACTTTAATCATAATTGCATGAGCTGATCTCTCTCCCCCTTTACCATTTATCTTAATTACTATTTGACAAGAAGAAATCTCTCCAGTGATTCTCACTTATCGATCTTATAAAGTTGGTTTATCATTTTTCCATGATTATTCCTGTGAACAGTGGTTTCTGTAGAAAATATTGTGGTGTGTGTATGAGATTTAGAATATTCCTTGCATTGTTTTTTATTTGTAGAACATGGCTTGAAAACGGGAATTTTCTTGGAAGACTATGTTTGTCTTTTATTGTGGTTCGATAACGATATAAACCCCTTTAGAATTGGGGGCTTCTATTTGGGGAGACGTACTAGTTTTATTGGTCTTTCTAGATAGCTCCATCTGAGTCATTCGATTATCATTTACCTTGGGGATTATTGAAAACCCCTCACCAGGCCCTCTGCTATTACTATTACTATGAGCTTATTATTAGATTGGAACCCTCCTGAAGCATGCGTTAATGGGTTTTCTATGACCTTTACGAATATGTTAAGCACGCAAGTCATTATCCTGTGTGGATAATTCTATGGCTTAATTTTGAGGCACTACTTGGATCTTTGAATCGGTTAAAGTAATATTGGATACATCGAACTCTCATGAATGTCGACATTTTTCAAGTTTGATTGATATGTGATGTCCTCATGCATATGAATTCAGGCAATGCTTGAAATATGAAATTATAAATTTATCTTATACTTTGACCTTGAAGCTTGTCGAAAGACTTTTTGGTAGGAAAACAGATGAATAGGGAAGTTAAGATAACTACCCTAAAATGGAGTCATGCATAGCCTTAAGTAAAGGTGACAGCTACCATAATGGGACTGTGCATACCATGTATGACAGTAAGGATATAAGTCCACCTAAAATTATTTAACTTCATTTTATAGAACAATAATTAATACCCATAAATTGGGGTATGCAAGTGGAGGTTGAATTATATAACAGGGTATATTATGTTATCAGGTAACCAGTAAGGATAAATATGTTATTTCAATACTTGGTTAACGAGTGGAATATTTTCTGGCATTTACGATGATTATTATGTTAGCTAAAAATTGATACTCACATCTTATTAGGAGTTGAGATAATGTTGATACTTGTATTCATAGTGGCTTGGACCGCGCTTACATATCTTAGCTAGTCAAATGTATCTTTGGCATATTACCAACAGATGACAGTATTGTCGATCATAACTCATTCTTATGAGTTGGACTCTTTTACTAGAAGAAATATATAAGACATGGAAATAAGCAACCAAAAGGATATCAAAATAATATATGAACTTGCTGATTGGCGAAATCTTTGTTAACGTAATTATATTCTTAAAATTGTGAGGTAAATATCAAAATTATACTTACATATAATCATTGATTATCTATGAAGGTTTGATGCTTGGGTAATATCGATGAATAATATAAGATTGATACTTGTATTTATTATATAAACTTAATGTCGTTGGTGCTTTTATTTAATTGAAAGATAATATTGTTGGATACTTATATATGTGAAGTAGGTCGAGGGTATTAGGTGAGCGTTATTATTATTACTGTAATTTAAGTATGATTTATTGCATGGTTAAGGTTGTGTATCTAGTCACTTGGAATTGTGTCCTTATGTAAGCAGATCTTAAAGAAGTGAACATTAATGAGTAGGAAATGTATTATCATGAGATGTGCAGTTAAGTTTTAAATGTATGTTAGAAATTTATTTGATAAGGAGTATTGCAAACTTTCATTTATTTTAATGCTATATGGCATAAATTATTAGGTGAGGTTTATATCTTATCATGCTCAGTTCTAGCAAACTAACTCTAATAAATAATTTTGCAGATGGATTATGCGAGTAGATTAAAGGAAAAGAGTGTAAAAGTTTCATCAGTTCAAATTATGAAGTTCTTTGTAGAAAATTCAATGCATTGTAAATTTTGTAACTTTGCTTGCAAGGAGTTTAGAAGATCTCTTGTCTTGGTATGTTTGGAAAACTACGTGGTGAAGTGTTCTTTCCCTTTTGTTGTTAGACTAGTAACTTACCTTGGTGAGAAATGATATTCAATCATTACATTGGCATAAGTATTGTAAAACCTTGATTTTGAGAATAAAGTATTAAGTCAAAACTCTCTGACACCTTGTAATGATGTGATATAAGTAAAATTAAATGGAGTGGTTAACCCTTATAATATATATTCAGATAAATTAATGTAGAGATGACTTACTTGAGAACAAGATTTCCTGAAGTACTCAAAGGTGAAACTATCCTTGTAAAGTAAAATTTTATAAATTGATATCCCTAGCTAAACTAGTGAACACTACCCCTTTTGGGTGAACTCTTAAACAAGCTTAAGGGAAAACAATGGTTAGTTTCTGGAAGATAATAAGATTTAGCAAGTAGGAGAAGACTTTAAGTGAACTACTCTACAGCGTATAAGAAAATAACTCAGTTGGTAAGATGAATTTGTGCGAATCATATATTGAATCTTTCTGAAAACATAAGTCATGAGTTAAAGGGTGTTTTACCAAAATAAATAACCTTCAATCATTTCTTACTGTGGCTTGCCCTAGCTGTGAGAGTGTCATGTGGTTGGACTTCTATGTTGTTCTGTCAAAAAAAAAAGAAAAGTGTATTATCCTTTTGGGTGTGAACATTTCCGTGCTGACCTTGTGGTCATCCCCGTAACAAGTGGTTCCTAGAGTTGGTTGTAACTTTATGACGACATGTTGTGTCGTGTTATGTGTCGAAGCAAGTCAAAAAAAAAAATCCTGTCTTTTACTGTGTTGTTCGTGTGTGAATTTTTGGGTAGTATTAAAGTTGTATTTTGATAATATTGCAATTTTTAGGAATGCAGCACCAAAAAATTAACATTCTCAAAAACTTCCAACATGTAAAGGGAAATCAAAGTGTGTTACTTTTCAAATGAGAGGAAATTTTTAAAAATATAGTTCACAGAATCCAAATGTAAGGTCAGATATTTGATCAGTGGTTGTAATTTTATGCAAGGGGGTGATGTAATTTTATAATTTAGTGATCTAGAGGGAAAATGGGATAAGTGGAATGGAAGGAACAACAAAAAACATGCAACAAGAGTGTAAAAACGTATTATTCGAATGAAAATAATACATGCATGTGATTGTCACGCAACCATCAGCAAACCCAGACGGTGATTTTTTTACTATCACAATAGATTTGTTGTTGATGGTTTTATTAGTTTAACCATGAACTAAGTATGTCCCCTACTCCATATATTTTCTAAATTATAATATTGGCATATAAATGTTGATAACTTGCATGTTTTTTTCTCTAATTATCATAAATTTGTACTAGTTAATGAAATAAATAGTTATGTACCAACTAGAACATCAATGATAATATGGGAGAGTGATCATTTATGTACCAATAAATTATTTTATATCTCTACAAATATTAGTCATATACAAATATATTATTTTCTTTGATATTTAAATATTGCAATAGAATTGTTCAATATATATATTTCATAATCAAATGAAATTTAAATAGAAAAGGTTGAAACAAAATCATCAAAACAATTATATCGAGCTCTAACAAAAACATAAAAAAAATGTATGTAAAGTTAATCTAGGAAAACATTAGCATAAGATTGGATATTATAAATTAAATATAATTAAAAAATAAATGGAGACTTCAAAATGATCATTCACATAAAGTGTTAACTCCACATATTTTGAAACTAATCCACTAGATATCAACCCCACAACAACCCCATTATATGAATACCTATTGAAATAATAACTATTAAATATAATAATATTCATAAATAAAAAATATTGAGAGCTCAATTGTTAAAATATGGAGTTTATATTGTCGTCACCACAATATGTTAGATATAATGTTTAAGATAAAAAAAAAATTATTCCAAAAACTAATAAGATAAAAACATATATACTTTTAATATAAGTGTTTATGTTTGAATTTTACCCCTAAAACATCATAACTTACTAAGAAGATAAAACAAAAAATAATGGTGATAGTGTCAACTAACATTAAAAATTATCTTAATGCTTTATTAAGAGTTAGTCCTTCATAATTCCAAAGCTATACAAATATTATTTAAAACTTCACCACATCAATCAAGGATAATATTCTATTATTTTCCGAGTCACAGACTTCATAATCTTGAATATCACACCTCAGCCATGTATTTTTTTATCAGGGATTCCATTTCAGTTTTGAATGGTTTCATCATTAATGGAGGCATCGCCATTCGTATTTTTATTCCATCCAGCATGTTCTTGGAAGGTCGTAGAAATATAAAATAACTTTTCATGTCCACCACACTCTTTGTATCTTGTTACACAGGGCTTATATTCACTGCATCTCCCCACCCAAAATCCACTTCATACCATCCTAGTAGCCTCCAATCACTGACTTCAATTACATTTTCATGCTTCATATTCACATCTAATTCAATTGGCTTTGTCACAATTCTTGAGATGAAATTCTCCTTCAAAAATATTTTTTCTTTCTTAATAATCATTGCAACACGAAAAATGGATCCACTTAAGAGGTCTTGGACGTTATCCGTTGCACTTGCCAAACCAATAGCATTACCATAGTATCCCTCTAGAAGAGGGGGATTAAATGATCTCCTCATGTTGACTGGAAATATAATCTTCACATTCTGACTATGTGGAATTTGAAAAGCCCTTGTCCTTGCTACCCAAACCATTGCTGTTAAAATTTCAAATGTAGAGAGAATTTCTTTGTATTATTCCATAATGCATTGTTTGATATGCTTTATTATATTTAAGTTTACAAAAAAAACTTGTACTGTTCGAAAAAAATTCTCTGCAATTAAATGTGGACATGTAAAGTCATGTTGATAAAATTGGATGTACATACTATCTTCAAACTTCACAAGTTCTCTATTCCATATTGGTTCCAATGAGGGCTTTAGCCCTCCCCTTGCGATATCTGCCATGCCTTGAAGAAATTTCCCTAATCCTATTCCATCACATTGATTATGGTGGAAACTTATTCCCACAACAAATCCCCCACATGTAAAATGAGTTACCTACATGAAAAACACATGACAAAGAGAACACATAATATAAATACAAAAATGTATGACAACTTTAGAAACACTTAATTTCAAATTATTTATGATAAATAAATTTTTTAATCAACTAAAAACAAAGAAGATGAATACGAATATAAATAAATACCACCATTAAACAATTGATTATACATATAAATGAAATGAATTTAAAAATAATAATTGAAAAGATAAGTTCTCTTCAAAGATAACCATTATATAAATAGTAAGAAAGTTGATTTAAAAAACCCTAAAAAAATTTATTCTTAAATTAAGCATTATACAAATAGAAAGAAGGTTGATTAAAAAACCCTACCAAAAATTATTATTAAATATTTTTTTATCAAGTATCCTATATATGACCTTCAAAACAAAAATAATTTCATGTAAGAAGTGTCTTCTATATTAAATTTCCAAATTTATTTATTTTTATACTTAAGGTTTCTCTAAATGGAAAAAAATTAATCATAAATTAGTCTACAAGAAAAAGAGTTACTTTGACTAAGTTATATTTAATATTACATTTTAATAATAAATAACCATACATATTTAAGAATATATGAAATATTTTGTCAAAAAATGTCACCTATATATACTTTTTAAAAATGATACAAGTTTAATTACAATATAAATGACATTCTTTCAAATATATTTTTTTGTGAAAAATATTAATTAACATTTAATATAAATTGTCACAAAACTACAAGTTAAAAGTCCTTACTGATATTATTATATCCACTCTATTTATTATGCTAATAAGCGTAGGGCCGCAGTCGAAAAGCATTTACCATTGATAAAAATTATCTCAATAAGAATTGTCTTGGTAAAATAAATACAACTATTTCTTCTTATTTTTGCATCCTTAAAAATTGGTGCTTTTGTCATGTATCTTGACCACAAGTCTCCAATGTTAGGATCAGGTTCATTCATCCCTAATCGCTTGAACATATCACTAGGCTCTTCCTCTTCTCCCATCATGAGTACCTGTAATGCCCGCTGGGCATCGGATTCTTCTTTTTGCTGACTGCCCTCCACTGCCGCCTTGCCTCCTCCCAACCACCCAACCTGCCAACTTTTATGTCTGTCCTTGCGGGAGGAGTGGGCGGAGTCCCATTTTTCTTTGCCGTGATCTCTTTTTGATCCTCTATTCAATGCGTATGGGTATGACAAGATGGATTAGATGAAGCTACAAGCTAGTGTACCAGGCTGTCCAACTGCGTTGTTATCTGTTCAGTATCAATACATCCTCAATTCAAGATTCTCCTTCAGGATATGGTTATCAAAATCGACTGTGACAGTGGGAGAGTTACCAGGAGAACTGGAGAAGACTATTGCCTTGTTTATTATCACATTTTTCCTCATATACTCCGCTTTCATTTCTATGATGTTGGTATGTGTTGAAGGATGCCCTCCCGTGGAATTGAGAGCACTTTTGACCTTCAAGGCCAGCTTGATTGACGGTTGGGATAATCTGCTGAACTCGTGGGAGGACTGCTGTGTAAGGAGTGGTGTCGGCTGTGATAAAATAGAATCTGGGGGCCATGTAACTAAGCTAGATCTGAGTGATTTGGGGATTTCCAGTGTAAATCATCGCAATATTGATTCATATTTGTTTCGACTGAACCATCTCAAGTATTTGGATCTGAGTGGTAATTATTTTACGGGGATTTTGCCAGCAGATTTGGGTTCTTTAACAAACTTGACATATCTAAGTACAGCTGGATCCAGATTTCACGGAGTAATTCCACCCCAACTTGGAAAGTTGTCTTCCTTGCGTTATTTAAATCTGTTTGAGTCGTCTGATACGGAAGACGAAAGTGAAGGAAGATTTTTTTTACTTGAGAAGTCCTAGCTTAGAGTGGATGTCTACCATGTCATCGCTACAATATCTTATATTGGAAAATATACAGGTCAGTGATATGAGTTGGAGCAGTTTAATTGGTAGTCTCTCACGCATGAAACATCTGAGTCTGTCTAGTTGTAATCTTTCAGCATCAACCTTCCCAGTTTCTTTGACGAATCTTTCCTCCCTTGTTTTTCTTGACTTGAGTGATAATGAGATTTCAGGATCATTACCTATCTCGATAGGAAATCTCTCTGCTCTTACTGACTTATATTTAGGTCATAATGAACTGAGTGGAAGTCTTCCCCTATCATTTGCTGAACTCTCTGCTCTCACTGGTTGTGATGTTAGTGCTAACCAGTTGAATGAAAGTATTCCCCCCCTGCTTAGTCTACCCTCTTCTCTTCATTGGCTAGATCTCTCAAACAACACTATGGTTGGTACAGTTTCCGACCAAGTTCTCTTTCAAAATGCTTTCAAGTTGGAAGAACTGTCTTTGTCTGGCAATGGATTGACTCTGAATATTAGCTCAACGTGGATTCCACCATTCCAACTGGAGGTGTTACATTTGAAAGGATGTAAAAATTGGAGGTCCAATCCCGGGTTGGATTTCAACTCAATTTTTTTCTCGGGGAATTGGACTTATCAGCCACCAAAATTGTCGGAAGTCTTCCTTCTTGGCTGTGGAAATTTTCATCACAGTTGAGAAGTCTAGACATTTCTGACAATAACTTGGAAGGTCTTCTTCCAGCTAGTCTGGATGCTCTGCCAAATCTTCAGATTCTGCATCTGCAAAATAACAGTTTGCAAGGAGAGATTCTTTCAAATCTAGCCAGCTTATCAGAGATATTGATCCTTAATATTGCAGATAATCGGTTCAAGGGTGAGATTCCTAAGGAGCTTGGCATGTTGACAAAGCTCAGGTCATTGCGCATGGGAAAGAACAACCTGCAGGGACTTTTCTTTCTACTCTAAGAAATTTATCATACTTAGAGGTGCTCGACGTGGGGGGAAAACAATTTGACAGGGAACATCCCTGATTGGATTGCAAATTGTTCCAGTCTGCGAGTTCTTGTAATGAGATCCAACAATTTCGAAGGTAAACTACTTCCGCAGATCGGCCAAATGGAAGAGCTTCAAATTCTAGACATTTCTTCAAATCTTTTGTTTGGTGAGATCCCGGATACATATCTCAATTTCAGAGCCATGGGAGACAGCGAACTGGATGGAGAGAGAGCTGGACGATTGGTGAGAGTGAAAAGGATGGAGACAGCTATGTGGATGGTTTACATCTAAATATCAAAGGATCAAACTTGGTTTGCGAATACGTAGTTTACAGCCTCACATGCATTGTTTTGTCAAATAACAGATTGAGTGGTCATCTTTTTCCTGGAGTTGGAAATCTAAAAGGACTGATTATTCTCAACCTCTCCATGAACACTCTGAATGGGCCAATTCCAGATAGTGTGGGAAATTTAAAATGGTTGGAATCGTTGGATCTCTCTCTCTCAACATTCTTTCAAGACAGATTCCATCACAGCTTGGTCTTCTCGATTCTCTAGGATATCTAAATCTGTCTTACAACAATCTGTCAGGCAGGATACCAAGGGATGGTCATATGTTAACATTTGATAATTCATCATCATATTTAGGAAATCCACATCTGTGGGGATGCCCTCTTGAGAGAAATTGTTCTCTACCTCATTTACAACAGTCTGCTCCACCAGTACCCACAATGGATGATGAGGAAGAGAGAGATGAAGGGTTTCCATGGTTTTGGATGTGTTTTGGATTGGCAGTTGGAATGGGATTTTCTACAGTGGTCATGGTGCTTACTTTACATGTGAGGTGGAAGAATGAATGCTTTCGACTGGTGGACCGCTTAGAACTGGTGCACCCAGATTCCAGTACCTACAGTTCTTATGCTGACCCGTGCGGAGTCTGTACGACCTGTTGAAGCTGGAGAAACAGGAAAGATATTTCTACACTTTTCTACTATTATTTTATTTAAAATATTGTGAAATTGAACCACTTTTCCTTGCATTGATTTGTCAGTTGGATGTCATGATGGGAGATTTCCCTTTCTGCTTGTGTCTTCTTGTTTTAGCTTTTATCGTTGACAGTATGTGGGTCGAAAGGATGCGTGTGCCCTCTCCTTTGAATGTTATGTTTCTCTTACTCGAATGATAGAACTTCGTCTGTTTGTTTATGTATTAATTCTTCTCTGCGATTGAGTTGCAAGTTATTATGTTGATCAAGCTAGTATTTTCGATATCATGGAAGTAAGTTTACAATAACTATGAAGCCCCCCTTCCTAGCACCCAAGTTTTCCTTTGACGTTTTTTTTGTTAGCTCCTTCGCAAGTCCCTTTGATAACCTTTTGGCATCGAGAAAGAAAGGTTGGAGGATTGTGTGAGCAATGCGTGGGCTAGCCAGTGTAGAGTTTTGGTATTAAAACTAGTAGAATGAAAAGGTTTGTTTGCAACGTGTTTTGCCGTCTCACGTGTTTAGACTCTTATACTATCTTTCATCTTGTTTCTAGGATTTTAAGGCCATCCTCAAGAAGTACCTTGACCATCCCTATCAACTTGAACCATAACAAGCTTTTCGGATCAACTAAGCTCGAGGTTCATTGTGCGAATCCAATACCTCGTTGACACTAGAATAGTTTGGTCTAATCTCCCTCTCAGAATTATTGTTGATGGCGCTCTTCTATTCTTTCCTAACTTGCATTATTTTCTCCCTTGTAATGTTAACGCTATTAATTAATATTGGTCATTTTTTATGCACGTAATTACCGTAATAGTTTGTGATGGAGATTTCCTTAAATGTGATTGACCTTCGGGAAAAACTCAGCTTTCGTGTGATAATCTTATGAATTCATAACGGAAGGTTTTGTTTTGATAATGTCACTTATAAGTTATGTTTGTATCTTTGTGTGACGGTTGACTGTGTTACCAAGGGTTGCCTTAAAGTATGGTTGTTTCGGGAAATGGATAATTTATTTTAAATTAATCAAACATTAGAATTTTTGTGGAAGTTTGCAAACCTTTAGTGTTATAAAATTGTTGATGACATTATTGTATACTCTTGTTGGACGAAACCCCCCCCCCCTCTTCTCTCGCGTGTTTGCTACTAGCTTGTGAGACTTTGACCCTTCCTGGATGATTGGTAGATCTCCTTGTAGTTAATGGTCGAAACTAGTATACTATGCCTTAGCTTCGAAACTTATGTTGTGTGTTTACTCTAATTGATTTCCGGTTTGAAACTCATTTATACATGACTTTTTGTGTTAAAATTTTGGAACCCGTGTTTCCCCTTTCTTGGGCCGATCAACTTTTGTATTTTTAGAAATATATTATTTTAGCCTATGCGTTGGTATCTCTGATAAAATTCTAGATGGATGGTCTATTTATATCAAATCTCAATCTTGTAATTATTGTTTAATTACTTACTTGATGGGAATTATGTTTCTGCTAGATTGTTTGTTTTCTCCTTATAGGGCCAAGGGCCATTCTCATGTGATTGTTACTTTCGTTGCATTTTCTCCTGACTGAAGTACAAGGTCTTCTCCTTCTTTGATTGACATGTTATAGACCTTATTATAACTTGATGTGCTCGTAGTGTTTAGAGGTTTGACCCAAAATCTTGTAATAAAGTGCTTTCTTTTCATGATATTGTTAGATAATAGTTATGGTGGTTTTGTGTAGCCTTATCTTGCTCAGTTCTCGTGAACTGACTCTTGTAGAAAATTTGCTGCAGATGGATCTTGCGTGTAGATGAGGGATAGATTTGTAGACTGTTGTCATCAACCTCAGTTGAGAAGTTCCTTTGCTCGAAACTTTTTTTATGTTGTTAACGTCCAGTGGAAAGTTTAAAAGAGGATTAATGTCTTAGTATAATGTATTGTGGACTTGTCATCTGAACTTTGGAAACCTTGTATTGTTTGACCATCATTGAAATTATAAGAAAATTTGGTTATTGTTGTTGAGTGACTTGTAGAGTATCAGTATTTTAAGAATTGATGTAATCTTGTTTTGTTCCTCGTAAATGAGTGTTGCTTCAACTTTGCCTTGAGAATAAATTCTGAGTTAAACCTTGCCATGACTTAGTAATAAAGTGTCATAAGTAAACTAACATGGGATTGTTTAATACTTCAGGAAGTTAAATTAAAAGTTGTATTCAAATAAAGTAACGTAGGGGTCACCAACTTGAGAGCAAGAAATTCTCTAAGTAAACAAGGGCAAGACTATCATTGCAAGTAAACTTTATAACACGATAACCCTAGCTCCTCTAGTGAACATTATGCCTTTCATGGTAAAATTTGTAAAATGACCCTAAGGTGAAATGAACTGTTAATTGTTTGAGGATAATAAGGTTAAATAAATAGGAGAAAACAATTTTGAAACCACACAATCTATCTCTCAGCCATTTGGAAAGTAAATTCTTTTACTCCTTGATAATACTTTTAGCGAAGCCTAAGTAAAGTTGTTAAATCTGGTTAAGAGCCCTAGCTTCAATTTAATACTGGCAATAACTGATGAGGTCCTAAAAATGTTTCATCTCGACCTTCTCCCCCTAACCCTTTTTCAAGGCACCTTATATCTCTTCTCTTAAGTGTGTTGAACTTAAAACCATGTTGTCTTGTGGGTAAGAACGAAACTTAGTAGAATTAGTGGTGAGCAGATGGCCTTGTGGAATTGAAATTCTCCTTTTTCTTGATAAACGAATTAAGCAAATAAAGGTCATAATAGAGAAGATTTAAAGCTAATCACTCTGTGTAAAAAGAATAAAATTTAACTTGGTAAGATGAATTGTATGAATCATATCCCGAGTCTCCTTGAAAACGTAAGCTAAGAATTGCAAGATGTCCTTTTAAAATAAATAACCCTCAAGAATATCTCCTTGTGGTTGGCCATAACTGTAAGTGTGTTCTGTGATTATACTTCGATGTTGTCTTGTCAAAAACAAAAGTAAATTGTCCTCGATATGTGTGAACGTTTCTGTGCTGCCTTTATGGCCATCCTTGTATCAAGCTGTTCATAGTGTTACTTGTATACTTGGTGATGACATGTTGCGTCATGTTATGTGTCAAGCAAGTCAAAAAAAAAATTATCTTGTATTTCACTGTGTTGTCCATGTGTGATTATTTGGGTCGTTACAGTACCACCGTCTCCTCCATACGGTCTCATGAGTTTTCTCTTGGCTCTTTCTCTCACCATATCTGATCAACATCATCATATTTTCTTATCATTCTCACTTCTCAGTTGGTTCACAAATTCTTAGGCAGCTATTTTACTAAAAATATTCCACTTGACCATATATTTAAAGTGCAAAGGTGATAGAGTGAAAGGATTTACATCTAAGTGTAAAAGCTACATGTGACCTAAACAAATTTGGAGTTGGGCTTTTTAAAAATGAGTAGAAATATACACTTTTCTAGTGCTAATAAATATCTCAATATCAATAGTCTTCGTATAAATGGGAAAAATATGGGAAAATATTGAGAAGTCACAATGGTGCAAATTAATTTTTATATCTATGTACACACATCTATTAAAATCGTCCATATAACACACACAAAAATGAGCAGACACAATAATGCCTTACAACACTTCTTTAGAAACCAGTTTCCTGTTATGCAGTAGTCATATATGAATTTAGGACTTAGTATTTTACAGAAACAATCATTACATAGGCATCATAGCGCTACCATTTTCTAATACAACTACACATTAAGGAAAAAAAGTCCTTGTTTGAGGTGTCAAATCCCTAGGTGGGCATGTCCACCCATATCTGGTAGAATTATGCCCTCCTAAGACAATCATGGTGTGTGAGGTTGATCCAGATGAGTCTATCCTTAAGTTCATTTCCCTCACTCATGAGAACCACTTAAAATCTCACATGCTTATTGTCCATTTCATTTGTGAACATTTTTTAATACTAGTGAACTTTTGTCAATATCAAACTTAAAAATCCTCGTTATTTCCTTTAAATTTTATGTATTGGGAAATCATCCTAGTTCCCGTGATAATTCAAAATATGTAAAAATTCTTTCAAATCATTTTTTTTCTTTACAATCCATCCAGATCATGTTATTCTCCATGTGTGTGTGTGTGTGTGTGTGTGTGTGTGTGTGTTTGTTGGCCATCATCCCACCATATATAATGTTATTGTAAATATCCTACATGTAGAAATCATTATTTTAGTTATGCACAACATGTGAATATGATGACTTGGAGTACTTACAATATTTTATGCATCAAAGAGTGGATAATTTTAATATTCTATTAATATAAAAATTTATAACAACACAGAAATATGTACTTTTCAAATAATATTGGATATTATTGGTTAAGTGGCTATTACAATAAAATCATCATGATATAATAATAGTATTTCAATTGGGATGACCATCACCTCTACCTTTGTTTGTTGAATTCCTTTCAAAACCATCTTGTAATGTGTGTTCCTTGTACCACACCTTAGACGCTTCATTATAGATATAATTTAAAGATAAAAGTACCAATCCTTATGTTCATAAATGTTACTCTTCCAAATATACAATACCTTGAAAATTTTCATCTTCTCTCTTCATAAGTTTAAAAAAAAAATTGTCATCCTAAATATTAGGGTAGAATCATGTTATGTTCTTGCATAACCCAGGTTAGATCGGGGTGGGGGGTTCCTCTTGGAAGGGAATATTTGTAGCGGGAATATGGATTGCTTCAAAATTTTCCCATTGGACGAGTTGATTGACTTGGGTAGCTAAGGTTTGTACGGACATAGGTTGGGTGTTGTTACCAATGTATTATAATGCTCATTTGATGATACCCATGGACTTAGTCTATAAATAATGTTCTTATACATTAGTGTTCATTTTTCTGAGGACTTTGTATCCGTACATGATTTCCAGTATAAGCTTTAGAGCTCTCTAATTTGTTACAGGATTCCAAATTGGGTCACCATCGTCCCCTGAATTTCAACAAGTGGGACAGTACCACATCTATTCCTACACCCAAATTTCAATACAAAAACCTCATGTGCCCACAGTATTTTAGCTTTCATCTAGAAACTATAATGCAGGGAACATATTCTAAAGGATCCTGGTTGGATTAAATTTGTCATTTTCCGGGCTTGTGAACATGCCCCCGTAAATGTAGACCACTGATACATCTGTCCTTGATAGACCTACTTGCCCCTTATGATGACAAAGATGGAAAATGTTTCCATTACCCTATTGTCGTGCATGCATGAAACCATTGTCAAATTTATTTTTTTGTTCCCACCTGAGGACGTGCATCGGCTAACAAGTTTACCTTTCGAAAATAAGCCACATAGGTTAAATAGCAAAGTTAAGTCCTAGGTAAAAACAGAATGAAGACAAATAAGTCCTCTTGGATAGTCAAAACCTCATTACAATGTATAGGTCATGATGAGTAATTTTATTAATACTCAAAATAGTTTCTTCGTGTCATGTTTTCTAGAATCGTTACTTAGGATATACACAAAGGATCTAACGTTCATCACTTTCTGTAAAATTCATGTTCCTCTTAATCGATTATCAACCAGGCCTTCCTATCATTACAAGGTATACATACTATTAGAAAATTTCTTTCCTGTAGTTGCTTCACTTTTTCAGTGCCAGGATTGTAATTTTTACAAATGTAGATGTGTAGAAACATTCCCTATAACAGTGGTAAAAATTTCCTTTAGTGTGATTCTCATTACGGACAGCTAACAGGATCATACAATTTTTTTGGCATCCATCCCGATGCACTTCCATTTGTCGAACTGAATTAAAATCAGATCATCTCCCATAAGCCCGCAAAGTCAATCAAACTGACTAAACCTCGACCCATTGTATTTTGCTTGTTACAATTTGTATTACTTGCTTTCTATAATGAAGCATACTTGGACGAATTGATCTAAGAACATACAATTCTCAAACCTTACATATCAATGATAATCATGATTGGTCTTAGTCTCGAAGAATAACAGGTAAAAGTTACATCATACTGTATTCATCTAATTCATAAAGATTTCAATTGTGAATATTTAAAATAAAATACTAATTGATATTGATTATATTTTCCTAGAGTGAAAGTTATAGCTGCAGCATTCCTCATATTGGAGGCAATTGCTAGAGGTAAAGCCCCTCCAAAGGTCTCTACTGATTCTGACATGGATTAGTAGCAGAATGAAAACTAGTAAGACCTTCGTCAGAATAGTGACCTAGGGGGTCGATATTTCACAACACGTTTTTTACTCATCACATTTAACTACATGTATGAATAATGAAGTTATCTTTATATTATAAATTACATGATTCAAACTCATGTTTACTATAGATTAATGTATTCTAATATTTGCAATGGTTATATGTGTGTCTACATGTATTGTATATCATGGTGAGAGACATACTGAGCTACTGGATGCATGAAGATTCAAACTCATTCTGTCTCAAGAGATTCCCCTAACTATCACGATTGTGTCTCCATCTCACTGCGAGGTGCAATATGTTTACAGTCAGTTTGATTCACATGTTTGAGAATTCAGTATACAATTTATTGTAGGTCATTTACAAACACCAACCATGTATAATCTAATCAATTTTTTCATTTGCTCCATGTAGGTAATATGGCTTTAGGTCATATTCCACTTGCAAGGAGGCCACCAATTCCTCATGAACATGTTAAGTACAAACACAAAGGAGAACTTCAAGATAAGAATATACAGGTTTCGTTGCAGAGTCAGCAGGAACATGTTCATCCTGCTACAACTGAATTTCCTGGGTTTTTCTACTGAGGATGGGGGTATTTATCGACTGTAATAGCCACCATCAAATTTCCAATCAACTATCACTTCCTATGATGAGGAGTATTTACACTATTACGATAGTGGGGATGCAGCTAAGAGTTAACTATTTTGACACCCATCGATATGATTCAATCTACTCCGCCTCCACATACAAAATGTGCATGGAATACAGGGTAGTGACTCTAGCAAAAAAACCCAAAGCGTTGACTCCAGTAAACAGATGAATGAAAAAACATTACTTGTATGGGTTAGAAAATTCTGATATTGACGATAACATGGGGGAAAAAATTCAAGAGGTTGATGAGAGCACGTCTGATTGTGGAAATATGGTGCGGTCTATGGGAAAGATGTAGTAATTTTTTTGATAAATATAACATTTTATGAATCTAGATATTTAGTGAATTTACTGCTCAAATGCTCATTCACTTGGTTCTATTGCCATAGAGAGCCAACCAGCATGGTAGGATGTTTTGCTAATGCAAAGCTCAAGTCAGACCGTGTATCAATTTCATGACAAGTAATGATTCACAATGATGGAATCTAATAGACTCATAATGTTAAGTCAGGTTGGAAAACTTGCTCATATGCTGACAGCATAGACTCTACTTGACAATTATAAATGCTCTAATTCAGACAAGACTAATGTTTTACATAGAAAATGCAAGAAATAGAGAAAGCTGTTTATAAGTGGGCATTTACTCTCTTACATGAAAAACTAAATATTATCTGATATAATAACCAGGTGCAATATAGGTTTTTTCATATCTATTCCTAGATAGACCTAAAAATTTAATCATTTCTATTTTACAAGAAAAGACTATGAAAATTTTAATCCTAAAGAGGCAGCTATTTTTGTCAATACACATTCTCTAAGAATGCCCTTACAAAATTCTGAATTCTTATCCTATATAGTTGAAGGAAAAACTCATTTTTAGGTAATAAAAAAAATAATACATTGAGAAGGATAATAAAGGAGCATAATATGGATTCTCCAGAAATATTACTAAAGGAAAATGGGTACTTTATCCACAAATTTGTCCACAATTTGTTTGTGGATGTCTCGTTCAAAATTGTGAATCCAAATTTGTGGACTCCACCCACAATTTTTTTGTGAAAGTATTAAATGTAACAAAAAGTTGTGATTAAATCCACAATTAAAAAAATTGTGAAAAAATCACAAATTATTAATTGTGGCATTTGTCACAATTTTGATATTGTTACATGTCAACAATTAGAAAAAAATGTGGTCATTTCACAATTTTTAAAAATTTGGTGCACCCATAATTTTAAAATTGTGACATATACTATAGTAATAAAAGGGTTGTTATTCCAAAATTATAAATTTATGACTATTTAAAAAACAAAATAGTTTTTATTTTGCTTTTTACACAACTCTTTTAAATTTAATAGTATTTTTTTGATATATTTATATTTACATATCTTTACTTTTACATTGTGTACTAATATTTTAATATAATTTTAAAATATTAAATTAAAATCTTTTATATTGTATTTGAGTACCAATATATAACCATTAAAATATCCTACATTACAAATTTTAAATTATTTATTATATAAAATAACGAATCTAAAATTAAGGAAAAAACTTTAAAAAATATTTTAAAAGCAGTCAATTACCTTGATACTCAAATAAAGGATATTAGAAAATATTATAAAATTAAAATATAAAATAAGTATGAATATTCTAAAAAAATAGTATTATGGTTGGTAATCTTTACCAAAAAAAATAAGAACTTAAATATAAAATGCTAATTTTAAATATTTTTATACAGATATTTTAAAATATTCTTTTGTTAAAAATCTTTCATAACTAAAACATTATTCAGCCCATTATTTGAGATAAAACAACCTATCATTTATAATAAAAATAAATATTAATATATCCATATACAGCCTAAACTAAATCAATAGATATTTTTAAAAAAATAAAATTTATAATAGTATATTCTATATTTCAATGATAAAAAATTTCTAAATCAAGTATGAATACGACTCTTGAAGTTTAGAATTTACTAAAATATAATTTTAGAAATAATTTCATGGTAGGGATTTTGGAATTTGCTGGAATACACGGTTAAAATATTAAATATTCATGATTTGTAGAATTCGGGATGAAATCAATAGTTCTCTAAAACTAATGAAATATATTTTTGGAATCTAATCATTATCTATTTCTAGTGTCTAACTTTGACCTTTACGAGCAACTACAGAAGTATAAAGAGCATCACTTTTACAGGAACCTGCATGTATACAAATGAAACATTATATAAACTTCTTTAAAAAAGTAGATTATCTTAATATTTAGTGGAAGATAGGGCCATCATAGTATATCTGTAGATCTTTATGGAGAAACTGAACCTGCAAAATAGACAGAAAAATGCATAATTTTTAAACACCCAATCCATACATGAAGCTTTTAAAACTAAATGGAGACCATAATAAACAGAAGTAAAGATTAAAGGATGAAACTGGAAAAACCCAATGATTCATCGGCCGCTATCCTTCACCAGTGCCAATGAAGATGTCTTTCCTATTTACTTTGTTTCCAGAAAAATTAGGTTTTCAATCTTTTCATAGGGATCAATGCCTCAAATCATGGAAATTTAGGTTTTAAATATTTTATTGGCACGGATCTAGTTCACGGATAAATATCCCAACCATTAGATTATTTCTTATCAACGGTTTATAATGTAATGTTATTTGTTATGATATCCATTTAGTTATAGATATTTAATGATAACCATCATTATAAGATTAAATGACATCCATCCCAATGGAAGTATAATTCTAAGAAGTGATTCCATGAAAGTCTTGTTGCTAACATAATTTATAGATTATAGTGTATGAAAAAACATTATAGAAAAAATATTTTAAAACGGATTCTTTATATTATCATACTCAGAATAAGGATGAAAAAATATTGTGGATATTACACAATGTTTCTAGAATATAAATTTTCTAATATAATTTAGTTACATGATGTAATTGGTATGTAATGAATCATATAGTGACATTGTGGTGAGTTTCCGATCTAATTTTAAAATGTAAAACATTAATTATTTTTATTATTTTAATATAGTGTGGATAATCCACAATTATTAATAGGGGAATGTAAAGCCTCCACAAGTGTTAAAATTAATATTAATGTGAGTTTTCTATAATTTTAATGGTTTTGAGACATGGATTCTAAACAATTTATATTTTTAAATCTCTAGTAAATTATTAATAATTATATTGAGATTAAAATCTCTTTTTTTTTGTAAATGTAAAATATCAACAATTTGAGGTAGATGTTGTACTATATTTCCCTCAATATGTACATTATATATAGTTTTTAGATAATATATTATTAATGCATTAGCATTGTAGAATTTTTATAAATTCTATTAGAGCATAAAATTTTCCACAATGTTGGTATTTTATATTTTTTGGATAATACAAAATGAATGTTTGTAGTAGTGTTTGTGATTTTTGTTTGTATCGAAGAGTTTAGTGAAGTAAATTGGAAATCTTACGGTACATTATTTTGGGTTATTCAAAGACTCAATAAATTTCAATTTAAAAATTTGTTTCCTAAACCAAAATGCAAAAATGTGAATTATCCAATATAAACAATGCACAAATACAAGTTTATTATTACAAAATTGTAATATATCGATATCATATTTTGTAAATAAAATCTATCAATTTTGTTTTTTTGTTGATAAATCACTTTATTTCTACTACAGTTTATTTTTTATGAATAATATTATGGATAAATAAACCTACTTCTAGTAATTTTTACTATTAAATTTTATATTTAGGTGTTTATAATATATTAATTTTAACTTGAATGATGAATATTTCACAATTTTGAATTTGACATTTATGAAGTAGTGGAAATATTTTTCAAAACATGAGAAAATGTGATTTTTTCACATGAAATTTCAATAATGTGGATCTTTTACAAATTAAAATGTGAATTTTATGACATTGTGTAAAATCTACAATTTAATTTGTAGAAGCTATCCCTTCAATGTTGACAATTCACAAATTTTCTACAAAATGTATTTTTTGTGGATAACAATATGGATAAGTTATCCTACTTCTTGAGGGAATAAAATAATAATAATAAAAAATACATCTGAAATGGTAGAAGGAAATTTTCTCCTTCAATGCAAATTTGGGAAAAGTGAAATGGAAATCTCCTCCATGGATCTTCCTCTTGCTCCTTCTTCATCCCTGCAAACTTGTGCAAAATGGAGGCCACAAAAGAAAAATAAAAGTTAAAAGGAAATCATAAAGATGAGGATTACGGATGTAGGAGAATCCCTAAGATCTAGGAAT
Source organism: Taxus chinensis (assembly GCA_019776745.2). NCBI lineage: Eukaryota > Viridiplantae > Streptophyta > Pinopsida > Cupressales > Taxaceae > Taxus > Taxus chinensis. The sequence goes on along the minus strand of JAHRHJ020000304.1, from coordinate 26,032 downwards.
GACGATGAAAGAATCTAAGGGTCCATATTAAACCGTATAACATAACATGGGTGGGCATAGACATTTTAAATGGGTATGAGTGAATTAAATGAATGTGGTGGGTATATTAAAATCAAAAGGGGTTACTAGAAAATAATTCTAAGGGTCATGGTGGGGCATAAACTTTAGTAATGTAATTTTAGATTTGTGGGGAATAATTTTAAAATAAAGTGTCTTTCTTATCTTTGAAAAATAAATATATATGATAACATGAGCGATGTGAAATACAAAAATTAAAATTAAAAGAGGAAATTAAATATTTTCTGGGTAATAAATTAAGTAAATTTATTATGGACTAAGGGTGTACATTATCTCTGCAACGTTAATGTGAATAAGCTAGAATTAATTAAATGCATTTCAAAAATAATTAGACACATGAATCTATGAAATACCGCAATACATCATTTATCAGTCTCATAAATGTAGCGAGTACATTACATAAACCAAATGGAATTTCTAACCACTCATACAAACCCTATTTTTTATTGAAGGCAGTCTTCCATATATCATCCTCCTTCACTTTGACCTGGTGATAACCTGACTTGAAATCCAACTTTGTGAAGAATTTGGCATGGTGAAGATGGTCCAAGAGATCATCTATGCGGGGAAGTGGATATCTATTATTTATGGTGATCTTGTTTAAAGCGCGGTAGTCAATGCACATTCTCCAAGAACCATCCTTCTTTGGCACCATCATAATAGGTGAACCACATGGTGAAGTGCTTATACGTATCACCCCTTGGTCTAGTAGTTCCTAGAGTTGTTTCTTTACTTCAGTACTCTCCAGCAAGGATTGCCTATAGAACCCGATGTTCGGTAGAGGGGACTCTAGCAACAACTGAATCTTATGATTTACTTCCCATTTTGGTGGTAACCCATCGAGAGCATGAAAAACTTCCTGAAAATATTGAATAATACTATCCAAAATCTTGTTTTCCCTAGTTAGAAATCTCTGAAAATTCTACCCCATCTTATTTATCCTTTAACAAAAGTAAACAAAACTGATTATGATTTTCCTGAATAAGTCATTTTGCTTGGTTAGCACTCACCATAGTAATCTGTGTCTTATGTTGGTGTGCCCAGATGTTGTAGCTGATCCCATCCTTGACCCATCTGTATCAGTTTTCCCTTCTCATAAATATAGCATCCTTGATATACAAGTAAGGACTCTTGAAAACAACATAAAAATCATCAAGTGGAATAACATCAACTTCCAATACATCAATATACTAGGAATTTATCCCAAACTTGACCTTACATCTTTTTGTTTCCTGATTTTCAACACCTTTCTTCACCCAACCCAAAGGATAAGGGTGTGGATGATCTTGAAGTCTCAAGACCAAGCTTCTTTACAACTACTTTAGAAATCAAGTTAGATTGAGAACCGGTATCCACCCAAGAATTTACCTTAGTTCTCTTGATCTAGAATAGTCTACTCATCTCCTCTTCCTAGTTGTCCATGTTGGTGGTTGTGCATCCAAGCCTCTCATCTATATTAGAGTCATCTTTGATTTATACCTCCCCTTCTATCTTTACAACTGTCATGGAATTTTTGGAGTCCTTGGTTTGGTTCTTTGGGTGTAACTCTGGATGAAACTTCCAACATGTAGTGCCCGTATGACCATTGATATCACAATTCTTGCAAAAATTATTAATATCTTGACAATTATTTAAAGTAGTGGCAACTTATTTACCTTTCCATTTCCACTTACCCTTCTTACTTGTTTTCCCATGCTCTTTCTTCTATTGATTTGTCGATTGCTTTTCCCTTGGTTTTGCTTCTCCATTATATGTTGTATGCTTACACACATGCCTCATTGATATCTTTGGGCTTCATGTAGATGCCTTTTTGTCAAAGGTGAGTGTGAAGTCCTCCCAAGCACTTAGTCATAATATCCTCATCCTCCAAGTCCATGTTCAACAACATGCCCTACCTCTAAAACTCCGTAGTATAGTCCTGCACACTTTGACCACTACCTTATCTAACATAATTCCATTTAATCATTTGTTCAGTCTTGTGGCCAATGGGATAGCATTTAGCTCTAAGTAATTATTTAAATTCTTGCTAAGATTTCACAATAGGACGTTTCTTCTTCTCACAAGTGGCTAGATGGGTTTCTCACTAAACTAGAGCGTGTGCATCCATTTTGAAGACATGCAAAGGTGATCCTTTGTGCCTCAAAGACATTATGGATGCTAAAGTAGACTTATAGTTGTTTTAACCATTTATCAAGTAACTCTACATCTACTTGTCCTTCAAAATCTTTAAATTTCAACTTTCGTCTCAACTTTAAAAGGAGCATGATTAGACTTTACCTTTTCTTTTACATTTTAAGTCTCTTCTCCATACTCTTCACCATAATGGTCCTCATGGTGGCTCCTCCCTATGCCAAATTTTTTGGCTAAGCCTCAAACCATTGAGTCCATGGAGTCTTGTTTAACAAAATCCGTATTTTTCAAATCTGTAAGTTCTTCTTATCTTCTAAACATCATACCCATCATTGTCTCCAGCATCTTGATTCTACGGACCAAGTTCTCTTCCTCCATTTATCCCAGAATTCTATGTTTCCACTTCTTTGTAGAAATATCTGGATCGCAAGGTAAAGACTCTTCACCTTTAGATTTTGTCATTGTCATACAAATCCAAGAATGAATACCACAGTCCTAGATACTTGTTATCTCTGCCTCAACACTCCTTTCTTCTACAAACACAATTCCAACACTAAGAATTTCTTGGTCACTTGCTCTCATGATTTGATAATCCAAAAAATCTCCTTCCTACATGTATTTATATCCCTTATCATGTCCTCCCATGCACTGGAGGATGGGAAAGGTCATAAAAGAGAAGAGACACAAACGTCCTTTCCAATTCTAGGACTATTTTTTTCAAATTTTATTTATCTATCCAAAAGAGCCAGGACTTTTGCCCAATGCAGACTAGTAGTCACAATACCACCACATTGTCTACACAGTAGTTAAAGGACCACCACCTAGGTTGGATGATAGTTCTATAAGCGCTGCTCTACATAAATTGGAAGTTCTATTAACATAAAGACAAAACCTTCATTTCTTCATTTTCCTTCTTCAGTGTTGGATGATCTAATGAAGTAGAGTCATTTTGGATCCCTATGGATCACTCATGAAAATTTTGTTTAATATGAAGATGTCAGAAGATGATTTAGTAAATGATCATTTAAATGAATTCAACACAGTTACTAATCAAATAATCTTTGCAGGAGTAAGTTTTGATGATGAAGTTAGGGATCTTTTTTATTTTGTGCTCATTACCTGAAAGTTGGAATACTTTGGTTATGGTTGTGAGTACTTCTATTTCTGGTTCAAAAACTTTAAAGTTTGATGATGTTATTGGTGTGATTCTTAGTGAAGAGATGAGAAGAAAAAGCACATGTGATTCATCTGGTAATGCTCTGAGTGCAGAGAACATGGGAAGATAGAAGGAAAAAGCAAAAGGTCTTGAACACCATGGAAAGTCTAAGAAGGGAAGATCTAAATCTAGAAGCATGATGGTATGCTAGAATTGTGGAAAATAAAAACATGCAAAGAAATATTATTGGTCTTTAAAATCATGGACAACTCAACAAGAGAGGAGCAAAGAGGTAAATGTAGTAGGTGACGTGTTACAAGATGATCTTATTATTTCTTTAGATAGTAAATCAAAATCTTAGGTTTTATATTTTGGTGCTTCATTTCATGCAACTCCTAATAGACAATATTTTTGAGATTATGTTCAAGGGAATTTTGGGAAGGTATATCTTGGTGATGATGAGCCATGTAACATTGTTGGAAAAGGTAGTGTTCATGTTAAATTGCATAATGGTAACACTTGGGTGTTAAAGAATGTCAGGCATGTTCCTAACTTGAGAAGGAATATAATTTCTGTAGGGAAATTAGGAGATGAGGGTTGTATGGTTATATTTATAGTAGATTCCTGGAAAGTTACCAAGGGTTCTCTTTTGGTAGGAAGAGGTAAGAAAGTAGGTACTTTGTATTTATCCATTGTTACTACTGACCCATCTTCTATTTTAGCTACTATAGTTATAGACACAACTCTATGGGATAAAAAACTTGGCCATATGAATGAGAAGATGATGAAGATTTGACATTCACATGGAAAATTGTCAAATTTGAAAAAAATAGACCTGAAATTTTGTGAGCATTGTGTGTATGAGAAACAAAATCACATGAGATTTCTCAAGGTTGGATCAACCAAGAAGGAGCACAAGTTAGAGCTTGTTCATATGGATCTGTGGGGGCTGAATTAGTTATCTTCTCTTGGTCGTTCATGGTATTATGTTACTTTTATTGATGATGCTACTACGAAGGTTTGGGTTTACTGTATAAAGAAGAAATCTGATGTATTTAATAATTTCAGGAAGTATAAAGCTTTGGTTGAGAATGAAACGGGTTTGAAGTTGAAGTGTCTCAAATCAGATAATGGTGGAGAGTACTATAACAATGAATTTAATAACTATTTTTCACAGAATGGAATCCATAGGGTGAAGACAGTTCCTAAAACACCACATCAGAATTTTGTGTCAAAAAGAATGAATAGGACTATCATGGAGCATGAGATTACATGCTGGATTTCCCTTACATCTTTGGGAAGATGTTGTAGATATTGTTGTTTACTTGATAAACAAAGGACCTTCAAGTGCTTTAGAAGGTGAAGTACCCGAGGAGGCTTGGAATGGTAAGGAGGTAAACTATTCTTTTCTGGAATTTTTTGGTTGTGAAGAATTTTGCACATTGATAAAGAGAATAGGACCATGCTATAATCTAAGTCAAAGAAATGTGCTTTCATTGGGTATGGCACTGATGATTTTGGATTTCAGTTGTGGAGTTTGGATGAGAAGAAAATCATTAGGAGTAGGGATGTTATTGTCAATGAAAGGGTTATGTACAAAGAACAACTACAAGATAAGAAGCTAGAAAATTCTGAGTATATGACACTTGATGAGATACAAGATAGAGAAGTGCTAAAAGGGCTGGAAAATCAACAATTTGGCATCAATCCTAGCACACTCAATTTTGATTCTATAGATCAAAATCAGCAAGAACAACAAGAGCCTCAAAATCTAGAAAATCTTGTGAGACGTTCTACTAGGGTAAGTAAACCTCCTGCATGATTATCTTCATATGAGCTTTACTATTATTTATTGACAAATGGTGGAGAACCAGAAACTTTTGAAGAAGCAATGCATGTAGAAACACGAAAAAAGTTGGAGTAGGGTATGGATGAGGAGATGGAATCCTTGGATCACAACCAAACTTGGGATTTGGTTTAGTTTCCTGTAGGAAAGAGAGCATTACAGAACAAGTGGGTTTACAGGTTGAAGGAAGAAGAAGGTGACAAAAATAGGTACTAGGTAATACTTGTTGTGAAAGGATTTGCATAGGAAAAAGGTATAGACTTTGATGAAATTTTCTCTCCTGTTGTTAAAATGACTTACATTAGAACTATTTTAAGTTTGGTACCTATGGAAGATTTGCATCTTGAACAATTAGATGTAAAAACTACTTTTCTTCATGGTGATTTGGAGCAATAAATTTATATGGATCAGCCACAAGGATACGAAGTCAAGGGAAAGGAGAATTTGGTGTGCATATTGAAGAAGAGCTTGTATGGCCTTAAGAAATCTCTAAGGAAATGGTATTTGATATTTGATAGGTTCATGATAGAACAAGGATATAAATGATATAAAGAGACAATTAACCAATACATTTTCCATGAAGGATTTAGGTGCAACAAAGAAAATTCTTAGCATGAGAATCAATAGAGACAAAACAAGTAAAATACTGACTTTGTCTCAAGAAGAGTATGTGAACAAGGTGTTGGACAGGTTTAGGATGCAGGATGTAAAACAAATAAGTACACCATTGGTAGGGAACTTCAAGTTAAGTAAAGAATAGTGTCCTAAAACACATGAAAAATGGAATATATGTCTAGAGTTCCATATGCTTTAGCAGTTGGAAGTTTGAAGTATGTTATGGTATGCACAAGACCAAACATTATCCATGTAGTGGGATTTGTTAGTAGATACATGAGTAATCCAGGAAAGGAGAAATCGAATGCAGTCCAATGGATTCTCAGATACTTAAGAGGGACCAGTAGTAGACAGTTGTGCTATGGAGGGTCAGAGGTTTCCTTACACGGATATGTTAATACAGATATGGCTGGAGATTTGGATAGTATGAGGAGAACCATAGGTTATGTATTCATTGTTCGTGGCATGAGAGTTAGTTGTATTTCTAAACTGCACAAGATTTTTACCTTGTCTACTACAAAGGAAGAGTATGTTTCTGCTACAAAAGCAAGTAAGGAGATGATATGGATGCAACGGTTCATGGAAGAGTTGGGAAAGAAGTAGGAGGATTACAAGTTATTCAGTGGTAGTAAGAGTGAAATTTATCTTGCCAAGAATTCAACATTCCATTCGAGAACCAAACATATATAACTCAGGTATCACTTTATTAGATTAGTGTTGGAGGATGGACATCTGAAGTTGGAGAAGATCCATACAAGTTAGAATCCTGCTGATATGTTGAAAAATGTTGTAACAAAAGAGAAGATGGAAGGTTTTTCAGATTCATTAGGTCTTCAAGACTGATCTTGAAGAAGAGAAACACGTTAGAGAAGAGTCTGAGGATGAGTTGTAACAATGGGTTGCAGCAATTAGTCTCCAAGTGGGAGATTGTTGAAGATGTGGATCCTAACTACAAGTTGAAGTGGCAGTTTTCTTTTTCCTTGATTATGGGAGGAATGCATGGCCATGGATAAAAATAACATTGTCTTATTAATAGATGAGATTTGTTATTTTTATGTTTATCTTATTTAAATGCATGTCTTATTTATAAGCATCCTATATTTTGGTTGTTTGTGGTTGAAGCAAACTTTTACAAAGATGTGCACAAGTTATATATATATATAAATGGATTTACTCTTTGTAATATGAAAAAGAGAGAGAATTGTACTGGGTGAACCACGTTAAATATTGAGTTTATTTTGTGATTGCATGCTTCTTTTATTTATGTTTTAATTCCATTTTATTGCTCATCTATGTTTTGATCCTAACAATAATATTGTCTGCAGAATGTCATTTGGGAAGAAGTGCAATGAAGTTGAACTGGGTGGAAGAGTATTCAAGGAAGTTTTAGATCAATTGATTTCTCTATCAAGTGGGTTTAGGTACAGGGATTGTATTCCTCTATTGGGTAGGCTTGATTTACAAGGCCTTGGGTGAAAATAGACTGAGCTTACTAAGATTTTTCATGTGATTTTGGAGAGAATTGTGGATGAACATGTACAGAGAAGGAAGAATTACTGTAATTTGGAGAGTGAGGAATTTTTATATGTGATGTTTTCCTTGTCTAAAGATGAATCCATGGAGATCAAAATTACTCAAAACCATATCAAGAATGTCATTTTTGTAAGCATACTAAAATCCTTTCATTATTTCTTCTATTTTGGGTGTAATTTTGTTGATCTAGTGATGTAAGACTTGATTAATTCTTCTAGAAGTTACAAAAATACACCCTTCCATTCATACACCATCTGGTCAAGAGGTTAGAACACAATGACCTACCATTCATATTGAGGTTAGATTCCATAGTTTTCTAAGCCCCATTAAGTCAATTTCAATTAAGTTTGGGTGAAACCTTTTCCCAGGAAGGGGCACTTATGTAATAACTATTTGGAGTTGGCTGGTAGTTGGAAACAATTGATTTTTTGATTGGTAAACAAGGGTTGAAGGGTCCTTTTTCCCTTTGGTTTGCTTTTCAATTACTAGAGCAATAACAAGCCTGAGACCAGATGGGAGTCCCAGATTCCCAATTCCTCAGTGGAAGTCTAACTTTGGTGGACTAGGTGACATTCAAATAACCCAATGAATAAACCCCCACCTCATTGGTTGGTAATTGAAAATGATTTGTATAGCTTAATCGAACTATTTACATGCCTCCCAAATATTGGTAAAAATAGGTGATAGATCTTGCAATTTTTATTTGATGGTAAAGTTTTTATTGTTTCTTACCACTCTACAAATATTGGGTGTTAATGGAGTTCTAATATTTCCATGTCTGCAACTCCTTTGAATATTCCATGCAACCACTTAAGAATTTGATTCGGAACCATTTTCAGGACCTACTGGTTGCAGGAAAAGATACCTCGGGAGCTACATTGGAGTGGGCAATGTCAGAATTGCTGAGAAATCCTTGTGCAATGAAGAGAGCTCAAGAAGAGCTTGATTCTTTTGTAGGGAAGAATAGACTGGTACAAGAATCAGACTTACCTCATCTTCTATATTTGTAAGAAGTGGTGAAAGAAACACTAAGACTTTACCCCTCTGCTCCTCTGCTCCTTCCACACCATTTGGAGCATTCCACAATAGGTGGGTATGAAATACCAGACAAGACTCAAATTTTGTTTATAGCTTTGGCTATTGGAAGAGACCCTGTTACCTGGGAAGAAGCCAAGGAGTTCAAGCCTGAAAGATTTTTGGGAAGCCAAATTAATGTGAAAGGTAAATATGGTGAGGACATACCATTTGGTTATGGTAGGAGAGGATGCCCAAGAATCAATTTATCTTTGTCAATGATCCAGCTTAGACTTGCACACTTGTTGCATTCCTTTAATTGGTATCTACCTCAAGGCATCACTCTCGAGACTCTAGATTTTTCTGAATTTTTTGTTTTACCATGCCTAGGGAGGTTCATCTTCATGCCATTCCACTTACCCGCTTTCCAATAGATCTCTATCACCCAAAATCCTATTTATGTGTTCAACACAACTAATTCATCTGGTTCTTCCATCTGAATGTTCAGAAACTACTCTTCAAAATTGTTTGGTTCACTACAGTATAAAATTTGAAGTTTTTATCAAGTGTAACAAAAATTTAATTGATTAGATAACCAATTAAATTTTTCAATAAGGATAATTGATGCTTATTGATAGTTTAATTTTTAACAAATATATAATCAACCTCTCCATTTCAACGTACATTTTCAAACTACCATCTTACTTATTAGTATTGTCGTAAGACAAGTAAACTATAGTATCCAACTTCAGTTAACTATTTATTAATAATTGTGCTTTTTCAACCAATTACATATTTTTATTGATTTCATAAACAATTAAATATTTCTGAGATTAATAATAACTATTAATGAATCTACATGTTTTTTAACAAAATAATTACAAATTTTCATTTATCTGCAATTTGATTGGTCTACAAATTGAGATGTTATTGCAGCCTTCAACAATTTCAAAAAAATGAGGATATCATATTAATTATTACAATTTTTTTAAAGATCTTATGGGAGTTATGGAAAAGGTTGAATACCTTCATATGGACCATAATACATGCACGTTTTATTGACGCCACTTCCAAGAAATGCAGGCCTACCCTGCACTCTAGCTTTCTTTTCACGTTGGGCTATGTCAGATTTCCTGTGGGTTGCATTGTCTTCACTCCATGTGGTCAAGCTTGGCATATATCTTTTAAAACCCTATATCTTATACAAACAAACCTCATATCAGCTTTTCATGGTGAATCAATTCTTGATCCACATAAGAGTAGGTTGTTGTTGTTGATGTTGATGTTTGGTGAGTTCTTGCACTGGAAAAGTGGACCGTGGTCAGATTTTTCAATAAACAGTCATTTCTCAACCCTATGTAGACATGTAGCCATTCATTTGCATTCAGTATGAAGCTTGCATCATTGAATTTTTGTAGATCCTTATGCATGTATTATAGGTCCATAGCGTGGTCAATCCTCTTATGGATCTTTTCACCAATGTCATAAATGTTTTGGTCATTTTTGTAGTGCAAGCTTCTAGTTCGTTGTCAATATTTTGGCATATCAAAGTATTGATTTGATAGTTTGAATAAGTGACGTTGAGTAGTATGGTTAGTCTTGTTATGCCAAATTATTAGTACTTTCGTAAGGCAAGTAAACTATAGTCTTAAACTTCAGTTAACTAGTTATTAATACTTATACTTTTCAACCAATTACAAATTTTTATTAATTTCATAAACAACTAAATATTTCTCACATTAATAATAAATACTAATGAATCTGCATATTTTTTAACAAAATAATTACAAATTTTAATTTATCTGCAATTTGATTGGTCTACAAATTGAGATGTTATTGTAGCCGTCAACAATTTTGAGAAAAGGATGATGTCATAATAATTATTACAATTTATTTAAAGACTCTTGTACTATAAAAATTAATTAAATAGCTCCTTCATTGGACAAGAACTTATATTTGAGTTGTAGGAAGTCATCTCTAGTAGTGCCATTTACAGCAGAGCAGTGCAATGGGTTACACCTAACACAATAGCTTGACGACCACTCTTGTGAATTCCACGCATGATTGTCTGAGGGGCAGAAACCTTATAGATAGTTACATGACTGAAAATTATTTTTGGGGTTACACACTCTGTAAGGCCTGCATACACCATAGACGTTGCACTCATACTGGGGTGTAGACCAAACCAAAGGCCATATTATGATCTTTTCTATGAAGAAGTAGCTTTTGATGGTGACCCCACATATTGGTGAAATGGTTACTAGCCCACTTTGCAGTGGCTCAATAGGCAACCCCATTTTTATGGGGCATGCAAAACTCTGTCATTCTCGGGGATGGATTCTTATCTTAAACAAAGGATTTGGCTACAGGGTTGTTGAAAATTTTCCAAGAAGTGAGCTTAATGTATTGCCACAACTTCATCCCCATCAACTTTGTATCTGATGGAGGCCTAAATCATACCCAAACAATCTCAGAAGAGTTTTGGGTGCCTAACATAGAAAAATTACCAATGTCAAATAACACAACTTTAGACGTTGCTTCTCCTTTGTAATTGTCAACACTGGACCAAATATCTCCTCCTTTTGAATCAGACAATCTAAGGTAACCATCAGTGGACAGCTCCAAAACACTGACCATGTTTTTGCTGCAAGTCTGTCTATTAGCTACCCAAACGACTGTCTTCTCTAAGATTTGAGAATACAATATACCAACATACTAGTTATTGGTTCCACTGGGACTTAAAAAACCCAATTCAAATGTGTCATTCTTAGAAATTAAAGTCTGGTTTCCGGTGAGTGAGGCTCCCAATGGAAGTATATCCCTACCATTAACTCCTAACGCTAAAAAAACCATACCAAGAGTGAAAAGAAAATATTCAAAATAGTTCGATGTTAATCCTATAACATTCTTTTCCATTGTTAAATATCCAATAGAGGAAATAAATTTATGTTGTTACCCTACTGGCTCGGTTTTCTAAACTCAAAATGGATGAATAAATACATAGGTTCACCATTTACCATATATTTGTGTTGTGGCTTTCAACAGATAATCATATTTTGAGGAGTGGCTTTAAGAAGATAATCTGTTGCCCAATAAATGACATTCCTGGGATGTTGGAGATTGTCACCCATCTGTCCTCCGAACTCCAACATGCTCCACAACAGCATTTTGGTCGTAAATGCCATGGGAAAACCGAAATTCACGTCTATCAAGTCCACCTATGATAGAAAATATCACTAAGTATGTTTGTCAATGTCAGAACATCATAAACAATATAAATAAAATATAAGCAACTAGAGAATATACACATTCAGAAGCTCCATTAGAGAGGGCCGAATCTCCTCTCCATTTCATTCTCTGATTGAAGGGAATCTTTCTCGATCTCTTTCCTTCGAAGAAAAGGATTGATTTTGTCAGAGCATCTATGTAATTATGAACTGTTACTGCATCTTTGAGAACATCATAAAAATATAAATAAAACAAAAGAAACTAGAGAATATTATACACGTTCAGAATCCCCATCAAAGAGGGTCGAATCTCCTCTCCATTTCATTCATTGATTAAAGGGAAGCTTTCCCGATCTCTTCCCTTCAAAGAAAAGGATCGATTTTGTTAGAGCATATATGTGATTATGAGTTGTTGTTGCATCTTTAGTAGTCCAATATAATACACTTAAAAGCTAAGACTAGCAAAGCTAATTTTTCACTCATTCTTAGTGCCTACTCTTACCACACAACTCTCACTCAAATAATAAATATACAATGCACCAAGATGTATATTTATACAAAGTTTAAAAACATGTACCATTATTGACCTCATGAGAGCAGACCAGATCCACCGATTGATAAAGCATTTTTTTAATAAACACTTGATTCCAGTTCCTAACATTCTTTCTCTGTAAAGAAATTCATGCATGATGTATATCCTTTCCCTTGCAATCCTAGATTCATAGAAGTATCTAGTAAATAATGATATTAAGACAAATAAATATATTCATAGTCACATGAATAGTACAATAATCCTAAAGGTGATTGCAAAATGTACTTTTCAATATCAAAACTATTCAAATCTGCAAAAGAGAAGCTTCCTTGCTGGTTTTTGCTCACAGTACACATTCTCATTACTACACACATTCCCCCTTTAGAATCTTCTAGATATGTTTGACTATTGCAAACCTGCAATTCACATAAATCCTTTTCAAAGGTTTACAAAATGCACTCTCATATCCATGACACAGAATTCAAGTTTCTCACATGTAAACTTTTATGGGATACTCTTATACATATACATGTGGCAAGTGAAGTTTTTAGTGTATGCACGTGAAGTGTATCACACAATGATTGAATGAGACATCATCTCATAGAATTCAATCATTACAACTTTACCAAAGACATGGGTTTGCTCAGGAGGAATTAAGAGTATTTCACGAAATGCAAACAATATCTTATGTCCAACCTAATCGGTTCACTTTTTCCAGCATACTACTACCATCATGTACATTGTGATTGTCATTTTAACTATGGAAGTGCTTAGCAACATTTATACTCTTGTTTTATTAGTAGCTTTTATTTAAGGTAAATTCAAGAATTTTAATACGGTGTAAATGCCAAGAACAAAACTTTATATGGTTACCGTAGTTATAGTTTTCTACCTTTGACATAAGTGACGTTTGTGTCAATCATGTGAAGGGAAAAGGGGATATGGTGTCGTTGAGGAAACTTACTTTGAAGATATCTCATAAACAAAGGGGTTATAGTTGAATACTTCTAAGGGAAACTTGCACATGTTCAAATTCCAAACTTTACATATGTGAGCTACACGAACTCTACTTTTATCTTTCGTTATGTCACCCATTTCATGGAAATTTTTTATTAGAGTTTCTTTGTAGTGATAAAGGTAGCGATTAGGGTTTCCCTTATTAGTAGTCCTGATGATGGTGTATGTCAATGACCACTAACACAACATCTCAATCTTTTATTTATGTGGTGCTTAATAGGCATAGTAGAGACTTGAATTTAGAAATTATATTTAGCGTAATTAATGTTTAAGGCATTGGAATATGATTGGAATTATTATTTCCATGTGCATCATGTCATCCTTCAATTCTCTAGGTCATCCAAGGTTATAAAAATGAAAGTTTCAATTCGAAGATTATAATTTGGTTGATTGGATGGAAGATTATAATTTGATTGGTTGGTGTAAATATTATAATTTCTATTAATGAGACAAAAAATTTGAATGCATAGATTTTGATTGAGGACAATGAGAAGAGATGCCAACCCATATGTTGAAGCATGGGGACATGAGTATTCAACATCATCTAAATGTTTGGAGAGTCAACTAATGCAATGTTTAACCACCAATGTGATGCGTAAGGTTGGGCAAGTCAAGGAAAAATGCAATATTAAGTTATCGTATCAGTTGCGTATGGAGATTCTAGATTCGAGGAAGTATGGATTGTAACACTAAATACATGATCCATGGTGTCATATGATGTAGATCTCAGAGGAACCTCGATGCAAAGACAGAGGCATTTTGATTCCAAAACCAAATGTAAATCCAATACAAATTGATGCCAATGCATTTATTCAAACTTGGTAAACATTTATCAAAAAAATCTTATCTTTTGGAAAAATAGTTATCAACATAATTACTTCTTAACATTACAAATCCAACAACTTGAATCGTGCAATATTTTTTGTGGATAATTCGTAGCCGGCCTTTCTATTTTTTTCATATGTAAATGATGCCATTTGATTTTAAAGTTTGTGTTTTTTTGATGCAATGAAGGATTTTTATTTATGGGTTTGTTCATATTATTCTATGGTGGACGGTAGGTTTTAGTCCAAAAGATTCACCTCCTTAACTAATATTGTCCCTGCCCGAATAATATCTATTATATGTGCTCCACTTTATCATTTCAATGTCGCTTGTATTATTTATGCGATTGAAATTTACATGTTGAACATGAATTTATCTATCAAGATTCCCAAAAAATCTAGCTTCAAGTTTGATAACAACATCACCTAGTTGTTTCACCATGACATCACCTATGGACAAGAGCTCATCCCTTTAGGAAGAATTGGTGTTGACAAGACCATCAAAATGAACATAACTGGCACCATCAATGGACACACATGGATTTCCTGAGCTCTAGTTATCATGTTTTTCCCTTCTTCCTCCACCAAGAAATTTATGAATGTTGTCTTCACGACTTCTTCATCCACCCCAACATCCATATTTGAGCATATATGATCCATAATGCATAATTGATTTACCAGAAAATAATTATTAAAATTATGTTCTACAAACATGGGCCATATGGTCATAGAAAATCCCAAGTGTATGCTTTCTAGTGTTGAATTCCATCAATAATGGTTGAGAAACACACCTACATGAGGGTTTGAGAAAATGAGTTGTGGCACCCATCCCCAAATGACTCACCCTCGATCCTTTGTCCACTCCTCAAACCCCTCTGGTAGCCTAGTCTCATTACCAGTCTGGACATGTTTGATGGCTCATATTGACACCTACTAGATGGCTTCCAAACCCCTCACCAACACCCATATTTTATTTTTTGAGAGACAAATGACTCCCAAAACACACAAAAAACAACCAAATTGGGATTTCTGGAATCCAAGTACTGCAAACATTTCACCTTGCTGATATTGTCCGCCTTGCCTCGACTATCATCGAACGTGCATTCGATCCCCTCCACATTGAAAACCTTCTCAAGAAGTATATTAATGATGATCCAAATAGGCCTCCCAATGAGGCTCTTAATATGATGAAATCCCAAAAAATCCATATCATAAAATGTTTTAAAAACTCATCCCCCGACCTTCTTTGCTTTAATTTTTTTATATTGTAAAATGTGTGTATTAACTAATGTGGTGTTGTATGGTCACAGGTGATGCCTATTGATCATTGATCATTGATTCATCGATATGCATGTTGACGTAAAACGTGCCGCCAAACATGCTTGTTAGAGGTAGTATGCTAGAGCGAGTGGATGCAATTACGGCCGAGGGTGCCCATTTGTTCGAGTTGGTGGCTATAGTGGAAGCCACATGTACTGTGTTGTTGAGAGAGCATGATGAGGCTCATGTGGAGATGGAGTGAGCTAGACATGGCATAGTAGGAGGATCCCTAACTCAGAATGTGTTCATGAAATATGTGGAGCTACAGGGTCAATTCACGTAGCAGTCGGCTGAGGGTGTTGTACTACAAAGATAGGTAGAGAGATATAGATGCCACGACCAGTGACATAGTTTGAGTGGTGAAGCATCTAGTTCTAGATCTCCCACGATTATATATAGTGATAGTGAGGATGATATATGATGTTTATGGTTGTATTGACGCATGGGGACATGCCCCCTAGAAGTTGTGGTTTTATAAATATGATTTTTGACAAGATATATATTGACAAACATGTGTTGGGTGTCATATGTGTTATGTACTTGTATTGATGTGATGGTTGTTATATAGAATTTGGTTTTCTATATGTTGTATGCATTGTGGAAATGGTTTTCATGATTGTCAAATATTCAAAATATATCATGATTTGGATATAATAGGTTAAAGTAGTGAATTGAAAATGATTTTTGTGTGAATGAGTAGTATAATGATATGACTAAAAGAATGTATGTATAAGATATAATGTGATAGGGTAGTGGAAATTGTAATGTGATGCAGATAGTATAAGAGATTAATATAATGATATGTTGATAGATGTATGATGAGAAGATGTAAAAGCATGTTTGATAATAACACGTGATGAATGAGAAAAATAAAGGGGGAAAGAAGAGCGATGCCCCCAGTGTGGTAATGATGTTCATTTTTGTAACATATCCCTCAACAGTCATGTAAGAACCTTAAGAACATGAGTTCTTCATCGGGAAATGAGTTGATCATTTGGAGGTCACCTACCAAAGATAGAGAGGCCTGTGAGGGATGATGGAAGCATGTGAAGCAGTAGCAACATGAGTGTAACATACAAACTGAATGTTAAATGAAATGATTCCAATCATGGGAGGTGTAGTGGTGGGAAGCATAGATGTTGAAGGCTTAGGAAGCCAATGGGATGTACTAGCACCGTGATAAGGGTGAGTTGATGTAGCAATGTATGAGCTAGATGAAGGGTGTGGATGGATAATGATCTTAAGAGGTAGGTGAATGAAAACCTTATAAGTGGGTGGAGGAGATAAGTGAAGAGTGGTGGAAGCACACTTATATGGAATGGGAGAAAGAGACCACTCACAAGAGCAATAGATGAAGGAAATGCCACCTTTTTCTTCTAATTATCGTAATCTATCATGTAGAG
Source organism: Taxus chinensis (assembly GCA_019776745.2). NCBI lineage: Eukaryota > Viridiplantae > Streptophyta > Pinopsida > Cupressales > Taxaceae > Taxus > Taxus chinensis. The sequence continues at coordinate 9,337 of JAHRHJ020000304.1, read as the reverse complement.
CACAAAATTAATTGTCATGGTGGTCATTGATATGATGAAAATTGCAATAAGGGTGATCACACTGGCGATGCAATAAATGAGGAGGATGATGTTGATTAGAAGGCAAGTGGATTAGGTGCTTATTAAGAAAAGTATGCAAGACATTGGGGCTTAGAAGCATATGGAAAGTGCAATGGTTCCTGATGAGGTGGAGAAGACTTAGGTGTATGCTGATGCGGTGGAGGTGAAGGAATATTCTTAAGCGGAGGTGGAGATTGTGAATGTGGAGGAGGTTTAACAGATGGAAGAGGAGAAGTAGTACACAAAGAAATATAGTAGAAGGGGGTGATAGAACATGTGCAACAATTAAATTATGTTCTAGATCTATAAATTTATAGCACAAAAGCGTAAAATATTCACATGTATCATATAATAATTTTTCTTTCAATGCAGTAATCAACCCATAACAAAAGATAAACTACTTTTCTAAATCAATGGGCTCAAATATTAATTGATTCATACAATAATTAAAGCGTAAAATGTAATCTATAATGGGTTCTTTCTTTCCTTGATGCAAAGTAGATAAATGATCATTTATAACTCTAGGTCCATTATTAACCATAAATCACCTAAGAAAAACATCTTCCATATCATAGTAAGTACTAATAGATCCATAAGGTAAAATGACTAATAGATCCATAAGGTAAATGTGTACCATTGAAGAGCATGATCAATAAGACTATGGAGGAATGCTTTGAGCAAAAAGAGGAATCAATAAAATAAGTAGACATGGTTGATAAAAAATTCTTAAGATGTAGATAAGGATTTCTAGTGCCATCAAAGCATGAGAAGTTAGGCATGATGAAGTCTTTTGGGAAAGTAGAATTTTGAATCTTTTTAGGAATAGGATTTCCATGCAAAGAATTATTATCAATGGAAGGATAATAGGCTTTACTTTCAAGCATAAGAGTATGAACTTGGGCTTGCAAATTACCGATAACATGCATGAGAGATAGAATATCATGTGAGGGGATGAAAGAAGAAATGAGAGGCACATTGAGAGGTTGAAGTTTTCCATTGTGAGTGATCATGGGAATGCGATAAGGAGTGGAGGTGGAAGGAGGAGAATAACATGAAATATTTATTGGAATGCTAGATGTAGATGCGGAAGAAATAATAAGAGGTGTACTAGTAGTAATAGTAGAATCATCATGAATATCATTTGTAGAAGAAGAAGAAAGAGGCGGGAGAGGAGTAGAGGAACATGGAAGATCTATGGGAATGCCAAATTTAGACTCATAAGATATAAGAAGAGGTGTACTACTAGTAGGAATAGAATCATCATGTGCAATGACCTCAAAAAGAGAAGAACGAGGAATACTAAATTCACATTCAATAGACGTGAGAGGAGTAAGATCAATACTAAAAATTTCATGATCATAACGATAGCCTACATCACTACCAGACATATTTTAACATGGAAGTGGTTCACCAAGAGTATCATCAACATATAGACAAGTAGTAGGAGAAGTAACCTGAGATTTATCATTGCAATCATTGGAAACATTTACAGAACTATAAGATATAGCCTTACATTCATTTGGACTACTAGTAGAAATAACATCATGCACATGTACATTTTCAACAATAGAAGCAACATTATTTCTATCTACATTGTCACGAGAAAGACCAAACAAAGAATCTATAATAGTGTTATCATGTGCTATAATAGTAGTAACAGAAGGTGGAGCAACATGTGTGGCTATGGAAGAACAAGGAAAATATGAAGTGAAGTTTTGGTTTGGTGAAACTATGCAAATGCTAGAGTTATGAAAATTAGTAGGGATGGTGTGTTCGAAAGTAAGAAGTTGTTGGAGAATTTAGGAATCACATTGAGCATGATGATAAAGATCACTAAGTTTAGCTTGTACAACATCATCAAGGATAGGTTGCACACTAATATGTTCCATAGCCTTCTTGGGAAAAGAGGAGCTTTTTTAGCCATGAGGGTTTTGGGGATCCTAGGGCAAGGAGTTCGGATAAGAGAGGGATTCACCAAATGTTTCAATAAAAATAGAATTATTAAATCTAATTTCAAAGTCACTAATATGATAAAATATAGTAGAATACAAATACTAAATACTCCAATGATGCAACCTTGTAAGAAAATAGGAAAGATAAGAGAATTATATGATTTATGCTTATCCTGGAACAAATCTTAACAAAAAAAAATGATGAATAGGTTGGGCAGAGTATCAAAAATGTTCAATATAAATTTTGGAACTTGCAAAAAAATTTGGACATGAGCACTTGGGCTAGGGCAAGGGAATTTGGGCACCAGAGCCCACTTATGGGTACTGGTGACTGCACAATTGCTTAGAATTTGATATCTTATGTGTCGCTAGGGATTTACACTTATTCATTATTGACCACCTGCTATTCGTACTTTGATCATCAAGGGTACATGTTACTTGTAAAAAAACCCCTAGCTACCTGCACAAGCTTAAAGACACATCAAATTAGAATGAAATATGTAATATATGAAGTAGAAATGACTCTGACAGTCACCCAAAGAGTGAACTTATGAGCAAGCACTGCACTACATTCTAGACTCCATGTAGTTCTTTGTGCTTGTGTGTGAAATAATGTCCTTAGGTGTCCCTCACACTAATGATGTTAAGATATTAGGCTATGGATAGAAAAAATGCAAATTTATGAGATGGAATTCAACACTTACCCTCCCTATGCAGTGTATACAGAGTACAAATCCTAAAAATGTAGTCCCTTTGATGGTAGTGATAATATGTAGATTTGATTTCCTTTAGAATTTCCCATCAATATAATAGAGTGTATGTGTGTGTGTGTGTGTGTGTGTGTGTGTGTGTGTGTGTGTATCTTGTGGGTGAATGTGTGTGACACTAGTGACACAAAAGGTTGACTATGAGCTTAAGATAGGGATAGGGAGAAGAAAACTAGAACGGATCACCACAAATGTCAAAAAGTGTAAAAAAAGAATAAAGAGGAAAGGAGCACCTAGATTGGACAAGAGCACATGGGTGTTACTGTCAATAATGGGTGCTAGTTTCCTAAGATAAATGTATGACAGATGTGAAAAGAATGACAGACATATATCAGTGTGACCTAACCAAAATTGGGTGTAGAAATGACAGTGTGTGTGTGAGAGAGATAATAGAAACAACCAAAGAACGTGGATGTGACAAAGGGGTGTGTGGGTGTGTGTGTGGGTGTGTGTGTGGGTGTAATATGGGTGTGTGTGTGGGTGTACTGTGTGTGTGTGCGTGGGTGCGCGTGCGCGTGCGCGTGCGTGTGGGTGTGTGTGTGGGTGTGTGTGTGTGGGTGTGTGTGTGTGTGTGTGTGCGTGGGTGCGCGTGCGCGTGCGTGCGCGTGTGCGCGTGTGCGTGCGCGTGTGCGTGTGTGTGCGCGTGCGCGTGCGTGCGTGTGTGCGTGCGCGTGCGTGCGTGTGCGTGCGCGTGCGTGCGTGTGCGTGCGCGTGCGTGCGTGTGCGCGTGCGTGCGTGCGTGCGTGCGTGTGTGTGTGTGTGTGTGTGTGTGTGTGTGCGCTCAAAATAGGTGAATACATGATTATGATGAACTGAATTTGAGATCACATATGTTGTTTTAAGCAACTATGAAGAAGGTGGTCAAGATAAACTAATGAAAACCTGAGTTGTAGCTCAACAAATTGAAAGTTGGCGCTTTCATTGCAAGTAGGTGCTTGCAAATTCAATCAATTAGGTGCTTGGTTAGTTGAAGTGGGTGCTTCAATTTGAAGTAGGTGATTCATGATCTTGTAATTGGTGCAAGAACATTTGTTCTCAACATTGCTTGATCCTTGTGGGTTTTCTCCCTTATTGGGTTTCCCACCTAAATTTCGGTGTCTCCATGTGTTTTATGATTTCCTTTCTTATGATGGCATATCTTGACTAATATATGGTTGCATGGAACTTGCTTGATGTGATCTTGCTTGGAAATAATAAAATTGCAAGGTTTTGAAACACTAATTTACCCCCTCCCCCTCTCAGTGTTCAAGTGGCTCAAATAAATTGCAAGGTTTTGAAACACTAATTTACCCCCTCCCCCTCTCAGTGTTCAAGTGGCTCAAATAACTTGAGAAACATGATGATTTGATGCTATATGGGATGTTGTTGAAGCTAGGGAAGGGGGAAGGTCCAAGGAAAAGGAAGATATTTTTTAAAGCTAACTACAAATCAAGAGGAAAGTGTTTTAAGCTGATTAGTGATGGTGGAAGCAAAGATAATTCAATGTCTACAAAAAAGTTGCAAAAGTTTGATTTGAAGTGTTCAACAAACTCATACTTATATAAGATTACGTAAGTGTAAAAAGGTCAAAAACTAACGATGGTTGAGAAATGGCAAGCGGATTTTAGTCCTTGGAGTTATCAGTTAGTAGCATGACATTACATATGCCATGTGTTGGGAAAGATTTGGCAGGCTATTAAAAATGCAATTCATCATAGGTGAAAGAACAAATACAAGTTGTGTTGCATGTGTGCGTGTGTTAGAAAATTCCAAGATTGATCCATGGTTTAACTTTTGAGCTATTCCAGACATTAATCATAAAAATGGACGTATGATTTCTTTTTAGTAGGCATATTGCCATTTAATTGAGCTATTCCAGACATTAATCATAAAAATGGACGTATGATTTCTTTTTAGTAGGCATATTGCCATTTAAATGCAAAATTCAATTTTGATTAAGGGCATGCATCATCAAAAATAATTCTAGATCATGACAAAATAATAACAATGCATCTACAACCCAACACATAATTCATATCCTCAAGGCATTAGTCTTTTCCTTCATTCTCCACTCCTAATCTAGAGTGAAAGAAGAGCATCACCAAATCAAAAATCGATGGAACTCATTTAATGGATATCCCTAACTTCACATTCATCACTAGTGTCTAGGCAAAATCCCAATGGTTCTCTCTAAAATCTTACCCTATGCATTCATGTTGAACGGGTATAAGCATGTAAATAAGTGCCCTATCTAGTGGATTGTGTTAGTCCAATATTTTGAAGCACTTTTTTTTTATTATGTAGAAGTATGTTGTGGTCTATGCTTCACATAGGCTAAATTGTATATCATTAAATTAACATTTGTATAGACGATTCTTCTTGCGGAATGGAGAACCAAATAGTTCCCTACATTGTTCTTTTCATTATATATTTTGAAACATGATTGTTATTTTCACTTAAACTTTTTCAAAACGATTCTTCTTGCGGAATGGAGAACCAAATAGTTCCCTACATTGTTCTTTTCATTATATATTTTGAAACATGATTGTTATTTTCACTTAAACTTTTTCAAAACGTTCAATGAAGGAGTTAATTAGAAAGAAATACATGTTTGGAATAAATTTAGACCAACTCTCCAAATTATATCATTGTTGGCCACACAACTTGTTAAAGAATAACATTCTTCCAATGCCAATAAAGAATTGATATAAATAGGCATTTGAACTGTAAAAATGCAAAACAATTCAACGTGCATGCCCTTCACGCACTTCAATATGACTATAACAAATCAAACCCTACAAAAGCTACACATCCCTATCAACTAAAGGTTTAGAATCATTTAGAGAACACTTATGTAAGTGTGCAACCCATCATTTGCCTTGTTTCCAATGCCACAACATCTGATCCCAATTAGTCAGGGGTCACAAACACCTGCATGCAAAGAAGTATACCGCACTACATTTTAGTCCAAAGGGTCCAAGTCAAACAATGCATTTAAAGTAGTCAATAGCAAACTATCATGACTAAAGATACTCAAAAGGGCAAATAAACTATCATGACTAAAGATACTCAAAAGGGCAAATATATAATTTATAGTTGAGAAATTTCAGTTGCAAACATTTTATTTATATTGAACATACAATGGTTAAATTTGAAATTAGAGAACAAGCATTCAATAGCTCTATAGCCCTCAAATTAGCATTCTAAAATGTTTTATTTTCTATATGTAAACAAGGTAAGAGATTTTGTTTAGGTCACGAACAAGCCACATGCCACTTCGGCATATGAAAATCGCCTTGTATAAGCCCACAAGAGGATATCTTAATTTCATACCCCTGGGTTTCAGTCTCATGACCAAGCTTGACAGTAAGATAGACCTTGCCAATCCACCTATAGATGCCTAAATTTGGTAATTAGGTACTTGAGAGTGTTGATTTGGCTTATATCCCTTAATCATGACTTGCACACACAAACAAAGCTTAAACACATTATTCCACTTAGTACATCTTGCACATGAACTTTGTAGTATGTAGAGGTATAGCCCTTTTTCTTGTAGTATAAACATTCCAATTCACCTTCCTTTTTTAGTGAAGCTCCTATGTTTCCTTTTTATATACAAAGTTTTTTCTTCTTCATCATCTTGTTTGGTACTTTTCTCTTCAGGTAGGAGATTTGAAGTCATGTCTTCTAGAGTTTTATAAGGCATTTGACCAAGAGTAGATAATACATTACTTTATTTGGGAGGAAAACTATTCAGTAATATGGCTTTTGCATCCTCATCATCAACATGAGCATTAACTTCAGCTAATTGTCTACTAAGAGAGCTAAAGTCAATAATGTGACTAGACATGGTGACCCCTTCATCCATTTTGAATTTAAACAACATAAGTTGTAAAGAAAACTTAGCATTTATGAATTTTGTACCAAATAGTTTACTTAGATTGTCCCACATTTCATTTGACGATTTCTCAAGATCAACATAATGTAATTCACTATCTGAAAGAGCAAAGCCAATAATGGCTTTGGCTTTATCATCCCTTGTTTCCCATTCCACTTCTTTAGTTGGATCTGATGGGTTTTTTTCTTTCTCATTTACAATCCTCCACAAATTCTTATTCATGAATTGCATCTGAAATTTTCACTTTCCATGTGTGAAAATTTACACCATTAAACTTATCAAGTGGTGCAATAGATGTCTCCATTAAAAAAAAAAAAAATTGCACAAGAAAAAAAACTCAATTATTACAGAGGTTGGTATATAGAGCATGCAAGTGTGAGAATGTGATGGCTATAGAATTTCCTGAGCATTTCTCAAATGTTTTGGAATCAAATTGTTGAGGAAGACAACAATAAGTTTATTGAAGGAGCAAAAACTGTTAAGAGTATGCTTGGAGATGACAACTTGGACCGTTGGATGGATTTTGGCATCGATGGGAAGAAAAAATATCTTCTGCAGAGCACAGTATGAATGACCCCTTTCTAACACTACTCATGCAAATCCTGCAACATCTAATTATTCAATACAGAAGTCACATCTCACATGAAATAGGCTGGAAATGTGGCCTTATCACTGTTTGACAACTGCACATTGACGTGGAAAAATAGATATTTCCCTTGTGCACTTGTGCAATACAAGATTTCAACGCAATTGGATCAAATTTTATCTTATTCTTCATTGAGATTTTTCTAATCTTGGGTAAATGCTGCATAAAATAGTCATATATACATCCAATGATGAGTGGAACATGAATTAGGCTCGATGCTAATGAAAAATTTCCAATGTAAACATCCAACACAAAAACTAATACCTGCGTAAATAAAAACTAGGCCTAATTGAACCAACAGAGCCATGTTGAGACCACTATCTTTTTGAAAATAGCATGCTAAAGCTGTCTATGCCAAAAAAAGTGCATAATAATGAATGCAAAGCCTCATCGATTTGAGAATGCACTAATACTAAAAGAAAAATCACTGGAGCAGATTGTGTAATGGGAAGAGCTTTTTGGGACTGCAATGTCTCAATATTTTTCATCAATCTTAATTTTACAAAAATATTTGCTCACTTTGATACCAGATGAAAGTAGAGCACCAGATTGAACACATCAAAAGATATTCTATTCAACACATTAACTTCATATTATAAGAACCCATATAAATAGGTATATAGCTCTCCTGTAATTTAGGAGGTAGCTATAACAAAAATCTAACCTATGTGAGTTGTTACAAACAACCTCACTCACCCAAAACAATATACTAACTTATTTATTTACCACATAGTAGTTACTAATTACTAATTACAATGGTAAAACATAAATTACCTTGAACACTAACAAATGATTTTTTTGGTCATCTGCAACCAATCCTCATCGTTTTCCAGTATTGTGTAACTTTCTCCTTGTTGCACAATGTTTTTGTGTGTTGGGTGGAACTTTCTTGGCTCCACAACATTCTACCTTGTTGTGCAGACTTTTCTTTGCTTTGCAAAAATTTCCTTTATTTTTCATAACCTTATTTGTTGCATGGATTTTTTCTTGTTGTGCAGAACTCTTTAATTTTGTGGCTTTTTGCAAAAATAATTTGTTTCATGGACTTTCTTTGTTTCAAGATTTTTAATTTAAATTTTTCGTGAAACACTATTTTTGGAGGTATTTGTTTCGCATATTTTTTTTCACTCATTTGCTTCATAGCTTTTACCTTAAATTTATGTGGAACACTAAAAGTTTAAAAAACCTGTGGAACATTGTTTCTTTGTGCTGCAACTTCTAAACTTGGAAATTCTATAACTTCTTATTTTTTTTCCTCATGAATTCTCATGGAATTTTTTTCTTGTTTTGTGGATTATTTTCTATGTTTCTATACCTTATTTTAATATTTCAATAAAAGTTGCAAAATCTTCATTTCTTCAAATCCTTCGGAACATTTTTCCTTGTTCCGCAGATTTCAAATTTGAAAAAGTTATATCTCCTTGTTTGTTGCCTCATGGCTTGTTTTTTTTGTTTAGAGGTTTATCTTCTGCGTTTTCATACCTTGTTTAAAAGGTCTTCATTAAGATGTTCAAATTTTAATTTTTTTTCAATCCCATTGAACATTGTTTCTTTGTTTTGTGGCTTCCAAACTTGAAAGGATTTTATCTTCTTGTCTCTTTCTTCGTAGGTTTGTTCTTTGTATTTTGCATCCTCCCTTCTTAATATCATACTTTGTTTAAGAGTGTTTATTGAGTTTACAAGTAATCCCCTTGGTTCAATGACGCAAAATTCGATTATCTTCATTCTACAGAATATGTTCTTCGGTAAATCCATAGAACTCTAACTACAAATCTCTGCAACGATTAAAATCTTATATAACTATTTTTCTCTAATTTGCTAAGTTTTTTGAGGTATGAACTAGTTCATCTAATTTCTTCATGGATAAATCTCATAGTTAAGTGGTACTAACTATAGTTTTAGAGAGTTACGGTAAAATCCATCTTATGGAAATAAAGCTATGGGATTTAGTTAATGGCGTTAAAAAACGACCCACTCCGGGAGACAACTAACCCAAAGCTTAAGTGTTTTCTCAAAACTCAATGGCCATGCAATC